>BMAU01020860.1:0-314548 GCA_019973935.1 Trichonephila clavipes | reverse complement strand
ATTTACATTTACTACAATGAATTTTTTGTGTTTCTTTATTTCTAGTTTTGTTAATCTGAAAGAGGGGAGGAGTGATGGGAGGCCGCCGGCCCTTGAGATACAGTTTAATTTTTGCATTTGCCCTGTTTACAGGAAATAGGGATTACACAGGAATGTGGGTGCGTCGAGGTTCAACGAACCTGATGGCCGGCAAGGTTGTGTTCTTGCGCGGACCGTTGAGTCCAATCAGGGTGGTAGATTTGATAGTAATGAGTCCGTAGCGGATTCTTTTCCAAGTGGTGCGGTCGGCTTTAAAAGCTCATGCACGACAATTCTCGGGGCTTTTTTCCCTCTTACGTCTGCCAGAAAAAACCTCCCGTCGGGAAGCGAACTCGCTGCCCGAGGTCACCCCTCCGTCTCTCCTCTCCTCTCAGATAAGTACCACCCTTGTAAATCTTAACTTTGTTTCAATATGTTATTCAATAAAATTAATTGTTCACCACTATACGATCAGTATTGATTAATTTCATTAATTTATCAATTAGAATTGATTTTAACTTAAGTCATGATGCGATGTTAAATTAAGAAACTGGGTATTAGTCAGGGAAATTAAATGAACCAACCTGAGCGTCGCATTACTACTATTCACCTCTGGGGAAGTTTAGATTTAAAGGATTTGAGAACATCGCCTTGTGAAGAAACCGGGATAAATGCATATTAGGATTGTTAGCCAAGGGAAAAAAAGTAAGATGTTAAGAATATAATCGTAAGGAGAGGTTTTCTTGATTGTAAGGCTTTAGATTGACTCAAGCAAGATTGCAGCTCGTGGAGCTTCGTATGTGTTTTGACTTACTCTGTAGATGGAACCTGCTTGGCTATCCCTCGAGCCATCTTGTTAACGTTATTATTATGTTTTATTAAAATTTGATGACCTATTTTTAAGATTAGCTCCCTTTGAATATTTACCGCTGTGTTCTTGTTATTGGGATAAGAGTTGTTTAATTTACAAAGTCTCTTGAATTGAATCTTCACCCTATTAATATGAGCTCCGTTTCATTTCAGATGAACTTATCCGTTCTCATGAATATCTTCACTTCTGCCACCTTATCCACAAACCATGTGACAAAGTATTCTTAATCGATTGGTTATAGTTGAAATCACACGCAAAGCTTCAGCTCGTATTGTTCTTTTTCAAGTCCTTGGGGAAGCAGTATAGCCAGATGGATTACTTTACTTTTCAAAGAAAACTACTGATTGTTCACTCGCGCTCTGGGACAAAGTAGATGTTGAGCTGACTCTTGAACCACTAATTTTTCTTCTCCAACAACCAGATGGCTTTTTTTTCACTACGATTTATAGAAGGAACACACCTGTTTGACGGCTATCCATTATTTCGTCCCCTCTCACATGTGGCCGCAATGCACTTGAATGGAAGGAGTGTTGGCCTTTTGCGAAGAAGAAACACCGAGGAGTTCAGTTTATAGATACCTCCATATGGTTTATGAGGTACGGTGACATAGATAATCTCAGTCGCTACATACTTTTGTCCCGGAAGAACCAATGCTAATTGGGACCAAGACAGAGGGTGCAGGACGCAAGTCCACGATGCTCGCCAATCAGAAATTATTGTGGGCGTGAAAGAGGCCCTTCCAGGGGGTTTAAAGAGTCGGTTCGGGTGGTGACGGGGATCTGTGATAGGAGGGAAAGAGATTGCGTGGTGTGTGTCATCGGGAGATCACAGAACTGCGATCTGGATATGTTCTCCAACGAAAGTGCTGCTAGGCAGACGCACTGTGCAAAGTGACCCAATAGAACTTTAGCGTGACTGCTTCGATGGAGTGACAGCATTACGATCCAGTTGCATACTCATGAGAAAGTGCCAAACCATTACGATACCCATTTTATGACAATTGGACTAGCAAAGATTTAGCTTACAGACCGTGTGTAAAGTCGGTGCTTTTCTTTTCCTTCTAAAGCTGCGGGGTTCCTCTCCCCCCCAGGAATTAAACATACTTGGGGGGAGGGGTCACTACGTTACGCTCCTTTAACCCGTATCTCAAAATTATTTATAACATTTTTCGTTTATTTTCACGTTAAATATTGATGTGGCCGTGGGTAGCCTAGTGGTTAGAGCATCGGACTCCAGACCGGAAGGCCTGGGTTCGATGCCCGATGCCACAAAATACCCTCCGAGTACACGCGGAGTACGTGCTCGTTAAATCAGTGGGTTCGAAGTCTTGTGGGCTGAGTCACGAGCGCAGGGACTGAAGAATATTTCTCTCTCCTTCAGTTCAATGCAGAAATTGTGGAGGTGGAGATAGGTGGTGTCGCCATCTATCGTCTCCTCGGGAAATTTTGCCGAGCTAAATCGTACTGTCACCTGTATGGTGCTCAAGGCCAACGACAGGCGTACTTCTAGCCCCTTGCCACGATGAATTTCGGTGGCCTCGGTGGTCAGACAGGTGGAATTAGTAACAACAACAACATATTGATGTAGAGTACGAGTACAAAAAGCATATACACATTCCTTCGGTAGTTACGCAATGGTCTGTATCTTTTGGTCATGTCTAAAGTATAACATAAAAAAATGTTTCCTTCCAAAGGGACTAACCTCTTCTCTTCTTAGATAAATACGAAAATTGTTCAAGTAATTTAACTTTAGAATTTGGTCTTGGGGAATATGAAATAAAAAATTTATCTTCACAAAATAGAAGAAATGACATGCTTCAGTGTTCTTCGAAAGTTGCTTTATGTCTGATTTCAATATCTCTAATTACAAAATAAATTTAAAGATTTCCCTGCAAGCCTCGATAGCTCTTCTTACGGCCATGTTCAATTTTCAAATAATGCTCCATGCCTTATTGATTGATCTTTTGTTAAGAGCGCACTTAAAGTATAAGACAGACCTTGTAAAATAATACTCCCAATCTAAGCCACTCCACAAGAGGAGGAAAGATTCAATATGGCCTCTACATACTGTTTATGGAAGTACTAAACCAGACCCCATCTGATAATGTTTTGAACGCTAACCATCCAATCAAAGGTCAGTAAACTCAATGAACACAGGTTGAGTTGTCCGTAACAAAAAAACGCAGTGTGAAGTTTGAGATAAATAACGGTAGCGTGATATTGATTCATTTAAACATTTAGTTTTTTTACGTCACAGCTATTATTTACAGGTTATACATTGAAGTTATTAAGCTTATTAAAGGATTATTAGAGTTCAAATGATGTGGTTTGTGAGAGAGGAATTTTCTTTTGGGTTCCTCTCTCAACGGAGGTTGTCAGGTCATTTCTAATTCTCTCTCCTTTGGGGATCAGCGGCCGGCGTCTTTAGCTTCCAGTTCCATCCTGCTAGTCGGGAAAAGGGTCCCTCGTGGTATCAAAGGTTGCCGGGGTGATACAAGGTGGGACCACGCAATAATTTTAAAGATGCAGGTGCACGTGTGGTGATCCACAAAGATGCCGATTCACAGCTGTGTGACGGGAATCGTTACAACAGGTTTTAAAAAATGGAGCATGAATTAAATTTCTTTTTTAGACAAAATCTCATTTGTGTCACTTATCCATGCTTAATTCATTGTGCTATTCTGCGTTCTTAAAATTTAGACACACGCAATGATTTTGAATTCTTAGTCTTGGAAAAAATATGCATTTAAAACCCTTTGAGTTTAGAAAATATAAGAATCGAAACATAGAAAATATTGTGCAAAAAATAAGAAATTGATTTTTATTTTCGAAAATATATTTTAATGTTTTATACTTTGATCATTGATTATTCATTAAAATTGCTTTGAGAAACAACATGAAAGCTCATAGCGGCATACCATGAGTTCTGAAAAGCGCAGATTCAAGTGCTTATTGAATTCAACTGGATGTCGAAGTAAGACCCGAGAGATTCAAAAGATTGTTTTTCAGTGGAAACATACTTTCTTTTCCAATCGATTGTGTGAGATGTTGTAGTGAGTGTTGAACAGCTGTTGCGAAAGCTGGTTTTTGAACCTCTGTGTCTTAGCAAATATAAATATCTTCTCGGGTGTCATTAGACTCCGATCTTTCGTTTCGTGCACGGAGTTTATGCTTTCCTCTGTCATCGACATTGATAATAGGAGAAAACACCGATTGCCCGAAACTTTTGGAAATAAATCGAAGGAAAATTATTTTTCCACTTATGAAGCGAAAGGAAAATACACAAATAATTTTTCTCTCTAAAGAATCACAAATTCCTTAATGCATCATTTTCTGGAGATTCGAAGAAAAAATTGCTATCATTTATCTCGCACAACAAACATGAATGAGCTTTTTCCCCCATTAGCTCGTGTTCTGGTTTCCTTCAAAAGGTATTATTTTTTCAAATTCAAAATGTTCTTTGAATTAAAATTTAACTTAAAATCAGAAACGTTTTACTTTTTATAAAACAAGAAAAATAATCACAAATTGTCAAAATAATCAGAAATCTATTTTTAAAATTTGTTAATTAAAAAGTTATTCAGATACGTTTCTTTTTTTGAAAAAAAAATTGCACTATTAAAAGTTTAAAGTTGTTTCTCTTATCAAGACCGCAATTTAAACTCATTTTTAAATTGTATTTAAAAATAAGAGGCGATTTCTTTCTTTTTATGTGTACATATCAGTTTAATTTTTTTAAAAAACTTGATCTGAAACATTAAATCACAAAGGTCAATTGGAGTGTGCATGAAGAGTTGAAAAAGCCTAATGAATTTCTCGTTTATGGGTGATAAAAGAATATGATAATGATATAACGGCACTATATAATTAAAATTCCAAATCCTATATGTTACAAGATAATATTATAGCCCCCTCAAACTCACTTTTCCGTTTAATATACGTTTCTGATACACGAAAAAAAAATTTATAAAAGGGATTGTCCAAATGTAGAACATTTGAGCGCGGAGCATATCCAGAAAATGAAACCAAGGCCGTGGTTACATAGAAAGAGAGCCGTAAACACTTACGCTAGTATCAACGAGCAAATGAAATTTAGATTTTTGCCTCGTGTTTGTTTTAAAGATTGTTGATACTTATTAATTCCCTTAATGGTAACAAATTAGTTTATTTAGAAAAATTAAGATGAGCTCTTTTTGAAAAGTAACAAAACCATATTGCATGTGTGTTTTGTTTTTATTTTGCAAATAAATATATGCTTTTTTTTGCCTTTAGAATACAAATTGAAGTAAGATTTTCTTTTTAAATATTCATATGTGAGTAACTGCATAGCTTTTAAATATGAACAAAACGTTCTAATGCGTGACATTCCAAGATTCTGGAAAACAATTCAGATTTCGAATAACTAACATTTTTCTTTCGAAAGCGAACATGTTTTTCCTGGATCCATGCAAACGTCTTCTTTTGACATAATAATAAAATAATATAAAAGAGACAGCACACACACCATCAAATACTTCCCAAGTTACAGCTACAGTGAGAGAGAGAAAAAAAGTAAACCATAAAAAGAGCCACAAAAAATATTAAAAAGAAAAAATAAAGAAAAAGGAGAAATTCTCTTCCAAGGAGCAAACATTGAAAAATGCGATATCAGCGATTCCGTTTGATAAACTTGGCATTCCACGTTTCTTTTGTTGAAACAGCTGGTGTTATTTTGCCAGGCATCGACCTGACGGTACTTTTTGTGTACCTCGTGCTCAGTATGAATTTTTTTGACGCGCGCTCACAGGTTGTTCCTGTTCTGAATTCGCCTTCCTCTGACATGTTTGAGTGATGCGCGTTTTGTGGGCAAATTATTCTTCGTCTTACGTCACGCACTCAAGGATTGTGGGTAGTTTCTTTCTGCGCGCAGGTCACCCTCATACATATGGATAGACACCAGAAAGAAGAATGCATTTGCATATGGGTTCAGAATAAATCCTAATCACTTTCACTTAAAAGTTCATGGTTGAAGATAAACAAATGGTGGATGAAAAAGTTTTCCGTGGTTTTTGCTGAGGTAGGAGCATTCGTGCTCCTGCTAACATTTCCCCCCGCAAATCACGCCGTTAAAATCTGTATTTAAAAATGACAAAAGACCCGGAAAGATTTTTTCAAAAAGACGTTATTTTTGTTCCCTTTCATTTCACTTTTCAGCTTAAATACAAATGTATGAAATGTGAAATATTGTGATTTAAAAAAGAACCTCATGATGACAAGATGACTGGAATTTAATTTAGGAATACAACATTGTGCTTAGAACAAAGAGAACTATCGATTGAATTGAATTAAAATGGTTGGTTGTGTGTGTGTGGCGAACATTAATACTTCTTCATAGCCACACGAAACATACAGACACTTCGCTGACCTTGTCATTTTAATCGACCGTCAATCCACAAGGACATCACTTAATGGCGTGGTATGGAAGTCTGAACAGAAAAGTACCCCTTTTATTACCTGTTTCCTTCTTAAAACGACGAAGTCCTTTGCCAACAGTTTATTCACGTCAAGTAAATGAGCTAATTTTCGGATAATTAGGTGGATTTCAAATCTGGTGTTTTAGTTGTTTTTAATTACAAATATATCTATGTAAAAGTATGGATTTAAATGACTCCAACGCTTGTTCAAACGCCAGTTGAATTGATTAGGATCGATTGTTTTATTAACACGAAGTATCACGAGGCTGATGGGCGATGCCATTTTGATCCTTGGTCAAATGGCGCGGACGACGCATCACGCTCTCCAAACTTGTATACGTGAGGACTTTGAGCCTCCGTGCATCGGCTCCTCTACACGTCAGGTAGTCAGTGGTATCAGGACATGAAGCCGCCTTTCGACAGTAACAACGCCGATCACGAATTCGCCATCATGAGAGCTCGCCCCTTAAGGTATTGCATTGTAAATTCTTTAAGAAATTTCAATACAATATCCATTTGCGATAACGCTCGAAAGTATTCTTAACCAAGGCCTCTTCAAAAACTGAAACAAATGGACAAAGTGCAGGCCTTCTGGAGATCCCATCTGGAAAGCAACGAATTTTTAAAGGAAAATATGAAAGTTTTTATCTCTTCAGTATTAAAAAGAATATTATTTATGGGCGTAATCCATTTTTTTGCATCTGCGAAAATGTTGTCTTGTATGTGCAAAATATAATAGGTAGAATTCATAAGAGGAAGTTGCCCAAATTCGTTTTCAGAGGGAAATGTCACCAACGTAGGGAAATCTTACCGAGTGAATCCAAGACATCTTTTTATATTGATATATTTCTTCCTACTTGCCCAACGGAAAAAAGAATCCTATGAAAAGCAGTTCTTGTATGATTTTTTTAATTTGAAAGCTGTCTTCTTACCATTGTGGTCAAAATAGCTTCATAATGACCTTGAAGGTCCGAGCGAGAGATTTTTGCACTAGAAAGCAACACGAGGGCCTCGTCATTTCAAACTTTGGACGATATCTGAGCTCCCTCTGCTCACCAACGGGAGGACATTGAACCTCGACAGATTTATCATGCATCGACGCCTCTACACGGCGGGTGTTCAGTGACACTCGAGGCAGTGGCGTAACGTACACCCCCACGCCCAGGGCTCTAGAGGGCCCACAGCCTGACTATCACCAAGCACCTACCCTTTGTAAAATCCAACTTGGGGCCCAAAACCTAACTTTGCAGGGGGCCCAAGTTTTCTCCGTTACGCCACTGACTCGAGGTCGAACTCATGACACGCCGGCCACGAGTGTGGGACCATGACTGTCGGGGCCGCACTAAGGTCTGAGAAATGAAGATCTAATGAAAATAGTCTATATGAATGTGTGTAAGGGGTAATAGAATAAAAATGCGAGAGATGGAATTAAGTAAGTAAATTGTTTATAATTTCAAAAATATTCGGCATAAATGTCAAAGAGGGAGGGACAAGACCTCCGTGGAAAAGTGTTAATAGTTGCCTCGGGAACCATCGTTGTAGCCAAGCATGCGCCTCTTCGTCTGAAGCAAATCGATGACCACGAATGGCTTTCTTCAAGTATGGAAATCGTATGGGAAGAGATCTGGACAATATGGACGATGTGTAAGGGCTTCCTAGCGAATACTTTTGCAGCGTAGTCTTAACATCCTTGACAACATGGATGGTGCTTCTCATCCATCATTCCTAGGCGTTTGAACTTGATGGAGCACTTAGATTTTTACAAAATTTCCATGTGCCGCTTAGAGATGGAGATTCTTTCCTAAAAAGATCAATTTTTAAATCGATTCGAATCGTAACCTGATGAATCGATTCTCAAAAAAATCGAGGTCTAAAAAGAGGATCGATTTCTAAAAAATCGATTTTTTCTCAAGTCTGCATTTACACAATGTAAATATAAATCCATTTTATGAAAAACAAGAAAGATACCAGAATAAACGATCTCTTATAAGAAAAGTCAGGGAATTTTTTATTTCAAGGAATTCGACAATTACAATTAATTTTATTACTATATCAAAGTATAAGGTATAAAAGAAGACATTTATTTTCTAAATGTATTTGCTACATTAAAAAGCTCAGAAAATAGATAATATAGATTATAAAGGGTGTTTTTTTTAGAGGTATAGAACTTTAAATTGCAATAAAACAACGATGTATTATTCGATTGACATGAATTTTTTTTTATTCGAAAGATAATCTTGTGGCATTACATTTCAAATATGATTTCTGGCATATGACTGCCACGGCTGGCTCGGATGTAGTCCGATCTGGACGTCCAATTTTCGATGACTTTTTCCAACATTTGTGGCCGTATATCGGCAATAACACGGCGAATGTTGTCTTCCAAATGGTCAAGCGTTTGTGACTTATCCGCATAGACCAATGACTTTACATAGCCCCACAGAAAATAGTCTAGCGGTGTTAAATCACAAGATCTTGGAGGCCAATTCACAGGTCCAAAACGTGAAATTAGACGGTCACCAAACGTGTCTTTCAATAAATCGATTGTGGCACGAGCTGTGTGACATGTTGCGCCGTCTTGTTGGAACCACAGCTCCTGGACATCATGATTGTTCAATTCAGGAATGAAAAAGTTAGTAATCATGACTCTATACCGATCACCATTGACTGTAACGTTGTGGCCTTCATCGTTTTTGAAGAAGAATTCCACCAGCCCATAAAGCGCACCAAACAGTAAATTTTTCTGGATGTAACGGTGTTTCGACATACACTTGTGGATTAGCTTCACTCCAAATGCGGCAGTTTTGTTTGTTGACGTAGCCATTCAACTAGAAGTGCGCTTCATTGCTAAACAAAATTCGCTTATAAAAATCGGGAACAACGGCAATCTCGTTTTGGGCCCATTCGACGAATCTACGCCTTGCTTGATGATCGTTTTGATGAATTGCCAAACCAAACTGAGAATAAATCACTTGACAGCTGTTAAATCGGTCGCCATCTTGGAAAGTAATGCCAACTTAAACTTCTATACCTGGAAAAAAAACACACTCTTTAGTTCCCAATGCTTAATATCTAGGCTTTTTAAAAACAACAGTCTGTCAAGTCTACAGGGATCCAAGCGGTTCCGCTCATGACTTGCGATGTTGCCGGCAATCGAAAAAAGGCTCTCACAAGGAGCAGATGAATACTCATGCAGAGCTTTAGATTTCTTCGTTGAGGGTGAATCCATGTGCTTTCGATTTGGGCTCTGATGCTTGCTCTCCAGCTCAAAACAATCACACCATATATTTCCTCTCCTATTGCAAAGCGGGATAGCAAACAATATACTTAATGTAATACCGGTCCAGGTGTAGAAATGATGTCGGTATTTTTTTCGACTTCCTCTCGTCCGTCAAGCTGTTGGATCTTAAACTTTAGATGATTTGTCAAGAAGGCGTGAGTGAATAATGCCCAACATGAACCGAATGTCTACCACTGTCCACCGTCGGTGTTTTCTGATGGCAGCATCCACCGCAGCAACGACACTTAGAGTCTGTTCTGGCCTTCTACTGTCTTTCAGTCACATCCGACTTTCTCGATATTGCCTTTTCCAATCAAATACCCCTGCACGTGTATTCGCCAGACAAAGCAGATATTTCTGACTCATTTTTTCGCTGACAAAAACACATGGCAGCATACTATACTTTCTTGTGTTCCTCCGGCTGTCAACACACTCCCCCCACCCACCCACTTCATTTAGAGTACATCTAACAAATGAATCGGTGGAGAACTTTCGCACTATGGCGCTTTTATGCACAAACTTACCTAAGTTACCAATTTCCACGTCATGCTTTTTATGTAGTCTTTCTCGTTCTCATATACAGGTATCACCTGTAATATATATATATATATATATATATATATATATATATATATATATATATATATATATATATATAATGAAAAAATACATTTGAAAATCTGAAAAAATAATAATAATATAAGCAAAAATTTCAATAAAACTTCAAAATAAATAAGTAAAAGGAAGTATAGAAAATGCATAGGAAGGTAAGTCAAACACTAAAGGGATTTTTGCGATTTCTCTTTCTAAAGTTTAGCGACAGCGCTGAATGAGGAACAGTCGGCAACACTATAAACTGTCACTCGTCGTCTCTGGGGTGTTGAAGACCATTCAACATGGCAATTCCATTGTCTTGTCGATTTGCACCAAGGAAGAAAAGGGGGCAGTGATGCGTTTTTTGCTTGCGGAAGGTGTGAAACCTTCAGAAATTGTTCGTGGTATGCAAGCGCAGTAGAGGGACAGTTGTTTAACGCAAAGTAAGAACTACGAATGGATAGAGTGCTTTAAACAGGGAAGAACTCCTCTATGTAACGACGGAAGATGAGACAGTTCATCGACGTCAGCCACTGAGGATCGTCGTCGTTGAGGTAATAGTGATGCATGGGATAGCTAGTATCCAGCGCAGGTATCACACCTTCCACAAACAAAAAGCGAATCATTGTCATCATTTCCTCCTAGTACAGAACGACAATGGAGCTGCCATGTTGAACGGTCTCCCACACTCCAACGAATACGAGGAAATATGAGTGACAAGTTGTACAAAAGTGTTGCCGACTACCGTTCATTCAGCGCTGGATACTAGCGCTATGTCGCTCATCCGGTATGGTGGTTGTGACGGGGCTTTACCGCGTTTTTCCTATTAATCCACTTGGGAAATCTTTGGAGCCAGAATTGAGTTAATTCACAGTCAATCCTCTCAAGAAGAAGTCGCGATATTCAGATTAGTTAGTAGTTATATAGTGAAGGTTTTGTAATCGCGAGGAAGATAGGAAGCCGAGATGCTGAACGCCGTGAGCTGATGGTAAGACATTAAACCTAGAAGCGTTATTATAGAACGGGCTTTAGCGAGCTAAAGAAATTGAGGAGGATAAAGATTCATGAGATAGCTTTGCTTAAAGATGTGTTTAGGGTTCCAGGCGCCTATGTACTTTGAATTTAGGAATACGTTACGTCACTCCTGATTACCTTCCTATAGTAAGACTTGTGTTGTTCAACATATTTAGACGATAATAAATTGGGTTTATTATGGCTAACTTGAATGATCAATCATTTCCTCCCGCCAATCTAGGTCGCGTAGATGAAGAGATGGTTAGGGGTTATCACATGGTGAGTGACGCTGACTGCGGTGTCGTAGGGTCTGGGTTCGAATTCCGGGTGAGGCAGGGATGTTTGTGTTGTAATCCTTCTCTTTGTGATGTGTGCTTCTCGCTAACTTCTATGTAAGCCCCCTTGGTGACACTTTGTGATGCACGAGGTTAAAAATGTTCTCATTTAAAAAAAAGATACTAGCGCTATTGCCAAACCTTGGAAAGAAAAATTGCAGAAGTCCCTTCACTTTTTGACTTGACCTCGTAGAAATAAACGAATAATTTGAAATTGGTTAAAAAGTTCTCTCAGATAGGGTAAGAAGACAGACAAGTTTTTCTTACGTTAATTTGGAACTTTTCTACAATGCATCTCTAAAGTACTAGAATAATGAATCTAGAAGAAATGGAGGGGGAAATTAAATGTCCTTGTATACTTTAAGTTATAATAAGAGCAGCTACTGCATTTCACATAGATGTACCCGAAAGATAATTCAGTTTGAAAGATAGAAAAAGTACCAATTTCCACTCTCAACGGATTATTGAATGAAGTCTAACATAGTTTCCAAGATTTCTTAATATTATAGCTATATTTGCTTTATAAAACAAAAATACAATATATTTGTAATATATACGAAGCAGATCTCTCTCTTGATTGTCTCGATTTGCCAGTGGTCACATTCAGTACCTGGGGCACATCCTGTATTGAAGTGGAGGGGGCGCAATGGACTCCATGCCATCTGTACTAAATTGCTTTAATCATCAGGCAAATATAGAATTCTGATTAGGATTTTCTAGACCTCTTCTTGTGCTAGGCTTTCTTAGAATCAACAATCAAGAAACAACATTGGAGAACAACAAAATACATCGATTACAATTTCAAAAATACATTTGAAAATCTGAAAAAAAAATAATATAAGCAAAAATTTCAATAAAACTTCAAAATAAATAAGTAAAAGGAAGTAGAAAATGCATAGGAAGGTAAGTCAAACTCTAGAGGGATTTTTGCGATTTCTCTTTCTAAAGTTATTGCACAGACTATAACTTTTTCTATGGCGGAATAATTGAATATTACATATCCAATGAACAATATTCTTTTTTTTAAAAGATATTTATTGCTTTTCAGTCACACATATTGGTTCCTCTGCCGACTCATCAGCCTAAGGATGTTCGACACATAGGGTTTGTCTTCTACTCGCGGTTGATTGCTGTGAAACAACAATAAGCAAAATATGCTTATGAATGAAATAAATATTCTTCCAACATAAAGCTGCATAAATCATTCGATGCGTTCTCACATTACGAAAGAAAAGAGAAGGATATATAAAGTGAGCTTAAAGAGGCCGTCCATTTTCCTTTTAGCAATATGGTTGAGTAGTATTTTGGCATTTTAATTAGCAACGAAGTGTGAGGTAATGTAATTAAGCAAATGCGTGTGAGAACCAACTAGAAAAAATCTTCTTTCAATAAACTCCATCTTTTCTCAAAAAGAATGACCCTGAAGATTCAACGGTTGGAACAATTTGAAAAGAGTGAATAAATTATGAAAAGCAAAGTTTCTTTTAAAACCGTCAGCATTAAAATATTGTTACGCAAGAAAAAATTTTTTTGTTTGTTTCTTTATTTTTGCGTGGAAAAAATAGCATTATTTGTTTAAACAGAAAAACAATTAATTTTTAAATATATTGTCGTGTTCTCTCTCTCGAGCTATAATGAACGAGTGTGAGAGAAAGTATTGTTAAGTTCTGGGATTATTATATGTAGCTTATCACACGAATGAGAAATAATTTACAGGGGAAAATAACAATTATTGTCAAAAGAAATTTTGACAGTAATTTCTTTTTGTGAGAAATATTTGGTGCTATACGTTTCAAAACACTTTATATACCTGTACACAATGAAATCGAACAGCTTGAAGTTTATGCAAATTTTAAAAGAACCCAGAAATATTTGTCATTCTTCAAGAATATGCAACAGAAAACGAAAATTGTATTCGCTCTCTACTTGTATACTTTCCATAGCCACGATGCGAAATATTTTTAATTCTCACGTGACCGTTCACTTGCAGATGACCCGATTTATTTCAAGTGCAAAATCATCTAAAGTACAAGGTTCCTGCGCACGGTAATGTGCACATTAATGTATTTCAAATTGTTAAAGAGAAAAAATTGGTTCTAAGACGAGAATTTGAAGGCAATAAAATATATTGGACCTGAGTTACGTGTTTCAAAAGAGAGATTTTTAACGATGTCTTTTTTGTGGAAATATCTTCACGTCAAACAGAAATTAATCATTTCTTTAAGAATGGACAAAATTTTCAAAAATACGATGTCCTATTGAAATCTGAATAACAAGAGACACAATTTTATCAAGTGTTTTAATAATTTTCCATTTCCGTAATTGTAATAAAGGATAATTGTTGGATTCCTTACATTCTAAAAATGATTGATTCTATCCACTTCAATCTAGAGATGACAACTTCTCAAATTACACAACACCTCTTCTATTTCATTTTCAATCGAAATGGCATGCCTGAATATATTTTGAAAAATTTGGCTAAAATTCCTAAAAGAAAATTCATTTAATGAAAAGACGTAGGGACTGACATTTTCGCTGATGTCAGGCTCCTAAAAATAATAAAATTTATAAAAAAAGGCTTTTGCAGAATCATTTAATTTAGGGTTTGGTCCCGCAAACGCGCTGTGGATAGTGCGCTTTTGCTCATTTCATATCACTTTCAAGAACTTTTAAAATTTCAAAAACATTGACTGTCCTCCTCTAGCCGAAAGTATTGCTAAATATTCCGCTTCCAGAAAGTTGTGTGAGTCACGGATTAAGAATAACAGAACACGTTTACACACGCATAGCAGACATTAGACAGTGAACAGCCAATGAGATGTTGTTTAGATGATGCATGATGTTTATCTGTTTGAAGACGGTTTCGGCGACTGTTTCCTAATCACAGAATGTTGAACTTGTATACATTCATCACTAAAGCAGATAGTTAAAGTTTAAGACAAAGTGATGAATTAACTCTTTAAGACTAATTTAAAATTAGTACTCATCCAGTGCATCCGCTTTACAAAAGGGGGTGAAGGAAAAGTTGTTGAACATAAGCCAATCCATTAGGTACTCGTCAACTTTTCCTAGGGTTGTGTTTATCCCTCCTCGATTTGAATATCCCCTTTTTCCGACACCCCAATTCTTTTGTCGTTTGATGTCTTCCCCTTCCCATACGAAAAATGTCGGACGGTCATTAATACCGCTACCCTTCCTCTGGTGTCGTTTCTCTCATTCGCATCCAGATATTAGATCAATAGTCTTTTAGATGAAAAGTGAGATAGTTACAGCTCAATATCTCTGGGTGTTTTCATCTAGTCCTCCTTTCACTGCATGTTCTATTTTATATCAGGACAGAAACAGAGATAGAATTTTGAAACAAATTGTCTCTTAGTTTGGAACAGTTACGTTGCTTCAGATTGTTTTATGAAAATTCCATTGCTACCATCAATAGAATGGAACCTCAGTAAAGCCTCCATCAGATCATTTTCTCTTTCAGGTGAAAAAACTTTTTCTTAAACAGCAATAAACAGAATAAAATGAAATAGCTATCTGTAGGACATTTACTGGTGCATCCGTTTCACTGTATGTTACCTAACCAAAAATAATTTTTTCATTTTTTTTATTGAGAACATTTATAACCCCGGGCGCCACAAAGTATCATACGGGGACTAAAATAGAAGAAAACGTGAAGCACGTATCACAAGAAGAGAAAGATTACCATGTCTTCCCCGGGATTCGAACCCAGACCCTATGGCATCGCAGTCAGCCGGAACCGAAACTAATTTGTAATTATAAATTTGCAGTGAAATTATGAACCGGATTCTTAGAAATCTAGCAATGATGAATTTCAAGATTCCTAGCTTTTTCTCGACTCTTAATCTCCAGCATTACTAATGCGCTGTGAATAATGATAGAGGCCCCGAAGTGAATGAATAAATTATTGACTGTTCTAAAACAAAAAAAGGGTTACAAGATTTTTAAAAATTAATTGCATATTAAATTTACGTACAATGTTGCTGAATTAAAGTTTGGCTTCTATTTTTCCTTTATAAAATTAATAGGCCCCCCTAAGTTTTTCTTACTGGTTCATGTCATATTTCCTGAGTTCAAATAGAAAACTGTTTCAATTACGTCATAATGATATCTTTAGGAGAAGAATATCTTTATTCAACTGTATAAGCTGCAATTCTACAACTTTGCCAAATTCTAGTGATTGAAAAAAAAAGGAAACCACACACACATAAGAAACATTAACAAAAGAGTTGCAATCTGATAAGTGTTTCAAGCGTTATTCTTCTCTCTCTCTCTCTCAAGCACACAGCTCATTTTAAAATTATTTTTTCAATAAAAACTTAGAGTTACATATTCCCTAATTACACGGAAAGTAAAGTAAGTGATAAATATAAAACGAACGTCGAACAAACATTTTTATCTTCATTCATTAGAATAAGATTAGTTAGAATTAATATCGTTTTTCGGAGCTTTCTTTTAATAGCATTCTAGGTATCAATTACTAAGGTGAATATCTATTATAGGTCTAGTATATTTTTAACAAGGATTCAATGCGCATAACATTTAACGATACCATTTCTCGATGCTAAATATCCAGTGAACATTTTTTTTTTTTGCAAATTTGTTTTAAAATCCCCCATCCATACATAGCGGTATAAACATCGGTAATATTCTAAAGCTTTGTTTGAGCATCAAATTTTTATACTTCAAGGTGAAAAAGGTTCTATATATACAAATTTAATCTCGAATTCGCAATCCATTTATTGGATCTTTTTTCTCTTTTAAGAGCGAGAAAAGAAAACATTTTTAAGAAATTTTTGGGAGTCGATAATCTTTAAAACACAGGTACCCCAGAACAATTTATTTTCGTCGTTATACCACTGAAAATATAACAGTGGACCAGTCTCCCCCCTCCCCCAGATTTCCTCTAATATACAAACTTTTCCCAATTTTAAGCTATCGGCTGTAAAACCATATAGATATGGTAGGTCTATTAGTGAAACCATATGAAATAGCACCTCTAGACATTGGTTTAATTTGGATATCGATGAATGCCGCAATCGACTTCGTAGTTCAAGAGATGCTACTCCAAAGCTGTACAAGAACTGTAGGAAATTGATATCGTAAGTTTGAAATAATAGGCAAATAACGATTTCACTTCTAGGATGCAGAACAATAAAATTCCTCGCTTTCTCCCTCAACAACGCATTTCATGTTAACATTTATAAAACATACTGCTTAAAGCTTGACCGCATTCCAGTGGGCTCTTCGCCCACACTTCCGAACACCTACCTATTGTAGCAGCTACTCGCCATATTGTCCTAATCCAACAGAAACTCTTTATGAGCGCTAACGAATAGACGGGGATGGTCGCACTTCCTCCACCCAGACCCATCGGGTTTGAAATTAAGACAGCGATTGAAAGAAGGGAGGGCTGGGGGATAGAACAGCTTTCCACTTCCGGTTCGGGATGGGTCCCAACAACCGGATATCGAATCCTGACGAATTTTTAAGGCGAACTTGCGCCACTAGTGTCCTTAGATGTGTGGGAAATCGAATCCTTGTGAAAAGCACGAAAGTCAAACCCCGGGCGATTAACGCTCGACCAGAAGGGGGGACGGATGTTGGTCTCCATTTTTCTCTATCCTCCCCCAAATATCCAAATTTCTCCATCCATCAAACAGCCATTAATCCATTAATCGGTGCATAATGAATGCCAGGAGGGTGGAAGAGGAATGGCAGACGATTTTCGGAGAGAGGGTGTTTGGGATGACTCACCATCCCTGCCCCACTCCATAACTCGATTTAGCATGGACCTACGCTTCTGCTCCAAAGGGCCCGCGATTTTCATCCCCCCTTTCCCTCCAGCTGATATTTTTTATTTTCTGTCGTGAGATTTGGGACACTGGAGCATTGAGCTAACTTTTTCTGTTTTGTTTATTTATGTCTTTCTTATCTTCTGGAACACTAGAAAGATTGAACATGCATAAAAAACACAAAGGCTAAAATTCACCCGATCCAACAGGGAAAAAGAAAAACCAAATTTTAACCCATGTCAATGTTTAATGCTGGAAATTTTTTCCTGAGAATTGGAAGTGCATCGATCCATCTAAAACATGGTTCGATGAAGCAGGATCGAGTGGACTCAGATGACGAGTTTGGATCTCAACACTACGATCAACTGATGTGCATGTGGTTAAGAATTACTTCCTTTTAGGTTCCGTCCTGTTTAGTTTTCTTCAGTTGGTTTCACTTTATTCCAGCGATTCGTAATGGGTTATTAAACTCTAGAACGGAATTAAATTATTTTTTTAAAAAAAGAACTGCCGTATCATTCTTTAGACATATGAGAACAAATACACATATATTACTTTTTATAAACAATTTCCAACTTACATACTTTTCTTTGGAAGATGACTCGGTGAAAAGTAAAGTCGACAAAAAAATTCAGAAAGTAAGAGGCACAGAAACACTAAAAGGGGAAAGATATTATACAACATAGTTATCTACGATCAGCAACAAAAATTGTTGAAATCGTACCATTTTTCAGTCATCTAAGCACAACTAATACTTTTCAATCGCTGCTTTTTTTTACCAGTAGCATGCATTTTTACTCCAAATGAATTTTGAATTCTACATTCCTTTTCTGTGATTGAGATTTTAGTTGAAAGTCTCAAAATTTTTAAATTATATTATTTTGTGAAAAAAAACCAAATTAGTACACGTTTGAATCAATTAGTTTCATTTTAATTATAATATAGAATTTATAGTAACTCCAAATGTTACGAATATTTTTCAAAAGCAATTTGCGCCTCACAAGTCCTTAACGGAGGCCGCACAATTCCCACTTATGCACTACAGCTATTGCCGATGAACTCTCCAAACTTTCTCTCCACACTAACCTGGGGACTTTCAGCCAAGAACGATTTAACGGTATACCATCGTGATATCTAAGTTTGCTTAATTCCTGGGTAGCGAAAGGGTGTAAAAAAGTTGCAAATAGTTAATACCGCATTTACACACAGTCTATTATGTGTGAAAGATATAACTTTGCCAGTCGTCATAAAATGGGCATCGTCAACTGCTTCGTTCGTTCAAACGGTTATGCAACTGGATCGTAGTGTTATCGAAGAAGTCAAGCTGAAGTTCTAGTGGGTCACCTCGCAGAGTCCGGTTGCCCACAGCCCTTTTTCATTGGAGTCCAAATCCCAGTTCTCTGATCTTCCCGATCTCTAGTCCCACTGCCACACAGGCTTTCCCTCTTAATGCAGGTCCAATCACTGGAGTGGCTACCCCAAAGCCTCTTTTGATCCGAAGTCCTCCCAGTCACCTCCCGAACCGTCATTTTACACCTCTTGGACGGGCCTATTTCATGCTCTCAATAATTTGACTGGTGAGGATCACGGGTCTGCACCCGGCCCCCTCTGTCTTGGTCGCAACCAATGTTGGTTCTTCCGGGACCAAAGTCTGTCCTAATTGACGTTATCTATGTCGCCGTACCTCGTAAATAACATGGAGGGTCTATAAATCGACGTGACACTTTTAACTTTATGCTCCTTTTCCTTTTTTCCTCACAAAAGGTCGATACTCCTTTCCTCAAGTGCATTCTGGAACAGTCATGAGGGAGCGAATGAATGAACGACCGTCAAATAGGAGGCTAAAGATTCTTTTGATCCAATCCCCCAACACCAACAACCTCTAGTAGGTTGTAGCTAAAAATAACCAGGCTTGTACATAAAATTTAATTTTTTTCAGTTTTAAATGGGGCAGTTAAGCAAGTTTGAGTTTTTGCTGCGCAACTAAAATATTAAAATATAGTTCTACAATATGTTTACTAAAAAAATCATGGAAATATTCAGTTTTATCTGCAATACATGAATTCAGAATACTTGTATTCGGAAGTCTAATTGCAGTATCACTGAGGGCTGATTTTTAGATACATCATTATCAGTAGCATTCCATCTCTTCGAAATATTGTTTTTCGTAGCAACATGAGATCGTTTTGACCATCACATTTTCTCAACAGGAAAAATTAATGATAAAGCTTCTAAGTTATATAAACTATTTTTTGAAAGAAAATTGGACTTGAAATCAGTCTTAAGTAACTATGAGAACTCAAAATATAATCAAGCAGAAATGATTTTAGTAATGAAAATTGAAATTAATAACCCTTTCACATTGAAAGAGTCGATTGTGCTCAAAAATATTTTTAATTAATTCAATTTAAGAGTTGAAAAATGCTTTAAAATGAAACCGAAATCAAAACCTAAACTCAGGAAACGTCAAATATATACAGTTACTCCCAAAATTGAGGGTACACCTACTTTTAAAACGGGAATCAATGTTTAGAATGAAAAAATTATATTAAATGAGGGAAATAATTAAAACCTTTAAACATAGATGCGTTTATTAGATCATAATTCATTATTTTGAATGATAAAACAAAATATTTCTTAGTTTAAACATACATATAATAACTTATAAAGAAAATTAACAGAAATTAATAGCCACAAAATTGAGAGTACATGAATCTATTTTCCTGCATAAATCATGAATAATAAAGAGTTAATATTTAGTAGCATAACCTTTTGCTGATATGACAGCTTTCAATCGCCGAGGCATCGATTCCAAAAGATGTCTAGTGGTCTCGGGAGCAATATTCAGCCATTCTTCTTGCAATACCGATTTCAATTGTTCCTTGCTTGTAATTTGATGTTTTTGCACAGCTCTCTCAAGGTGGGACCACAGATGATCGATAACATTTAAGTCGGGAGACTGTGGAAGTGTATTAAGTTGATTCCGACAATGGTAAAGCAGCCATTCTTCTACAACAAACGCAGTGTGCTTGGGGTCATCGTCTTGCTGGAATATGAAATTCGACCCCAGTCCCAATTTATCAGCACTTTCTTTCAAATTATTTTGCAGAATATTAAGATAAGCCATCTTGTGCATGATTCCATCAATGAATACTAGCTTTCCCACCCCCGACGCAGCCATACACCCCCAAACCATCACCGACCCACCTCCGTGCTTCACAGTAGGAATTGTGTGTTTTGGGTGGTGTGAGGTATTTGGTTTACGCGACACCATACGACGACCGTCACTGCCGAAGATGTTGAACTTACTCTCATCACTGAAAATGACTTCGTTCCAAAACTGTTGAGGCTTTAAAATGTGTTCTTTAGCGAATTTCAATCGCTTGACTCTATTCCTCTTACTAATTAAGGGCTTTTTTCGAGCTACTCTACCATTATAGCCAGCCTTTCTTAGGACCCTTCGTACCGTTTCTGCAGAAACCGATCGACCTAAGGTATTAGAGGTACTGGCTGCAATTTTAGGAGCACTAATTTTAGGATCAATCTTCACTTGATGTATAACTCTTCGCTCGGTTATGGAGTTCATAATTTTCTTTCTCCCTCTTCCTTCGTTATTTGCCAGCATACCAGTCTTAAATTTTTGCAGGATTTTTTGGATGCAGTTAACACTTCGTCCAACTACTTTAGCAATATTCAGCTGGGATTTACCTTCATTTGACAGTTTAATAACAAGTTTTCTCTCTTCGATCGTCGTTTCCTTCCGATTCTCCATTTTAATCAAGACATCAAATCACAAACATAAATTTATTATTAGATAGCCTTTGTGTGTGAAAAAGCCTTCCTTTATTATAGATCTATTATCAAATTTATATTTAAAAAATTACTGGTAGTTTTGCATAGTGATTAAAGAAGTGTACCCTCAATTTTGTGACATTAAAATGGTGTAGTTTTTCTTTCAAACCTTCATATTTTTGTTTCTCAACCAATTTCCATGTCTTACATTTAATGTTATTTGGAAGAGTAATGTATGTATTTTGAATGTACAAAAGTGCGTTAACATAGCGTATGAATTTCTACACCTGGTGATCCGATGGTGAATTCGGAATTAAGTGTACTCTCAATTTTGGGAGTCACTGTATATATTTTAAAAATTAATTTTTTTTATCACATCTAAAATTTTGTAGTAGGCTTCCCAATGCTATGGACACAAGGAAATGCAATCAAAATGGTTTCGTTATTTTTTAAACTTGTAAAGTACTGTGTAGTCTGAAAGGAATAAATTTGTCTTCAGATCGTAATGGCTACTGAAAGACAAAGTCGTCCAAAACAAAACTAACTTCTGTAGTTGAAATATGCTCACCCTCAATCTTTTGAAGCGTTTTGTGGAAAATACGTAGATGCCTGATGTTGTACATTAATATCTCCGATAATTTATACTCCACCAGCATCTGAAGCGTAACACAGTTTGGCCTGGCATCTCATCCCTGAATACCGAGATTAGTTTTAAAATGTTGAAAAGGAGGACATTTTTCAAGGAGTGAATATTAACGTCGCACTGTTTAGCTATACGAGGGCTTTTGACGACGGACCACGTCATTTTGAACCATGGTCAAGTGACGTGGACGACGCCTGAGCTGGCACCCCCTCTCCTAACACCACACAACACCAACACTTTTCAAGGAAGGAAGGACTACGCCTATGAAAGAAGGACTGTCCTCCCTAAAGAAGGACGGCTGGTCACCTTAACAAAAAAGTACTTGTTTTAAAATTTAAAACTCTCTCTCTCTATGTATCTACAGTCGGGCCTCTATTTAACGAAGTCGCTAAATGCCGAAAAAAAGCTCTATATACGGAAGATTCGTTATATAGAGGTTCATCTTTCAGTATACATTATAAAGCACGTAAAAAGATTTTTATTCATAAACACTATACATTAAAAAAAAGTCTAATTATTCACACCTTTTTGTAAATCAATATTTATTTATTTTATATGTCTTACCCATAAAAAAATTACAAGAAAAATAAGAAAATAATGTCGAGGAATATACTGTATCTTCAACATTAAGAAAATAATTGTATACTAAAACTAATGCATTTTAAAGACATTTTCTAAATTAAAGCATACGAGTAATTTTAAACATATATTACTTTTTTTAAAATTTCTAATGGGCTGCGAATTTGTGATGAACCATCGCAGAACCTAGTACATTCTCCGGGAGTTAGTATCTCTTTTTTTAGTACGGCACCATATAGTGGATACCAATCGCCGCAGGTAATTTTGATGCCCAGTTTCCTCCCGAGAGCGAGGCACCTGAGCTCTGATGATCAAACCTGTACTAGGATTTAATTTTGCTGAGAGCATCCAAGCCAAAAAGGCTCTCTAGGGATCTTTTACATGCCGCATAATTATACGACATGGGCGCTGTCGATTTTCTGCATCAGGAAAATTAACCGACTTAAGCCGGGGTCGAATCCGCAAACTTGGTGTAGAAGGCCAGCGACAAACCAACCACGCCACTCAACCGCGGTGTGGCGTGTTATATTACTTTATAACAAGAAATTACTTTATTATAGTCTATATTACTTTATAACTAGAAATTCGTAACATATATCATTATGTGCGTCTCCTTAAATTTAATTACTTATAAAATCTGTTAATTTTGTTTGGTTTTTTTTTTTATTGAAAAAAACATGCCTTCGTTCATGATACACCTCATTCACCAAAAATCCTTTCGGGCGTATTTTTCTGTGTCTTTTCTTAAATTTTTCTAGCCATCCATTGCATCCATGGTCGTATCCCAATGCATTTGCAAATTGAAGAGCTTTCTCTATAACGAAAGGTTTAGAGATCGGAACATTTTTATCTCGCATTGTGTGTAATCACTTCAAAACTGCCTCGCCGACATCTTCATCGACACATGTTCAAGAATTCGCGATGAATCATTTCGATTTTTTATAATGGTTGGTAAGCTGTTTGGAGGAATACCAAATTTTAAAGCAATACCTTTTTTTAAAGCCTTTATCCATTTCCAGAATTAAATTCTTTTGTTTGATGCTCAAGCACTTACGATTTAACATTTTCGAGCTACGAGAAACGAAGCTACCAGTACGACTGATCAACACTACAAATGAATGGAGACTAGTTCAAGGACACGAGACAACTCCATTGTGGGTGAACGGGGGATATTGAAGATGTTTCTTGTGGACTGCACAATGGGGGATTAAATGTTACATTTCTTATATGAAACACCCAGAATTATGTTGCTCTCGGCTGGTTAAGCACCTAATAAAATCAGTTCAAGGTTTATGACCACCATAAAATGTGTTAAAAGAGAAAATAACTTGATTTGTCCAGAAATACTTCAAAAGTAGGGAGAAAATAATTTAATCACAAGAAAAAAATTCGTTATATAAAAAATGTACTCTACTATTGGGGGATTATTTTAGGAAGGAAATTGTGAAATGTTCTTGGTTCCCCGAAAAAGTTCGCTATATAGAAAAATCCGCAATATAGAGGTTTGTAATATGGAGGTTCGACTGTATATGTAGGGGTTATTTCTCACGTAATAAAAAGAGAAAATTCTTCACACAGATCCAAAATGATAGCCCCACAGTTCCGATACACTGGTTTATTTTAACATAGAAAGAAAAATGCTTATATAGCGCTTTCTCGCATAATAGCAATAAAAATAAATAATAATAATAAAAACTGAGAACCACACACACACATATTCTCGTGGTTTGACCGTACAGTTCTCGTCTCGAACTAGTTCTGTCGCTCAACAGGAAATTGAAGAGGATGATACTGTTGCCCCTGGGTGGGAAAATCCGCTCCCCCACACACGCACGCACACACATATATATATACATACATTACTTTTGATGAATAATTTTCTTCGTATATACTTTTCTTTTAGAAATTTTATATCTTGTACAATATTCAGCCACTGTACATGTGCAGCAATGTCAGTTTTTTCCCTGGATACACGTTATGTTATCCAGAGTAGCAGTGCACTTGGATTTCCTATCAAAACATAGTGTACTTTAGTGATCCGTTTTGTTTTTGTTCCATTTCTCACTTAAACGGTATGCAAGGCATTTTCCTGCCAGTTGGATGGCTCTGACATTTTTTAACTGTATAACCCTTTTTTATTTTTCTGTCTTCTATTCTGCGACAAAAAAAAAAGGAAAAGGATCATCACGCTTTGACGGAACAAATTTCAAAAGAAAAAAGAACTTTGAAAGTAAAGTAGTAGCTTGAACTTATTACAAAAGTAAATTTTATGGCTACCTTTTTCTCAAAAAGTGCAACAGGTCTGTCTACTGAATGTCTTTACTATCTCTTTGCACTGGATTGGAAGAAGAAAAAAATGGTTTGAAAGGTCTTTTTGGATAGGGGGAAAAAGCGTCCATTAACTTTAAATCCTGCCCCTGCGTTCCCTCATGCATTCAATTTGTTGTCACAATCACTCTCCTCTCCTTCCCTCGTGAGGTGGGAAAGAGAGGCGGGGGTGGACTGAAGGGGAAAGGAAATTCAGGACGTGGGAGGAGGGAGGAACTGAATCCCTGTAGTGGCACTTAACGGTCCCGACATCGTGGCAAAAAAGGTCGGTTGGCTAAAAG
This sequence comes from Trichonephila clavipes, assembly GCA_019973935.1. Lineage (NCBI taxonomy): Eukaryota > Metazoa > Arthropoda > Arachnida > Araneae > Nephilidae > Trichonephila > Trichonephila clavipes. Next base: position 289,548 of record BMAU01020860.1, on the reverse strand, counting down.
AAAAAATGGAATATGACAAAAAAAAAACGTAATAATAAAGAAAAAAAGAATACCGAAAGAAAATAATATTTCCAAGAACCGTTTTTTGACATTTGCGAAGGCATCGCTTTTGTGCCGGGCTGTATTCCTTAATCTTTTCGTTCCCTCTCTCTTTTTTCATACGTTCTTCTTTCCTGTCTGAAAGTTCTATTGTGTCCTTTTGTCGAGTTATTATTTTTCGAGTGTTGGTATGCCGCGCAAACGATCCCCCCTCTTCTTTTTTACAGCAGCCAGCTGGGCCAAGCGATAAAGATAAGGAAGAATCTCGTTTGGCATTCGAATGTTCCGATACAATAGATAGGTATTATATGCTAGCAGACGACTTCGGAAATGCCCTTAGACAGAAGATCACTCTGGTCACGATACCACCGGAGAAATTACTTTTTTTTACTTACTCCTCCCTCCCCTCAATTTTGAGAATACTTACTTTATTTCTCTTCGTATCATTTCGAAAATCGTTCTTTATCTGTCGTTTCGTAAAATGCTCCTCTTTTCAGATTTAAAAGCTCTCAAGCCCATTGTTCAGGGAAACTTTTGTCCGTGTGGAAGTTGGCTTTCTGATTTGTGCATGTGGCTTCCATTTTTTTTAAAATGGAATTTTATGTTACAAGTTCGGAATGCAGTGCATTTCCGTATCCGTGATTTTCTAGAAAATGAGATCGAACATTCAGTGTTTCAAATCATAAAATAAAAAAAATAAGTAAAAACTCTAGATGGGAAAAAAATAATTCTATGTTAAAGCAGGTAGTTTGTTACATCTTAACAGTTTAGAGCAGGGATACTCAGCCCTTTTTTCTGCAGGGCCGCATACATATGTTAGCCATATCACGCGAGTCGCACACATATATTAGCTATTTCACGCGGGCCGTGAAATATAACAAATGGTGTTATATTATGGATTATCCATAATATAACAAACTTCATCGGATGTTTCTGTTCCTGCTGTGACATGACCACTGACACAACACTTTGTGGCTGTTGTATTCAACGGAGCCTGTTGACATCTGTTGAAAGAGATCTTGGAGGGAAGGTGTCATTGAATGATTCCTGTGTTTACTGGCATTTTTAAATGCCGCACTTTCGTGACAAATCAAACAAGTACTGATCCATGTTGGTTTTTCACTACAAAACAGTCAACCTTCAAAACGTTTGAATATTTTTCGCCTGCAAGGTATGAAGGATTGTTAAAAATTAGTTTCACCCATAAAATGGTCGCTACTCTACTGTTGTCTGTTATTACTAAGCGTAACCAATAGAAAAAAGAATATCAATTCGCAGCCGTACGACTTGAACAGCAAAAGTGATAGATTTGATTTCTTGTCAAAGAATTTCCCACCAAATTTTTAACACAATCATTGTCCTTAAATAGCTGAATGTTTCAGAGCAATGGGTCGTGACCGGGCTGCAGGTTCGCTGGTGTAGAGGAATAAGGGATTTCTCTGACCAATGGCGATATGATCCCATGAACTATTGAAGAAAAAGGGGGTTTGTATTTTTGAATCAAGGTCAAGCGCCTGTTAACTGGCTTCTTGTTTTTCCTAACTTCCACACCACTCCTAAAGAGAACTTTAATACCTCTGGATGGATTCAGCGGTTATTACCCCCCTTTTTTTCCCTCCTCTATTTTGAAAGGCGGTCTTTTTGTAAAATCGGAACTTAAACACTTGCTTTTGTGGTTCGGAACCACAGCCTACAACTTTTTTTGTAAAGATATTTTTCTTTTCTAATCAAAGTAACCCAAAATAGTTGAATTTTTTCAGTTGATCCATCCAAATTCTGCTTAACGCAAGGGAAGTTTTTTTATGCAAAATTTACGTCCACAGATTATGATTTTGTTTTAACTACGATTTCGTTATTCTTTATAAAATTAAATTCCTCTATTAAAAAAGAAATCGACACTAAGAAAAATTTCTTTCTTCCCCGATCTGTCTTAACGCTAGAAAGACCGAAGCTTAATAATATACCCGTATTTTGCCCCAAAGCAGTCCTAATGACTGCCTTGTGAAAGAAGGATTAAACTTTCAATATTTTTTAGTCATATAACAAGTTATTAGTAAATATTAACAACAGAAAAAAAATTATTTCCCTTAGGAAAAAAATATATTCTAAGAAATTGTGCATTACATATATCTTTGGGCAATCTAGTGTTACGAAAATAATTATTTTACTTGAAACCGAAATGGTTTTTCGTAGATGTAAGGAAAACTCCAAATACACTTCGAGTTGGATTATAATTACACTAAAAGGCAATGAAATGGCTTCATAGGTGAAACCTGGATTATTGTAACGTGTTTAACAGGAATATCACATAGAAAAAAAGCTGATTGGATCTCTTTTTAAAGTTATTTACGGGTTTTTTTTGTCTTATAATGGTGTCCTAATAAAATACATTGCATGCATTATGTTATATTATATGCACTTAGTCACAAAAGCAAGTATGCAGAGTGTATGTGATGATGTCCTATGAAAAAAACAGACCTACAATATTACAGTTTTCAAATTAACAATTTATTTCGATTACAGCAAAACCGAACTTTATTACAAAATGAAAAATATTTAAAAAATACAAATATTTAATTAACAAGATGAGCTTAACTTAAAATAGGATGTAATTTACATCATAAAAGTAAATATGCAAACAAAAACAAAGACATTAATATTGCACAAATTTTACAATTTTTCAAAAAAATTAGTAATTTTTTGGATCGCCTTTGGCCTTAATAACAGCTCTCAATCTAGATGGCACTGATTTTACTAAATTTTGAGTGACAAAAGATGGTATTTTCTGCCACTCCTCCAAAAGGGATTTTTCAAGATCATTCTTAGTTTTGATCTCTTGCTTTCTAATTTGGCGATCGAGATAATCCCACAATTCAATGGGAATAAGATTAGGTGACTGCGGTGTGGTTTTTACCTGTTTTCGCACGTTATATAGCAGCCATTCCCGAAGAACCCGAGCAGTATGTTTGTGATCATTATCTTGTTGGAAAGTGAAGGATCCATCGAGTCTCCATTTAGAAGCACTTTGGCTTAGATTATTCTTTAAAATATTCAAATAGCTATATTGATTCATTATTCCGTCGATTATAACTAAATTTCCTACTCCAGTTGCTGCCATGCAACCCCAAACCATAATCGAACCACCACCGTGTTTTACAGTTCCTCTCGTGTTCTTTGGTTCTAGAGCTACATTTGCTTTTCTCCAAACTTTTTGATGTCCATCTTACCCGTGGATGTTGAATTTACTTTCATCCGAAATAATCACGGTATTCCAAAAATTTCTGTCCTGCTTTTCATTTTCTTTTGCAACATCTATCTATTCTCTTTTTGCGATTCACTTTGCTAACAAATGGTTTTCTTCGCATATTTCGACCATGGTATCTTGCCTTCCGTAACACACGGCGAATTGTTTCAGGATTGCAAGACTTCGCAAAATTGATTTTCACATCAGTTGTCAATCTTGGTGCGCTAATCTTCGGATTGTTTTTCACATTTCCAACAATAATTCGCCTTTCTCGATCCGTGAAAATGGGCGGTCGTCCCGTTCTTGGCTTGTTTAGAGTATTTCCCTCAGCCTGGAACTTTTCAATGACTTTTTGCACTGTTGCAGGACTTTAACATATGATTTTAGCGATTTGTCTTTGGGACTTGCTTTCCTTATAGAACTTTATTATTGCATCCTTTAGATCTTTTGATAAATCTTTTCCACGTGGAGGCATTGGTGAATTGTTGATGTACCTAAAGCTCAAACTTGCAAGCTTTGTAGCAGAACTTCTTAACTTATCACTGAAATACGAAAAATCACTCGAGAAGTTTCATTCAGCCTATTTAAAAGTCAAACGTTCAGAGTGCATACATACTTTTATGATTTAAATTGCTACTGGTAGTTAACAAAATTGCTCTTAAAGTTTTTTAACATATAATGATTTGGTTTATTTTTCATTACTTGGACTTGAATCAGAAGCTATAAACAACACTCTCCAAAATAATATTTTTCTTATATTTATTTGACAACTAGAGTTTTTTCACTGAAGCTATGAGTTGCATACTTACTTTTGTGAGCAAGTGTACTAGTTATACCCAGCTACGCGTTGCTGTGGCTCAGTCTGGTTAAAAAGAAAGAAAAGCACACGTTTTCTAAAATTTTAACCCTTTACACTCGAGGTATGCTTTTTTTAAAAATGTATGTATACCCCAATTAAATTGATATACATAATTAAGATCAATCCACAACTAAATTGTACATATTAATGTATAATTGTAATATTAATTAGTATATTATTTTAAAATTAGATTGCATGATCTAGAAATCTCGTGATAACACTCCTTAAAACCTCCCCTCTCCTTCCTTTGCTGCAATTATTACTCAAAAATCCCTCACGATAAGCAGCGTTGGTCAGTGAGGCTGCTATTCGAGAACATACGAAGACAAATTATTCGGTTCAGTAGAGAAGTGGCCTCCTCCCTCCGTCGTTGCAGTTAACAGCTGTTTTCTGCTCGAAAACTAAAACCAGCTAATCGATCACAAGAAAAGTAGGGGGGAACGATGTAGAACATATGATATGGAGGTTGAATTTCTTCAACACAGCGTTTAACTATTTGTTTGTTTGTGAAATCTGGAAAAATTAAATAAAGCATGTCCTTGTAGTTAAACTGTTCAACCATCAAATGTGTGAAACGGAAGTAAAGCGAATTTTTACCAAGACTACGAGCTCAATTGTTTATCGAAAGAGAAGGGACAACACACGCATGTTAAACTGTCAAACGATAACATACAATGTCCTGAAAAAGATTTTTTTTTCTTAAATTTAAAATGAAATTGGGAAAAATGCGTGCTTAGGTTTTTTCAATAATACAATCATTGTTTGCGTTAATACTGCAAATCGGTTAATAATTAATGTTACATTTTCATTTTTTTTGAATGCATGCATTTTTATTTGGCTGATATTATACAGTCTTATCGTAATCGGAAGTTGTGAAGATTAATATTTCACTTTTGTCCTCAAACAATCAAAAGTTTGTTTGTTTTTTAAAAAAAATTTTAAATATTGTAATTGAATTGAAAATATTTACAATTTTTTCAAAACATTTTTTTACACAAAATTAAAGTTTTTATTTGCAATCAATTATGTGAATAAAAACTCACCTTTTTTTTCTTTTTTCATAATTTTTTCTCTTAAAGAGAAGTTTTCAGATCTAATAGAAAAATCAATGCATCAAAATTTTCATTTCATTCTCCACAAACCTTTCTACAGATTTTTAATAAAGTGCTTAAGAAGCTGATTACATGCATGGGGTTTCATAGATGCTTCCCTTCTTGTTTTGAGCTCAATCTTGCTTCCAAATCTTCTAACGGATTTGAAAACAATAGAAAATACCAAATTTTATGACCTTAACAAATTTCATATCTTAATTAAATGTGTATTTACACTAATGTGCTTTGAATTCCCGAAAGGAAACTCTACTTGGCGAATAACAAATGAAAACGTAAAACCAAACGATATTTAAACGAATTCTTACAAAAAGACTAGAAATTGTTTCAGAATTCTGACTTCATTAGAAAAAAATATCTTATCAAGATTCTCATCTTTCCCATTGCTATTTATTCTTTTATCAAATAGCTAAAAAGTAAAAAAATTATAATTTTTTTATCTAAAGCAGCAAAATTTTAATTTTGATGCTAAATTTAGGCACAGTTTCATGAAAACGCATTCTGGTTTCAATTCATTTACTGATACATAACTGTTACCGTGACTGACTTCAGAGCTGCTACAGATTTGTATACACTGTAGAGTGTGCTAAAAGTAGTGAATCATTTTGACTTTTCAAGCGGATTCGAGGCGGTGAGATCGTTTTGAACTTTTTTTTTGTATTGAAAATTATTTCATATCACTTTTATTCTATCTTCGGATAAGAGCTTTTAATTTAAGTATTTACACAAGATAGTGTATTTATACAAATTTGAGTGTTGGAGTACGGAAGACAAAATGGGTGACTACCCTCACCCAGATAATATGGAGGTGGAAAATACAAACTCTAATTTTTCATTCAGTAAATATAGATGTAATTTAACAGATATAGAATTATTGACCAAGTTTGCGGAAAAGCAAAACTTAAATACGAGTCCAAATATTACAATTTTTTTTAAAATCAGAAAATAACTTTCAGAATGGTAATCTACTTAAACTAAAAGAAAGTATAAGGAAAGCGTTCACAATTAAAAAAAATATTCTAAGTATCAGCAAAACAAGAAACGGTGAGATCATAATTAAAACAAATAATTGCGAGACCGCCAAAGAAGCTTTAAAAATTAAAGAAATTAATGGTGTAAAAATAAGTACAAGATTGTCCTTTATTGGCCTAACCAGTAGTTACATATTACAAGGAATAGAGACAATATACAATAGACGACATGAAATCGGAATTAGAAAATAACAATTATACAATTTTTGATATCCAAAGTTTTACCAAAAAAAAAACCAACAGAATCTGGATTTAAACCTATCAAAACAATTAAAGCTACCCAAATTGGATGCAGTATTCCCGAAAGAGTTCCAATAGGATTTTTGAAATGATTAAAACTACTCTCTACTATGAAAAACCTAGGCAATGCACAAACTGTTGGAAATTTGGACACATTCAAAAATTTCGTAGAAGTTCAATAAAATGCCGAATTTGCTCACTAAACCACTCTGAAAACGATTGTAAAGAAATAAAAAGAAATGTATCTCTTGTGGAGAAGAGCATGAAGCTAACGATAAAGGTTGCAAAAGATATATCAAGAGGAAGTTGAAATCTTAAAAATTAAAGTACAGCAACAAATCTCGAGAAATGAAGTAGTTGAGAAATTCCAAAGGGGAAAAAAAACATCATACTCGGCCAAAACGTATAATGAACAAACAGAGAAGATAGATAATCTTGAGAAAAAGTTTGCGAAGTTAGAGTTGAAATTTGAAGAATACAATAACATATTTGAAAAGAAATTAGAACAAATAGTACAACGCTTCACGACAGAACTGAATACCATGGTAGCACAAATAAATTTGAGCTTTTCTTCCTTAATGAATACCATGGAATCCAGCTTGAAAAAACTTGCATCCAAAATCTGGTAACTAACAAAACTATTCCAAAAGATGATGACTTTCTAATAAATAGAAAACTGAATGAAAAAGCAAAAAGATTCAAGAAAATATCAGAACAGAGAGGAAATACATTAGAAATTGTAGTATAAAAAAATAAAGAAACTTAAATAAATATTCAAATTTTCTTATATTCTCGCTAAAAACTCAATATTAATCTACTTTCCTTTTTGAATATTTAAACTAATTCGTAATATCGCATCTTTTTTTCCGTTTTAAATCATGAATATAATCCAATGGAATGCACGCGGAATTAAAAACAAGAGGTCAGATATTCTTTCAAAAAGCAAGTATTTTAATAATTCAAGTAACTTGGTTACATCCACGTGACATCTTCACAATTCCCAATGAGAATATATTCAGAATTGATAGGGAAATCAAAAAGAGGAGGAGGGTTAATGATAGTTTTAAATAGAGATATTAGCGCAATAAAAAATATTCTCAGAAATTAGTGAAGACTTATAGAAATTTTAATTGTCAGAGTTCAGATAGATTTAGTTCATATCACAATTTTTAATATATACATCATCACACCGGGTAACTTTAAAGACATCAATTTATCTAAAATAGCATCATATATTGATAATCACAGTTTGATATTGGGAGATTTCAACGCATCTCATGAGATATGGGAATCAAAAAATTCCAGTGCTTCTGGAAAAAGGATTTTTGACTAGATTATTGAAAATGTGTGTGTGTGACTTAATATTATTAAACGATAAAAGTCCAACTTATTTCTATTCATCGGGAATTTTTACATCTCTATAGATCTTTCTTTAGCTTCTATACATTTAAATTATGATTTATCCTGGTCCACAAATACCGATAATTTTGGAAGTGATCACTTCCCTATAATTATTAATAACAAAAGAACAAACAGCTCTGCAACTAATAATTTTAAACAAAAAACAAATTGGAACAAATTTATCAATATTATTCAACAAAATTTAAATTTAAATGATAACATAAACATAGATATTATAAAAGAAATTAAAAAAGCTCAAATCTTATCTCAAGAAACAGAAAAAAAACAGATCAGTTCAAGAGCTCCATGGTGGACAGCAGCATGCGGGCATTTAAGAGCAAAAAAAAAAAAAAAAAAAACTCCTTAATAAAGCAAGGAAAAACTTTAAAGAAGAAGACTGGATAAAATATAAAGAAGTAAGCGCAAAACTTGAGCGATTAATCAAAGCCTGTAAAGAAAATTTTTGGCACAAGACATGTGAAAAAATATATTCTGCTAAAGCTCTTTTTAAAATAATCCGAATAATCAAAAATAGAACAAATCCTAACTATTCTTCATTTAATATTATTGAAAATAACGGAACTATATTAGCAAACGAACAATCCCAAGCAAACTGTTTTTTACAATACTACGCAAAACAAAACAACGATAGTATTCCAAATATCTCTATTCCGAACAATAGCCAGGATATTAATAAACCTTTTTCTTTAAAAGAATTAGAAATAGCAATATCTCATCAAAAGAACAGCAGTCAAGGGCATGATAAAATTTCTCTCCAAACAATAAACCATCTCCCCATCAAAGCAATAAATCAACTTCTGAAATCCTTTAATGACAGTTGGTCTTCAAGTCAAATTCCAAAAGATTGGACTCACGCAATTATTCTACCTTTCATAAAACCTCACAAAAATTCCAAGGAAGTTCCGTCATACCGTCCTATATCTCTTACTTCAGTAATTGCCAAATTATTAGAAAGAATGATTCTACATAGAATGCTAGATTTCAGTTTTCAAAATAAAATTTTTCATGTTAATCATCATGGTTTTTACCCTCACAGAAGCAGCATTAATACATTACTTCAATCACAATGTGACATTATACTGGCTAGAGAACGCAAAGAATATTTTATTTTGGTAGCGTTAGATATTAAAGCAGTATATGACTCAGTGTGGCCAAATGGCCTTGTTTCTAAATTAAACAAAGTTGGATACTCTGGTAGATTGCTACGATGGATACAAATCTTCTTACATCAGAGAACAATTCAAATCAAATGGAGGAACATTTTTTCAAAAATCGTTAAAAGTAATTATGGTATACCCCAGGATTGTATCTTAAGTCCTTTCCTTTTTATGATTTATATGGCAGATATTTTTGAAATTCAACACAACAGCCATCTTTTGGTTTATGCAGACGACATATTTTTATACAATGTGGTACAAATTGGAATAAAACAATAGACGAAATGCAAGAATCTTTAAGTAAAATTCCAGTCTGGTGTAAAAAATGGAAATTGTCCACCTCTCCAGAAAAAAGCAATCTAATCAACTTTTCCAGAAGAAGAAGCACAATACCTCCATTACTTAAAATATGCGACAAACCTATTCCCGAAGTGAAGAGTCTTAAAAAATCCTGGGTATCATCTTCGACCCCAATATCACCTGGAAAAATCATATTACTTACCTACGTCAGAAAGGATTCAAATATTTAAATGCCATTAAAGCCTTATCTTCTCCGAAAATAGGAACAAGATCTGATCACCTTTTGAATATTATTAATGCCACAATTCGTTCTATATTTGACTATGGAAGTCAACTTTTTTCCTTTTCTAGCGATAGCAACAGACAAAAACTAGAACCGATTTACAATGCTGCTTTACGTTTAGCCCTAGGTCCCTCAAAAAACACCCCATTAGATTTATTAAGAGCAGAGTCTATGAATGGAAGTATTAATAATCGCCATAATTCTCTTTGCCAAAAATTTATAACTAAACAAATTGCATTAAAAAACTGGTCACCGAATGCAAGATTATTTTGGGATATAAATAAATTTTTTTATAAATATAGAGAAGAGATCAGTATTTTTCAAAAGACGATCAACCTGCTCCAAGAATTATGTTTCTCTAAAGTAGATATTCTTCAATGGATCCCTCCTCCTCCTATCTACGAAAATCGCAAAATAAACATCTATACTCATGAACTACCATTTCAAAACAAGGATCTTCCAGATGACATAGTACAAAATATGTTTAATGATTACATTCAGCCAAAATTTAATAGCAATATCATAATCGCAACAGATGGCTCAAAAAATACTAATCAAACATCAATAGGAATTTTGATCCCTAAGAAAAAAGTTCGACAAAATTTCATACTGAAAGAAATGATTTCAATATTCACAGCTGAAGCTATAGCCATCGGGACTGCGTTAAAAAATTGGGTTTCTGAAACAGAAAACTATATCATCCTGACGGACAGCTTATCAGTCCTAAAAAACATCCAAAATATTAAAAGAAAATCCAATACGATAATATTAAATTTAAGTTCAACTTTACGTCAGTGCCTCCAAATAGCTCAATCAATTACATTCATTTGGGTACCAGCTCACAAGGGAATAGGGATTAATGAAAAAGTTGATAAATTAGCTAAAGCCTCTCCAGAGCCGTGGAATATTATTTCTTGGATAACTTGGGAAGACCTACATACACATTTCAAAAAACAACACAAAAATAAAAGTGAAGAAATATGGAAAAAGACATAAAATTTTTTATATTTCTCATCTTGAAAAATGGAATAGACATGCAGCAAAAAATAGAAATACAGAAGTTTTAATCAATAAGTTGCAAGCTAAAAAATTACCATTAAAGGATATACATATATTTCCTTTTTAAACAAACAGATTCTCCTTTGTGTGCAGATTGTAAAGTACCAGAAACTAGTGAACATTTTATATTAAACTGTATCAAATACAAATCGCAGCGTGAAATTTTGAAAAATTTTATCTCCAACCACGGAGAATGGTCTTATTCCTCAATAGCGAAATGTAAAACAATAGAGCATGTTCAAAAAGCTGAAAAATTTTTGACATCATCCAATAGATTCTAAAATTCCAGCTAATAGTTTTTCAATACTCTACTTTCATCAATCTCAGTTGAAGCACAAGGCGATAATTCAAACTACTGATGGACAATGCAATCACGAGCTGTACGTTACAACTTAGGTTAAAAACTAATCAAAATTTTATCGGAGCATAAGGCGTTGGCCAAGTCTCCACTTTTACAGTGATATCACTGTACTGAACTGAACTGAACTGAACTGAACTTGTATACACTTCTAAAAGTTTTAAATTTGAGATTCAAGGCCAATGTAACGAGGACATTAGTCATGTGAATGAAACAAAGTACGTGGAAATAAATGTCCATGATGACATTTTAAGGAAGACAAGCTCATTGATCTGAATGGAAGATCTTTCATTTCGTCTCCTCAGGACATTCGTAACTAATTTTTTTTAAACATAAATCTTTTCCTTAATTTTTTTTCATAATACCTTTGTTGAAAGTGAAATAAATCTTTTCCTGAAAGCAATCTGAAACATGCATTCGCGGTTAGAAACAAGAGTTCGGAATTAAGTAATATTTGTCCAGGCCTTGGAGAAAATAATCAGATTTAATTCTTGGGGACAACATTCCATTTTTATTCGCCCGTGAAAGAAGATTAACAAAACTGTCTATAACTCTCGTTTGAATTGACATAAATTTTTGAATTCGTAGTAAAAAAAAAAAGACTTCTAGAAACCATTTGTGTATTTAACATTTTTAAACAGCTATAAAGATTTGATCATTTTTAAAACCTTATAAGAGGCATTAAAAAGAAGTTAAGCTTGATTATTAAAATTCATTGATTCCCCGAAAATGGAAGAATTTCGCGAAATCAAAATATGCGTGACACAAATCAATAGAAAATAAAATCGAGCCATTCAAATAAATGATCCTAGTAGACACACATAAATGATACCATAAAAACATTACTTTTCATATTTAAAATCAACTTCATTCAATCATCGAGTGTTATAAAGAGTAAATGGAAAGAACCTTTTCAGATCAAATGAGTGTTACGCCCTATTCAGCTACTCGAGAGCTTTTGACGACGGACTTGGTCATTTTGAACCATGGTCAAATGACGAGGACAACACATGAGATGGCACCTCCTAACTTCCTCGCCACACTAACGGGAGGACGTTTGAGCCTTGACATATTTAACGGTATCGGCCTCCTCTGTACAGCTGGTGTTCAGCAGTTCTTGGATCTAACTTAGGGAGACTCAACCTTTTCTTCCAGCCGGGCAGCATACACATGATACTTCAAGCGAGCCGCACAATGGAAATGCACTCTAAGACCAAATCAACATTGGACAAAGCAAAATTGTTAAAGCAATTTTTGTCTTTTATTGTAATGCTGTATTAGCCCTTTTATCAAACAAAACACATTTTTATACATTTTTTCCCTGAGTTATGGGACAGTTTCGATTTTCTTTTGTCCATGACCAAACCTCTTGCTTACATTCTAGGACTGTGGTCACCCAGTGGTCAAGGTATCGGATCATAGCAGGCATGTCGAGCCCAACACCGCTAAACACTTACCGTGTAGGGCAGCGATGCACGTTAGATCTGTCGAGAGCTGAAACGTCCTCCCGTTGGTGTGGTGGGGTAGTTAGGAGAGGGAGGTGCCAGCTCAGGTGTCGTCCACGTCACTTGACCATGGTTCAAAATGACGTGTTTCGTCGCCCAAAGCCCTCGTGTAGCTGAACAGTGCGACGTTAATATTCACTCACTCACTTGCTTACATTCTACTATAAAAAAAGCAAATTGATAGATTTGATTGCTTGATTGATAGAATTTCCCATTAATATTTTCAGTAACTCTTCTCCAATAATTTCATTTCTTAGTGTAATGGGATATCACTGGGTCTGAAAAGGCCTGTGGGCCACATACGGTCCTCGGGCTGAAGGTTGAGTATCACTGCTCTAACTCAAGGCACCCTGGCCATGAGTCCATTACCTTGACCACCATGCAACCGCAGCCCCCGTACAGACAAAAAGCTTGACTGGTTTTGTTGGCGTGGCGGCCATATTTGGTTTAACTTCCCCCACACCTCGTTAATACATGAAAAAAGATCGAGACAAAACTCTGCAAATTTTAGAAAAGGAGACGAGGATGAGTGAGAATTTTACCAACGCCGCTATATAAAATAACGTGAACCTAAAGGGGAGGAGTTTGGTAGGGGTTTTGCCACCCCGAACAAAAATGGAAAACGCCACCCCTCTCTGCGAAGCAAAAGAATTATAATTAAAAAAGAAATTGTGCTCACACACACCAAAAAATTTATAATAATGCTTGAGAACAAAAAGGCTGCATAACAATTATATGTATATAATTTTAAATCAGGTCCAAAATAATTCGAAATTAAGGACACACAATTACCAGTTATTTCAAACGAGTAAAACATAAGAAAAGGAATCGTCCATTTTAGCATGCCAGTTTCTTCTAAAATGAGTCTACTGATGGTGGGGATCACAAATGTTTGTGTTAAGGTATCCGACTACATTCGGAACCGTGATTTTGCAAAAGTGTATAAATGGATAATATTTATGATATTTAACGTCACTTAGATTAGAAAATGTATTTAAAATTGTTTCAAGAATAGTATTACAATAAAAAAATTATTTAAGTACAATATTTTGACAAAAAATGAACATAGAATGACCCATTTTCAAAATATTCTTTTGTGAAAAATGCTTCTATTATAATAATATTTTGCCTGTATATAGCTCAGACCTCTGTGCAGAGGCTCAACTAGAACTTTTGAAATATGTATATAACTTAGAAGTGGAATTATCCATTTTTTACGACAACAAAGGGGAGAAATTTTAAGAAGAAAAAAAAAACGCCGATAATTATTCCAATGGGTTGTAACTCTGAAAATAATGTGAATTTTTCAAAATAAATATAGTTCAGACTCTCTGGAGAAGTCTTTACTTTATATAAGCAAAATATTATTATTTTAGAAGCATTTTTTATAAAAGGAGAACATTTTGAAAAAAGATTTTAAGTTAATTTTTTGCCAAAATATTGTATTTAAATAATTTTTTTTGTCAAAATGTCCTTAAAACAATTTTATGCATATATTCTAATCTAAGTAACACTAAATATCATGAAAATTATCCATTTATGCGCTTTTTTAAAATCTCGGTTCCGAACGTAATCGGATACCTTAACGAACAGTAACTGCACTCAGGACTAAAATAAAACATCTCTTGCGACTCTCTATCTCCAAAAAACTCTTATTGTCCCTGTCCTCTTTTGGATAGCTGACACCGGACGTCGTATGGGTGAAAGGAATGTCCGTTGTGATCGTACTCCGAGATGGGGAGAAAGTTACTAATGAAAAAAAAATGTGTGAACTTATAAAATTTCATGATTAAACATGTACTCCCGCCTCGAACACTCTTAAGTTTCAACATAAAAGAAAACTGACATAAAAGATACAGAGTACAAAATAAGGGATTAAGATACGTTAAAAATGAAGTACCAAATTCCCATCTAATAATATTTCAGAAAATCTATCAAGTTTTTTTGCAGCAAAAAAACATATTTTTCCATTTTGATCCAAATACGGCCTCGGGCAGGGGTCGGGCCTCAGAGCCGCCCCTGAATTCGGATTGACAAAGAAAGGAATGGAAAATAGAGAAAGGTCACTTCCCAACCTTTTTATAGTTACGGACCCACCAATGTTTGGTCCTTTTGCCACTGAGTGTTGGACGTTGATTGTTTTAATTTAATCATTTTAATTTCATTGTATTTAAATGTGCTTTCAAAATAAATTACTGTTACACCAAAAAATGAACAAAAAGTGATTTAACATGGAATATAAGCGAATATTTTCAGTTGAAGACGGACAAATGCGAGAGAAATACACCTCAGTTAATAAAATAGAAATTTAATGTTCCTTGTGCGCCCTGGTACTATTGGATCCACTGAATGGAGTTTGAGGACCACTGCACTAGCTCATGTCTCGGGTCCATTGTAACGGTTCATTATCAACCCCTTGCGAGAAATAAAACATCCTTCGAGCACGTCAGGGTCTTAAATACTGTGTTAGTTAAAGAAGATAAATCCTCGAAGAGCGATTTTAAGCAAAACATATTTTTTTTCTTCAAAAATATTGTCCATTATTCCGAAAATAAGTGGTGCTTTAGTTCTATTAAATGACGACAGAAAATCCAGAACTCCCATTTTCTCTCAATTCTATTCGTAGGTTCGATGTTTTTAAAGGTTTAAATGATGCCAACTTTTTATTTGGTCACTATACAGCCACAGATCATACAAAACTAACACCCTATGCATTAACTTTTATTTCACACCATTTTTGTCTCAGTCCCACCGTTGGCTAACATTTTCCGTCTTCCCTCTTGTCACGTATCTTTTTTCTTATGTTTCTCTGGCAGCGCCACCTAGACAGTTTTTCGAGTCAGGCGAACTTACACTCCCTCTACATTTAACATGAATTCATTTCATGGAACTGTTTTGTATCCAACTGTTTCACACGATTGATGTGTCGAGGGTTCGAATCCAGGTGCCACAGAAGACCCCCCATGTAGAGGGGAACGATACGCGTTAAATCTGTTGACCCTTAATGTCCTCCCGTTGGTATAGTGTGGTAGTTAGGAGAGGGGGTCTTATCTCAGGTGTCGACGAGGCTCAAGAGGACGTCGCCCATATCTCTCATAATGCGACGTTAATATAACTTCACTCGGACTCTTCTACTGTTGATGATTGTGATTCTCGATGTCGTATTCAAAGTATTCTTGTCCTTATTTTTTTTATTGGAACAACTCCCTGATTGTTGCGAGAATAATGGATTGCATGTATGAAAAGAAAGAAAAATTTCACCTGAATTGTCGCATTGAACGCATTCGGTTGTCTATATCTGCCAGACTCAAAGTTCCCTCGACCACAGCCAATAGGCTTCT
The DNA here is from genome assembly GCA_019973935.1 of Trichonephila clavipes. Taxonomy (NCBI): domain Eukaryota; kingdom Metazoa; phylum Arthropoda; class Arachnida; order Araneae; family Nephilidae; genus Trichonephila; species Trichonephila clavipes. The sequence continues at coordinate 273,601 of BMAU01020860.1, read as the reverse complement.
TTCTTCTGGAGGCAGAGGATCCCTGTGTGTTCCGAAGATTCTGCTAGTTCAGTTCAGTGAAATCACTGAAATTTGAAAGATTCTGCTATTTAAATAACTCCAACTGATCCCCACACGGTTATAGCTAGAACAAACGACAGAATAAAGAATAAACTCACCTAGATATATTACGAGCGCAACACGAGGGCTATTGGTCAAATGACCAGGACGACACTTGAGTTGGCACTACTTCTCCTAACTTCCACACCTCATGAAAGGAAAGACTTAAAGCTTCGACAGATTTAACGTGCATCAGCCCCTGTACACGAAGGGTCTTCAATCATTAGGGTTCGAACTCATGACATTTTAGCCAAACCAAGAACACATCACGAGGCCCACTCAGTTGCAGATAAGGAGTGGAGGAGTCTGACAAGACTCCAGTCTCCCGAAATGTCAAGTGGTCAAGTTCGTCCCAATGGCCTCTAGGATTCCCCGGCCCTTAATAAAGGGTGGGAAAATGTTTCCTCAAACGACTAAGATGTGTATATACTAACCAAAAAATATTTATCTCCCAGAAACTGTCAGGGTTTCAGGCTAACTGAAACAATGAGCATCCATTCTTAACTCGAGAGCGAGTGCGTGGGGCACAAAGTCATCCCAGGCTCACGAAACCGTAAATTCTGGGGAAAAAAGTTTATTTGTTTTAAATGACCTTGTCAGTGTCCTCCTATATGACAGTCTTCATGGGAACTAAAATGTATTTGTGACACCTTCTCTCTTTTTTGGGAGTGGCAAACGTTTTTTACAGTATTAAGTTGCTTGTTTTCACTGAGTTCCCCACGCGACCACTTTTGTTCCAAAATATTTCCTACGAACATGCTACATTTTTTCCCTGTAAACAACTGAATGGTTTTGATTGCTATGCTGTACGACTTATGGTTTATAAATGTAAATGAGCCGAATATGAAACAAGAAATGGGCATCTGTGATCTCTATTGAAGAAGTTGAAATTGATCAAGAAAGGGAAGAATCTGCTGAAATAATGCGCATTAATCATGATAGCGAAAATAAATATGTGAACATGAAACGTTTGAGTTGAAAGGAAAATTTTAAAATGCTTTCTTAAGAACTACATCAAGAAAAATACGAATCCATAAGTATAGCACACTTCGCCCCGTCAAAAAGACGCAAACAAGAAAAAGTTAAACGTGCTATTTATGGATCATCAAAGGACAATAAAACTACAATAACTAGAAAAAATATATAGCAGTTTTGCATACAAATAATATTCCTGTAATGTTAGCGAAAAGTGTCCATGATTTGTGTCCTTTATTATAGTCACGCACATTTGAAACTTCTTGGTTCAGTTAGACTGGCTTTTTTTTTTCAAATTATCGAAGAAAAAATTGAAAAATCCTTAGAAGTAGATAAGTATATTTTCTCTTAATTAAATTATTCATTGGAATAATGATTTTTGACGTGTACAATAAAAATAACTATAAAAAAAAGGATTGAAGTGACTTAGTCACCCCACGCGACCATTAACTTAGGTATCGAATGTGCACCAGCTTCTAGGTTAATGCTCTGTAAGAGTTCTAATGGAACTTGGTAAAAATAAACACAACATCTCACTGACTAACTGTCACACTTTTTCCTTTATTAACTATTATTACTTATATAACTTTCCATTTCAATTAATCGAATACCATCAATCTTTTTTTTTTCTGCATATCACGTTCCATCAGTAAAAAGGGGCGGTCGCAGTGGTAACCTAGAGGCTATCGTCACGAAGAGTTTTGCGGGCTCGAATGTTGTGTGGAGGAGACCGATGCACGTTAAACCTGTCGAGGCTCAGAGTCCACCCGTTGGTGTTAGGAGAGGAAGTTCACCAGCTCTGGAAGGGTCAAATGATGAGGTCCGTCCCCAGCAGCTCTCGCGTTGCTTTGTAGTGCGGGGTCCCTCTGCAAAAAGGGTCCCTTTAAAACTTGCAATAGCATCATAAGAAAACCCCAGATTAGTTTCAAGAGGAGAATCTCTCGTTACTAGAGGACGAGAGAAAGGTTTACGCTAGCATCCCGTAAAGCTAATAGGAAATATCTAACGAGCATGAGCTTTTCTATCCGACGTGTCTTTCATGGAAACAGAGTTAAAGCACGTATAGCTTGACTGAAACATCGCCTGCCGATGCAACGACTCTGTGTACAGATATCTCTCACTTTCTACATTTCAGAGTATTTCGTTATTTATAATTACATAAAAGAAGCCCATGTCAATCCGCGCAACTTTTTTTCGATGTCTTTGAAGAGAGGCTTGTATCTATGATTTATTAATCTTGAAACTGGGGCTTTGAAACAGGGTTCAAAATTGGCCCAATTTTTGGCTTTTGTTTCAAATGTCACATTTCCCAGATTACGCTTTCATAAACGGATGTAACAATCAACGCGTTCTCTTCCGAAACGAATTAAAGAACGGAATTATCATCGCGGGTTAATTCCGTCCGAGATCTCAATTCGAACGTCGGGGTGAAATATGAAATTCCATTATTTCTCAAAGACCACCGCGTCATCTATCTTCAAAGGGGGGAGGGATGGTAAAAGGATCTCGCCCTCCTTCTCCCTTCCCCACGAGAGTATTTTTGCAATATAATTAAGGCTATTCCAATGGCAACCGTTATCAGAGGCGGCAAACATAAAAGGCAGGACTTCCGACAGCCACCTGAGCGCCATCTTCTCATGGAACACTAACGTTTTTTTATTCGTTTTTGATCTCTTTGTATTTGTTTTTGATCTCGGAAGGGAGGGCAGAGTGAGTTTTGAATGTTGGCACGCGGTGCACGAGGTCTGAAAATAGCCGCAGTGACTTCTGGGAAGAGAGAGTTTCGTTCGGGAGGAGATCAAACGCGGAATCGAGGGTCCGCGGCGAGAAAGGAACAATTATTCGGTGACGATGAGATAAAATAGAATAAATGTCTCTCAGTGGGTTCCGGGAAACGACAATGGTTCTGCGAAACGACGAATGAAGCGTTGGCTTCGTTTCGTGCCCGGACATTACTTCAAAATCCCTTGAGAGTCCTTTGTTTAAACTTTAAAATGCTTTCTGTCAAACTTCATGTAGTCGAGAAAGGGAATATTGTATAAAAGTGAGGATTAATATTTTTTACATTTCACTGATTTTTTTAACTAGTTAATGATGCAAAGAATTAATTTTATTTAAATAGATTTAAAATCGATCGCTTTTCACATTCGATAATTATACTAAACCTAAATCTTCAAAGATAATGTAAATAACACTCTCTTTTTAAACGGATACTGAAGAAGGAAAAATTTGTGTAATTTGTCTTCAGATTTGGCGGTACTGTATCAATAATTGATTGATCTTGATCGTATCTTGACGTCACACTTCAGAGTAACCCAATAGCTACCGTACTGTGACAAAAACAATTTGTAAAAGAGCTCAGAGAAGATCCCGAAAGCTGCACTTTTATTACTATTAGGTGAAAATGGCGAATAAAATACGAATGGAATAACTGTCAAAATCCTTCTTTTTAAACAAATCTTTTTCTCCGTTTTGGCCCAAGGCTGCACCCTTTTGCATCAGTTCATAAAAGGAAAAATCAAATTTTGCAGCAAAAGATTCTGAGAATTAATACTATATACTATCCCCTTGTACACATCAAGAATTTAGTGAATCATTGAATTATATATAGAACCAATTGAAAAAAATGTTTAGAAAAATTCCAGAAATATTTTCCTTGTTGCGTGTCGAAAATAATGAAAACCCGTTCATCAAGAATAGGGTTTCTGATTTTCCGGGTTTTCCATTCCCAAGAATTTCAGGAAAATCATGGGAACATATAATAGTCAGTCCCGGTTTTTCCGACAATACATCAAAACTTCGAAAAATTTAAAAACAAGTTATTTTTAATTCATATCAGTAGTAATCATATAAAATAGGAATATATATAAATTTCAAAATTTATTCTCTGCTAAAAATACAAAAAATATAATTATTTTAATTATTCCTTTTTAAAATGTGATTTGAGAAATCATAAAGAATGTATGCTTTTATCTCTCAGCCTAGTTCTTGGCTTTGTTACGAATAACTTTCTAGCAGAAAATGCTCCCACAGCCTAAGCCAGTGCTTCTCAAAGTTGCAACACTCGCGACCCAATGTTCAATCATATTTTTCATCGCCCCCATATAATAACAGTGTACTGAATTCAATAATACTATACTTTAACGCTAAAACAACGATACGACTTTTACTTCTTAAGCAAGCCCACCCCACGTATATAAACGTCTCGCTAAGCCAAAGCGTTTATTTCCCAAGACGTATATGCACTCTTTCCGAATTACGATCTTTTCTGTGCACTGATATCAGTAAAATTATACTGAAGACTTTGGAATGCAATAAAAGGACCTTGACAATGTTTGCGAAGGATTTACTCTTATTCCAGATTATTTTTGCTTCTTTATTCCTCCCCCTTCCCCCAATACATGACATACACGTGCCACGATTGGCATTTGGAAGCGAATCGCGAAACTTATGATTGGTATATATATATATAGTCAAGGTTTAATTATAAACCGTACAAATATTATCAAGATAAGTGTTAATTTTTGTTTTAAAGTATATATATATTACAAGCCCATGGGGTCACTGGTAATTAATAAACTTGTTTTTAACTTAGTATTGTTAAGTTAATTATAAAATACATCGCGTAGCACTGATATATTTATAAATGTAATATATCAGTGTAAATGTGTATTTTATTTTTTATTATGTCAGAATGTATTTTGTCTCACCCAGTTTCATCTTTCAAGATGTATTTTCAACAATTTTTTATAATCAATTCTGAATCAATTATCATTCTAATGTTGCTACTAAGTGTTGTATATATATACAGTGGTGGCCAAAATTGTGGACACTTTTTCAAACTGTTATGTTTTTTAAGTTTGTATGCTTGTATAAAATGTTACAAAATGCAAACTATTTGATATCATTTTAAAGAGAATTTAATACTAAATTCAATACAAATATTCAAATAATTAATAAAAAAGGTATGCGGTGATAACCATCGATAGATATCAGATAGCAGCGAGTTATCAGTGCTTAAAAGGGTACTCGTTATTTTTTATTCCAGCTTCAGATCGATGTTTCATTGAGCTGAAAACAGTTTTAAGCTCTTCCTTCATTGTTACATGGTGCCAGGAAACAATTTATCTTCAATTACTTCCTTTTTATTTCATGGTTACCTAATTCGGACAAGAGTTTTCAAACGGTATCACAAGTTTTCGATAGGATTGAGGTCAGGAGTGTTTCCTGGTCAGGACAACAACTCCATGATTTTAAAATGGTACTAGTCTTTCAATTATTTTACTCTGTAGCAAGGAGCAGAATCTTGCTGAAAAATAAATGAAGCCTTTTTGGTAAATAGATCCTTGATGGAATGTAGAAGTTTTGGTTCTAGAATGGTGTCAATGTATTTTATGGCATTCAGGTCCCATGGATGATATGAAGGCAAACAATACCATCTGCTGATATGCATGAACATATTATAAAACTATGTGGGTTCTTCACAGTTGCCTGGATGCAGTATGGATGTAGCAGTTCTCCTATTTTACGCCTTACATATTTTCAGCCATCACTTCCCAATAACGATATCTTAGTTTCATCCCTCCATAGAACTTGTAACCACAAATCATTTGTCAATTAATGTGTTCTCCTTTGACCATTTTTTTTAACTCTGCTGTAAATTGATATAAGGCTTTTTTCCGTGGAGAGAGAGAGTTCTACCTCTTAGTCTAACATCTGAAAATCTTTTGAGATGTTTGAACTGGCAGAAACACCAGCATCATTCAGATCTCTTCTAATGACCGTTGATGACATTATTTTATCTTGAAGACATAGTTCTTCTGTTATCAACAGCTGTGGCACACCTTTTTGGGCCTTTTCCTGATTTGCTTTTTATTCAATTTGTCTTCTGACATCTTAAACAAAACTTTCAGTCTCCAGGTGTAGTAACCTGTCTTGCAATTTTAGCGTAGGAAATACCACTTTCTCGTCCACGCATCTCTTTCCAATCGACTCTTTTATTTGATGTCAGTGCTTCTTATTCGCGAACTGTACGAGAGTGGAAACTTAAAGTGGAGCACATTTTCGGACAGTAAAAATTGCCTCCATTTTTATAAACATTTGTAACATTGTTTGTAATTCATGTATTTGTTTATAATATAGTGTTTTTAAAATTTCAAAATACACTCATGTCCATAAATTAAGGATAATGAAGTTCAGGCAAAGAAAGAGACAGAAGCAAAACAAATTTGACTTATTTGTAAAGTCTATTTATTAAACAAAAGGTAAAGAGCAAAGAAGATGCTATATGTTTGACATAATTAATAAAAATTGCGATTTTTACTCCCTGGAGCAAATTTAAAAAAAAGAACCTATTTACAAAAAAAACAGTATAACACGGTTAGTATGATGGTTAATACGGAGTATGTCTCCCGGACGATGCAATACAGGCCTTGCAACGCCTAGGCATGCTGAGTATCAAATTATCAATCTGATTTTGGGGAATATTACACCACTCATCAAGCAATGCCCTCCGAGGTTCCGTTAGACAGGTGGGAGGGGGTTGACGGGCTGCAATTCGTCGGCCAAGCATATCCCACACATGCTCTATTGGATTCAAGTCCAGTGGGTATGCTGACCAATCCATACGGGTAAGATATCCTCCGATTGAAGGCATTCGTCTACAAAGTTTACACGGTGAGGACGGGCGTTGTCATCCATAAACAAAAATTCAGCACCCATGGCGCCCCGAAACAAACGTACATGATGTTCCAAAATGACATCCCGATAGATGTGGCCTGTCATCGTTACACTCTGAACATGCAGGTCAGTTCTGGAACCAAGAATAATTCCTCCCCAAACGAGCCATCCTTCACCACCGTAACGGTGTCGTTCAATGGTGTTCTCTTGGTGATAACGGGTACCTGGCGCTCTTCATATTAAAGTCCGGCGAAAATCAGACTGCAAACCAAACCTGGACTCGTCGGAAAACATCACACAAGACCACTGTTGCGGTGTCCACAATGCATGCTCTCTATTCCAGGTTAATCGCAGGTGACAGTAAGTTGCGGTAAGTGGAACACATCTGACAGGCCTACGAGCATATAGACCAATGTGCCCTAAGCGTCTGTACACGGTCTGCCTTGAAACTGTCGTACCGGTAGCTGAAGAGAGCTGACGAGACAGGTCTGATGCTGTGCTCCGTCTGTTTCTTTTGGCAGTAATTGCCAAATATCGGTCCCCATTCGGCGTTGTAACTCGGGGGCGACCTGTGCTGTAACATCTACTCACATTACCATCATCTTGGAATCGTTGCCAAAGCCTGGAGATGACACTCTGGGCGATTCCAAGTTCCTCGGATACTTCCAGCTGGGTACGTCCACATTCCAGTCGTCCAATAATTCTACCACGTAAAAAATCATCCAAATGCTTCCTTTGTGTCATAACTATGCGGTTATTGCACTGAAAAGCTTTTAAAGCGCTTGTGAACAATTTTACTTCTTTGCCACCATTCCTTATATACCCCTCTCGTACACTCTCGTCATTGTGACGTACTATCCGTGCCATCTGGTGGTTTCCTGTAATTTGCATGTTCTTCAAGATGTGTGATAATTCTGCAGGTGAAATTTTTATTTTAGAGTTCAATTTCTGTGTGATTCTGAATGATCCTTAATTTAATGACATGGGTGTGTTTCGTAAATAATTAGTTTTTCCTTTCAATATGCAAAAGGATAGCAGCTCATTTAGCATAATGGTATAGGAGAAAAAAATGCGAAACACATTTTGTAAAAGAAAAAATGATTCAACTAGGATAAAAATGAGTAGTATGACAAATTAAGTGATTCTGTACTCGGAGTGATAGTGAAGCCAGAACATAATATTAATGTGTTCGAGTACTTTTATATCTGAAAAAATATTCTGAATTTGGGTCCTATTCCTTAACATTAGCCGAAGACAGCCTTAACTAAATATCATTGTTGTCCTAGCTAGGAAACAGTTCTGACCTCTATTTTATCGAAAAGTTGCGGAACCTTTTTGAAGCTCTTATCCGAATGAAGGACCCATGAAATAAAAAGGAACTAATTGAGGATATACTTGTTTCCTGGCATCATGTAATAATGAAGGAACAACATAAAACTATTGTCAGCTCAATGAAACATTGATGTGAAGCTGTAATAAAAAAATAATTGCTATTCCACTACGTACTAATGACTCACTACTATCATCAGTATTTAATGTAGTATATCGATAGTTATTGCAACATAACTTTTTTACATTTCAAGTACTTGCATTTTGTTTTTTATTTTGAATTCAGTATGAAATTCTCTTTAAAATTATATAAAGGTCTTTGCATTTTGTGTAACAAATTTATTTGTCTTCATTAATTTGTTTTTAACAGTATTGTTATTAGAAATAGTTAATCTAAAAAAACTAGTATCTTTACTCATGATATCTTTCAAAATTTTGTCCTTAATTATATTTAGGTTACCAGTAACTACATGCTGATGATAAACATCGATAAAATAATGATAGTCTTAATATTTAAAATCATTTATGGGATGAGAGAATGTGAACTATGTGAACTATTATTATAATTAAAAGTAAACCTTCCCATCGTTTTATTATATTATTATTTAAATGCTTTTTTAAGAATACTTCGTCCCCAAAAAATGACCGAACTATCGCTTTTTATTTTTATTTAATTTTATTCTTTGCATTATTATGTTTCGATTTATATATCACTTCCTCATGACGGAAAGTTGAAAGTTGGATAAAACTTCATTTGAAAACAAATTATTCAATTCGGCCGCGCCCCCTTTTAGAAAAGAAAGCTAAAAAAAAAAGAAGCGTTTTCATAAAAAAACAAAAAAACATCTATTTTACAAAGAGAAATAATAACAATAAAAAACGTTTTATATATAAAGCAGGATATTACCAAGACAATACAATAAGGTAATTTTTTTTCTTTGTGAAATGTGCGCATACAAAATGCTTGAATTAAGGCATTTTATAGTAATAATTTCATAATATTTTAGTTCTTATTCCTCAAAAGTTTTTCATACCAATATAATACTACTATACGTGGAAAAAAAAACTAAAATTTCTGTCGTGATCGAAAAAAAAATTTTTTTAACGCTTTTCTTGTATTTTCTTGTGTAATTAATACTCTCTAAAAATTGATCATTTATAAAAATATAAGGATTGAAAAAGTACGAAAATTCAATTATTTTAAAGAAAAATGTATAACTAATATCTTAAAGTGGCATTTTAAGTTTATTTAAGGTCTCTGACTACATTCGGAACCAGGATTTTGTAAAATCAAATAACTGGATAATATTTATGATATTTAGTATCACTTATGTTAGAAAATGTGTATAAAATTGTTTTAAGAATATTTTTACAATAAAAAGTTATTTAAGTACAATATTTTGACAAAAAATGAACATAGAATGACCAATTTTCAGAATATTCTCTTTTTGTGAAAAATGCTTCTATTAGAATAATATTTTGTCTGTATATAGCTCAGACCTCTGTACAGAGGCTCAACTAGAATTTTTGAAATATATACATGTTTTACTATGCATGTCTTACGATAACAGAGAGATACCTTAAGCCTATTACAATTATTGTTTCAGAATTATAAACTTTAAAATGGTTTTTCTCTGTATTTTTCGAAACATTAGTGCATTCAAAATGCTGCTCCTTCCAAAATTATTTACCGATCACTTCCATTTTTTTCTGCGTGTTATATGTAAAGCATGTAACAAAATAAGGCGTCCATTTTACTGTAAACTGACTATTTTTTTTAAAAAAAATTAAATTGTAAGAGGTAATGGCTTTTTCGTTGATTTTTAGTATGTATATCGACATTTTTTTCCCTCCCAAGCTAATTAAGTTATTGTAAAATCAAACCCTTACGCGTTGTTTAGAACATCCTTAAGAATATTACAAAAAACTTTCAGGTAAAAAAATTAATAATAACCGAAAGAGAAAGAATTACCATTTCAAATGTCCCAAATTTTCTTCAAAAAATTAAAATTTTTAAAATTATGAGAATAATAAATATGTGAGAACAATTTCATCTCGTATCATTTTTTGAATATAAACATTATATGAAATGCTATAAAGAGTATAGTTTTTAAATACATAAATAAAAAAAAAAAAAAAATTGTTCAAAGGGTACCAAGTCTTCTTAACAATTACATTCCTCATAGGAAAAAGTGACAAATGTCTATTAATAATATTAGAAAAATTAACTTTACCAAAAGTTTGTTTCCTAAATAAAAAAGCGCAGTCATATCTGTATTAGATTCATTTATTTTATTAATATTTATATTGAATTTGCTAACTAAAAATTTATTAACATCTATAAAGATGTGTAATGCGCACGGCACTCCTTTAAGGTAGCCGACTAAATTTGAGAGTTTCGTCGGATAAAAGTCGATGAAACTTTTACAGAGAGAGAGATGCATGCTTAAATTATTATCCTGAATTTTCGCTGCCAACAGATCTATTATCCACATATAACAATGCAGCTACTGCAGTTCGACTTATTTACCGTGGCGTTACTCTATGAAGTTTTATAACTTTTCACGTATTTTTATTAATTGAACTGTATTCCAAAACATCTTAAAACATAATTTAACGTGATGAGTAAATATATTCCACACATTTTTCTGGAGATCATCGAAATTTTCTCACGGATCACCACTTTGGTGACCTCTGCCTTAAAGCACAGTGAAAACGCTTGTTTAATTTTAAATTATTGTTTTCTTTTTGAGTAAAACAAGCTTTATTTTTACGAGAATATTTAAATGATCATTCACTGCAGTGAAGGATCAGATTTTGAATTCGATTTTTTAAAAATAAAACTTTCATTTTTTTTAATTAAAGAATTAACTACCGTATTTTTTGAAAGAAAAAAAGGACTAATTTCTTAACCATCTAATCAAACTTTTTTTTCCTAAATTTGGCAGTGCTTAAAATTTTACAGACTTAATATACTCATGTCCAAAATTAAGGTTACAAACACAAAATCTGGGAAAACTGATGAACTATTCGTTGTGTTGCTACGAATTTTGACCCAGAGACGTATTACAGTGAGAGAAAGAGTATATCAACATAACCATAACGAAAAGATTTTAATTTTGAATTAAGATGCAGGATATATTAACAAATATTAAACCATGAATCAGGGAATTCGAAATGTGACCACCGTGCACCGGTATACAAGCTTCGTAACGAGCTGTCATACTGTTTATGAGGGTGTCAATAATTATTTGTGGCAACAAAGCCCATTCTTCTAAAAGCACAACTTTTGACTCCTGGGGGGTCTTGGGAGTGGGTCTAAGCTGAGAAATGACTTTTACTAGACCATCTCAAATATGTTCAATAGAATTTAGATCCGGAGACCTCGAGGGCCAATCCATATAGCGAATATCCCCTCCATAACGAAATTTATCAATAATGTGAATTCTGTGTGGCCACTTATTTTCGTCCATGAAAATGTAATCCTGGCCCATAGCACCCAGAAAGACCTCATATAGGTCTCCAGGATCTCATTCATATAGTGCTGTGAGTTGACAGTACTCGCATTGAAAACGTACAAGAGTTGTACAACTGCCCAACATTATGCCACCACACACAAGGATACTTTAGACACGAAATCTGTTGATGATTGCTATGTAGGAGGGAGGAAAGCGAACTCCACACTTTTTCTTCAAATGAAGACTTGATACTAATCACTTTGTCTGGGGGATTTGAACACATCACTAAAAATAAACGCCCCTATTCTTTTGTTGTCTAGGACTGAAGTTTTCAGCTCGGCTCCTCAAATATCCTGTCTTTCCTGTTGGATGTTGTCAAAGGAACACGCAAGACGACGCTGGGCATAAAGGACAGTCTCTGCAAGACAGCTGTAGAGCCTGGAAATTCTTCTTCCCCACACAGCAGCAAGGTCACGAGCAACCTGAGGAGCTGTTGTCCACCTAAGTCGTCGTGTGCTTTAAGGTATCCGACTACATTCGGAACCGTCATTTTAAAAAAGCGCATAAATGGACAATTTTCATGATATTTAGTGTCACTCAGATTAGAATACATGCATAAAATTGTTTTAAGGACATTTTGACAAAAAAATTATTTAAATATAATATATATTTTCGCAAAAAATTAACTTGGAATAATCTTTTTTGAATGTGAATTTGAAGAATCTTTTATGAATAATATTTTGTGAATTTTAAAAATTCACATTATTTTCAGTGTTACCACCCATTGAAATAATTATTCGCGTTGTTTTCTTAAAATTGCTCCCTTCTGTTGTCGTAAAATATGAATAAACCCACTTCTAAGTTATATATTTCAAAAATCGTAGTTAAGCCCTCTGAACAGAGGTCTGAGCTATATACAGGCAAAATATTATCCTAATAGAAGCATTTTTCAGAAAAGGAGGACATTTTGAAAAAAGATTATTCTAAGTTAATTTTTTGCCGAAATATTGTATTTAAATAATTTTTTTTGTCATAATGTCCTTAAAACAATTTTATGCATGTATTCTAATCTAAGTGAAACTAAATATCACGAAAATTATTCATTTATGCGCCTTTTTAAAATCATGGTTCTGAACGTAGTCGGATACCGCAAACAATCGTTATTTAAAATTTTGTTTAACATTATTATTTCCTTTTTATTAAGATCAAACATGAAATATCTGATCTTCTTTAAATTAACATCTGTGTGTTTCAGAATCATTATTAATAACTTTAATATTATCAATTAAAGATTTTTGATCTCTATTTTTCCTCTTAGTTTTTTTACTTCTAGAAATTCTTTCAGAATTTTTATCTAAATTGGGAACATTATATAAAAAAATTCGATATTATACCTTTATAACATAACTTGCAATGTATTTTTACGATAGTACATAAAATTGAGATCATATGGAAAAATTGTGTTAAAATTCCTTATAAAGTTATTTTCGCGCCATAATCTGTGCTTAGTATTTGGAATAATCTTAATAATTGACAGTTGAGCATTTTTAAAATCATGCAGGTAAAAGTATCTTAGATCTATTTTATGAGAATTACTGGAATTATTGAAATTTTACATCATGTATCCTGAGGATTAATCTTGATTAATCCTAATATTAATTGTATATTCGAGGTCTGTCCTATATATAAGTATTTATACTGACAAACTTAACAGTTTAAAAGGTAAACACAATTATAAGTTTGTGAAGGTCTCCTAGGACCTCACTTTGAGAACGAGAATAAATAGGAGTCATGTAAGAACCAGTAGCCATTTTTATAAACAACTTTCTTTATTTGGTTATCTTATCCAAATAGAATCAAAGACTTATTGACAAATTTATCTACTAGTATTATGAGGTTTTAAAGGTAATATCATTTAAATCAACTTAATTAAGTAATGATCCAATTAATTTTATTAAATAACGATCACGCAAAGATTACCACGAAAAGAGATCCCAGAATTATATTTAATAATGTTCTTATTGAACATTTAACTTTAATCTCACTCCTAAAACTTTAATGAGACTTTAAATACAAATCAATAGTTACCACTCGGAATCTCAATTCTTGAGATTAAATATCTCTAACAAGAAATCTTCAATTTAAATCCACGATAACTTTCTGCTTCAATCTCTATCTCCTACTGCTCCAACTTTACTATTTCGTTTGACTTAAATACTTAATCTAATCTGCATAACAAGGAATCCTGTCCGCTTTTTGGAGTTGATTGGTAATAGGTAGGGAATTAAATTTCCCTAAAAAGGTCGACTCAGAAGGTTAGTGATAAAGTTCCGTAAAGATTCGTCACAAGTTTTACATAGATTAAATTTAGATTCATTATCATATTGATCATGGTTTTAGAGCATTTTACATCTACTACCTTTATATATATACATCTATTAAATCTTAATTTAAGACTATTATTAGACTGAATATTTTTATATTTGTTACAAACAAATTTTTCCTTGTTTTCGTGTAAAGTAAGACTATTAATGTAGCTTTTATAACATAATTCTTTATTTATAATCGCTCTGGAATCTAAATGTTTCTGTTTAACATGAGGATTATGACAATATATATATATATGTAGGATTTTCCGTTCGAAACATTTTGTAAAAGGTTGAGTCATATCCTTTTCAGAGGATTATTAATGTCAATTTTGTTTATTACCGCATTCCGAAGCAGCGCCGTCTGGTGAGCTTTCGGAGCGCCGGCTTGAATAATTTTTCGGCAGAGGCCTACTAACCCCCGCCGGTTCAACAAGTCACGTTTTTCGCGCATTTCGCGCCCAGCGCGGTCTCAGTCCAACCATGAAAAAGATAATTAATTTCCCCGTCTTCTAAAGGTATAACTCAACTTTCAATTAATCTAACTTCTGCATGTCTCTTTCCCTTTGTAAATATTCCCCTTGTAAATTTTCCCCTTTAACTTGAAATAAATTCTTTTTTACTTAAATGAAGTATCTGCGTTTAAATGACTTTGATTCAATTAATTCATCACTAACCCTTTAATACTTACCCTTAGACAACCACCTCGACAATTTAAAATCCCGACTTCTGAAGAGTCTGATTTTTATTCGAAGATTTTATTCGGACTCCCCATATATATATATATATATATATATATATATATATATATATATATATATATATATATATATATATATATATATGTATGTATATATATATGTATATATATGTATATATATATATATATATATATATATATATATATATATATATATATATAAATAAAAGACAAATTGTAATTCCTACAAATCTAACAATGAATGAAAAAATAGATTTCAAAAAACCTATAAAATCCTCCAAAATATAAGTAGACTTTTAAAAAGTCAATCGACCAAACTCGAAAACTATTATGTTTCCCAGAGCACTGTCAAGCTTGCATTACAATATATATACTTGAACATTTATTTGCTGCTGGAGTAACGATCACGTACGTTAAAAAAAATTTGTTATATTTAAGCGATTTTGTTTGTGTAATTGATTACTTGTTTATAAAATTGCTATATTTTTATCTCATAAAAATAACTAAATATCAGTGTAAGAATCTCACACAAAAGTTAGGTTTAAAAAATAATATAAAAGAAGAGGTGTGTGAGATTTTTTAAAAGTGTTTTCTCTTAAACAGTTTGGAGATTCATTCCCTTCTCCAAACTGCAGATTCAATTAAATAGTTTACAGTAAAAAAAAATATCCGAAATTATTTCTTAATAAGTAACAGTTTTAAGTATAAGTACTTACCTTGTTGACGTAAATCAAGGTATTCGAACTTTATCAGAATGGTCGGAGGGTAGACTACAAAAGGATTCTCTTTTAAAAACTAAATAATATTCGTTAACGAAGAGATGTTCTACAAACAGACAAGAACTAACCAGAACACGGATTCATATATTTTCTCCTTCGGCAAGCTACAAAAATTCTCCCCAACTGTACGTTGGTGTTACTCTTTCTCTTATTACCCTCTTACCCCACTCCTGGGGGTTCAAATGACATTTCCTCTTCCAAGGAATTTGGGAAGAGCAATCGAAAAATTCAACAGGGCGGTGAACAAAAATTTATATCGGAGGTCGAAATCCACAGTCAAGTCGAATTTCTGATTATTTCAGCCTCATGTCGTTTTCACGAATTTCCGGGAACGAAGCATAATTTCCTGGAATAAAAAAAAGTATGGAAATCTTGTGATTTCCAGGAAACCCGAAAAAAAAACCCTTCATCAAGACTCTGTACACATTTGCCGGCACCCACACTAGACATACCCTTGCGCTACTACTGCAAAAGGGTGTTGCCCCATAAAATCTTTTTACCGCCTTATGCACTTGCAAGACAGTAAAAAGGCGTCTCTGGTGCATCTCTTTGTCTTCTATTGCTATTCTGTAATTCTCCTTTGGTTATTAATTTTCTCTCCTTTTTTTACTGGATGCTCCCTACTCTCCTCAAAAGAATTTGTTTTCCCTATCTTAATTTATTTCTGAAAATAAATATTTTCTTCAAAAATCAGAAAAATCTGAATAAGAGACATTTTTTTGAAATTCGACACATAAATTTAATGCATAAATGATTCATTCGCTTAGAGAAGACTATATTTTCAAAAGTATTATACGTGCAAGATATAAGAAACGAACTTACTAAGCTTGCATTGTGTATTTCAGGTGGCAGCACGAGTCCATTGTCTTTCCGATCTGATGTGGCAGGACGAGGTTAGTACCAGTCGAAAATGGAGGTAAATGAAGAAAAAAGTTTTTGTGTGCTTGGATATGCCAAATATTTGTAGCTGTGCAAAGCGCTTCCAGAAGTGAATGGAAAAGGAATGCAAACATTCAAAAAACAAGGCATTTTGTAGTGAAATAGGCAATTCAAGAACAACGGTTGCTTGCGTACAGGAAAAAGCAGCGCTTGACCAAAACGGCCAGATGAAGCAGTTAAGTGAGGGAAACGTCTCAAGCATTGGTATACCACAAAAAACTGAATGGAAGATTTTGCGCCAGCAGCTGCATTTTTCAAACCGTCCCGTGTGTGCAAATGTATGTGTACAATGCGGGAAAAAATGGATTCATTTTTTACTAACTGCCATAAATTTAAAGATGTTTTAATATACATCATTTCGTACTTAAACATTTATAATTTTGAAGCAATTTTTCCAAGTTCTAGATTTATTTTTGAGGATATTTTATTTCATTATTATTTGGTTTAATATAAAGAATCTAATAATAAAATGATACAATATGACTTTCGGAAATTACAGTGAATTATTGTGACTTAATTTGATCAGATAATCATCTAATCTGTGTGTGTGAAGCGTTTTTTATCATAGAAAAAATTTGAAACCTTGTAATTCCTTTGTGGACTGCATGCGATTGCTTCAAAGAGTATTGAGTTTTTGAGCTCAAAATTCTTTGGCAAGCCTTTGTTCAGCCATTAACAAGCCACAGATGCAATTCTACGCAGAGAATATTATGCTGATATTTCAGTACTAGAAAATTTGAGTATTTCCACATACTGAAAGAAGGCTGAAGATGTTCTAATAAAAATCAGAAATTCACAACTAGTTAATTTCCTTTCTAAGTGTTTAATTACGAAGGATAATATTCTGTTTTTGAAGTGATAACTTCTTTACGCGAATTTTGCTGAAGAGTGAACTTGAATGAGCGTTACGTTCGGGTGTGTAACGCTCGTTCGGGTTTTTTCGTTTTTAATGGGAAATCGTGTTTGGACAAGGTCGCACACCCCTAAAAAGAAATCACGTGACTAAAGGACGAATGTTTTCCCTGGGTTTCGAGTAATACTCAGCCTTCCCTCTTGTATGCTTAAATTGTTAGTTTATGTTCCCACGTGCATTTATTACATGGGATATATCGATAGGAGTAACCATAAAGAAAGGTGCGATATTTATATTATTGTATAAAAATGTCGAAGGTACACAACATATTTGAGACTTATGGATAGAGGAGGTTTAAAAAATGCCCACAGATATTGTTATGAAAATCATTTCAAAGCAACATTTTATTTTTAATTTGTTAATATCGAAAAGATTCGAGTCAAAATATCTTAAAGTTGATGGTCATTTATCTTACTTTACAAGCATAACAGAAGCATATCTGGAACTACATGAAATGTGGAATGTCTTGCATTCGTCTTCTGTAAACTGTAACACATCAAAATTTTCATATTTTTAAAAAAATATTCATTACATTCTGGCATATACTTAAATAATTATTCAAAATAGCGCAGTGAAGAAATTTTAATGGCGAAGGATAATCGAAAAATGAAGAAATTTAGGAACAATTAAATTAATGTTTGCTTTTTATATTACGTTAAGTGTGTGTTTGTGTGTGCATGTACATCCTTATAATTCATTTTTTATACTGTACAGAGAATGAATGTAGTATCAAATACTACAGAATAATTTGGGTTTAATCAGTCACGTATTGAAGAAATTTGTGCAGTGAAATGTAAAGTAGAAAATGGACACATATTTCTAATGGAATGTTACTTACGTTTCACCAAAGCAGAGTGTAGAGAAAATTATCGAATTCATTCACAAAAATTTAGTTGCTTACACTGAAACCGGATTGGCTTTTCTGAACAAATTACCTATGATAGAAAGTGGAAATATTTTAATGTAGATTTTTCAAAAACCAAATCAAAACCTTTAGCTGATTCAATTTAGCTGATTCAAAATTGAATTTAATTACGTCAAATGATCCCAATGAAAGTATGACGAAGTACGGAACAATGCTTGACGGAGGTTGTTTTTCTCTCTTCAGATATTTAAATAATTTTGAATCTAAAGTATTTGTAATCTATTTCAGCTACCATAAACCCATTGTTTCCTTCTTAAAATACAATTAATTCACAAATATAATTGTATTTTGCAAAAAATATTACTTTATGAGTACAGACATATGAATAAATAATTTTATAGGACAATACTAATATCCCCCTGTTTTTTATTCACCGAACTAATTCCTGAAGTAACATGAAAATAATTTGAAGTTTTCACTTCTATCGTGTGGTCATAAGCACACACACACTTTTTTTCCTTTAAAGTATATTTAAAAATGAAGTTATGATGAATTTTGCATAAAACATATAACTCACATTCGAGAATTTCTGCTTATTATGAATCATGTAGAAATTGTATCTTATAACTAGCCTTGCTTACAAAAATGTTAAAAGTACTAAATTCTTACACTTTTTGCATTCTCTTTTCGTATTTAAAGAAATAAACTTCGAAACCTTTTCCACAAATTGAACAAACATTTCCTTTATTTGAGATACCAGAGGTCTGTTTACAAGGTGAAGAAAAGGAAAACAAAAAGTATTAAGTATCCATGGCGAGTGACTACTGATCACCCCAACGTTTTTCTTTGTGTTTATCTTTTTTCGGAAATGATTCACGTTCGCAGGGCGGAGACATGTAAACGATCGTTTCTGACCTTGTCAAAAGGAACACTCTATAAAAACCTCTCCGTGTCTTAATATGTCGATTCGCAAATACGCCAGCGAGCTTTCAGGGTTACGAGAACCATACTTTAAGCTTTGCAGAATTTTTTCTCTTTTCTCGTCTTCGTTGCACAACATTATTTGTAACATTCAGAAGAAAGGAAAAATGCTGGATTTTTATCATATTTACGAATGTATAAGCAACTTGTTAATCAGTTCTTGAGAATTTCGTTGCATTGTTTCATTTTTTCCCGAACTGCTGCCGATGGCTCTCTTTCTGTTCCGTCAGGACTTGCTCACGCACTCTATTCGACCAAGCTACTGTAAACATTCATTAATTCATGAAAAAACGTGTATCTGGCATCCTTACTGAGTAAAATCTGAATATGAAAAAGGAGAAAAATATAGAGTAGGATGCAGAATGATAAAGAAAGGGGGCGAATACAAAGATGAGGGCAGGGATCGGCAAATTATGGAACGTGAACAGTTTTCTGCCTCTGAGCAATATTGAATAATATTTATGTCAAAACTGTTTCTCTTTTTCCTTTATAATTTTTCAATTGGAAAGATCTACGCATAAATCTAAATCAGAGGTGGCCAACCCGCGGCAGGCGTTACGACCTGTGATACGCTATGACTTTTTGAAAATTTTTAAAATATAATTAAAAATAACATTTTCTTTTCTTTTAACAATTTTATAAAAAAAATATGGTTGTCTTAGACACAAAAACCTCAAAATTTATTTTAAACACAATTAATTGAATTAAAACAGAAAATATCACGAATATAAAACATCATGTAATATAATAGAAAATAGAAAAAGAATATAGACTATCATATGTAATCAATATAGAATTATCATGCAAATATTGAAGTACCCCTTCCTTGTTGTGTGCGCTGACTTTCCAGAGGTTTCGGAATTTGAGAGAGCGTACCTTATAAAGGGGTTTTTTTTAGAGGTATAGAACTTTAAATTGCAAGAAAACAACGATGTTTTATTCGATTGACATGAATTTTTAAGATAATTTTGTGGCATTACATTTTAAATATGATTTCTGTCATAGGACTGCCACGGCTGGCTCGGATGTAGTCCAATTTTTGATGACTTTTTCCAACATTTGTGGCCGTATATCGGCAATAACACGGTGAATGTTGTCTTCCAAATGGTCAAGCGTTTGTGGCTTATCCGCAAAGACCAATGACTTTACATAGCCCCACAGAAAATAGTCTAGCGGTGTTAAATCACAAGATCTTGGAGGCCAATTCACAGGTCCAAAACGTGAAATTAGGCGGTCACCAAACGTGTCTTTCAATAAATCGATTGTGGCATGAGCTGTGTGACATGTTGCGCCGTCTTGTTGGAACCACAGCTCCTGGACATCATGATTGTTCAATTCAGCAAAGAAAAAGTTAGTAATCATGGCACTATACCGATCACCATTGACTGTAACGTTGTGGCCTTCATTGTTTTTGAAGGATTCCACCAGCCCATAACGCGCACCAAACAGTCAGTTTTTCTAGATGTAACGGTGCTTCGACATACACTTGTGGATTAGCTTCACTCCAAATGCGGAAGTTTTGTTTGTTGACGTAGCCATTCAACCAGAAGTGCGCTTCATCGCTAAACAAAATTTGCTTATGAAAATCGACCATTATTTTCGAAATAAAATTGCACAATTTGAAAGCGTTGTTCAGGCGTGAGTCTATTCATGATGAATTGCCAAACCAAACTGAGAATAAATCACTTGACAGCTGTTAAATCGGTCGCCATCTTGGAAAGTAATGCCAACTTAAACTTCTATACCTGGAAAAAAAACACTCTGTATAATAATAATAATATATTGAATGCAATAATAATGTACTTTGACGCTAAAGCTGTAATATGATCTTAATTATAAACCGCACAAATTAATAAGTATTCAATTTTTTATAGAGTAATATATATTTTAAGTAATAAGTTAATATTATGTTATTTTTCTTTCTCTAATTTTTTAATTAAAACAGATTGATAAATGATATTTAATTAAAGATTTATTTCCTTCATCATCCATTTCTAAAAGTACAAATGTCATGAAAAATAGTCTAATCTATGTTGCTCTTTATCATATCCATTATATCTGGCATTCTCGCGAACGTTCACGTGAGTCTGGGCAACCTAACGGCTGCACAAAACATGTAAAAATGCTGTACCTCGTTACAATTTCAGTCAGTCTTGGCCGAATCGATCAGCTACCGAATCTCTCTTGAATGTACATTTTATAATTCGCGCGTTAATTGTAATTCACGGTATTAAGTATTTACGGCAGTGGATTAAAACAAAATCATAGATATATTTTGAAATTGCAGCGAGCATTCGACGATAATAAAGCATCAACAAGTACACAGACGAGGGCTAATTGTTATCAAGTTACGAATGGGTTAGGGATTCATTTTGAAATACTTCAGAAGCATCTCAACTGCCGAAAAAGAGATCTTCACAGATTCTACATCTAGTGACGAAACTAAAGGGCAATTTTGTAATAAAGCACTCTTTTGAATTCTGGATAGAGGTGGATGCTGAATTTTCTGCACTGAAAACAAAAGCATTTCGTATACTATTACCATTTTCAACATCATACCTTTGTGAATCCGGATTTTCTGCTATGGCTTACTTGGAAGACAAAATATGGATCTCTCTCTCTCTCTCTCTCTGAGCTAAATATCAAAAAATAACTCAGAGTGTCAATTTCTTATTTTTAGCCTTCCTTTGAAAAACTTTGCTCTGCAAGAGAAGCCCATGGAAATCACTAATAATTATTAAACTTGTTCTTATACTGGCTGAAGTACCCACTCTTAACACGAGTTTATGTTTTAAAAAATAATAATACATTGTTATTGATATAATAGCTTAATTGTAAGGAGAGTAAAACCAAGTGCATGGCAATGTATACAAAAATGTAAAATGATTTATCGAAATGAATGCTCATGTAATAAACGGTTTTGAACGAACTGCAATTTTAAGCCTCGCAGAATTAGCATTTAGAATAAATGTTAAGTAATAAAAAAAGAATATAAAATTCCAATGAATAACAATTGTGTTATTTTTAATATTTAAAGCAAGAACATTTCAAAATGTTTTAGCCAGCCCGAGATCTAACGTTGAGGGTCGCGGGGAGCGACTCACCCCAATTTTGTTTTTACAATTATTATCAATAGACACGATAAAAATCACAATTTCAGTGAATAATCTAACTAAGAGAAAATATACTTACCTATTTCAAGGATTTTTCAATTTTTCTTTCATAATTTGAGAAAAAAAATCAATAAAACTGAACTAAAGTGTTCCAAATGTGCGTGATCTTAATAAAGGACACAAAACAGACACTTTTCGCTAACATTACAGGAAACTTATTTGCAAGCAAAACTGTCACATTTTGTTCACGTTATTGTAGTTTCAATGTCCATTGATAATCGATAAATATCCTGTTGAACTTTTTCTTGCTTTTGTCTTTTTGACAGGGCGAAGTGCATTTTGCGGTACACTTATGGCTTCATATTTTTCTTGATAGAGTTCTTAATGTAGTTATTGAAAATTTTCCTTTCGTTTCATGTTCAATGCTTTTCTCAAATTGACTTTCGCTAATATGATTAATATGCTTTATTTCAGCAAGTGTTTCCCTTGTTTGATCAGCTTCAATTTCCTTTCAGAGAGATCACAGATGCCCAATTCTTTTTTAATATTCTGCTCATTTACATTTATAGACCATAATCAGTCGTACCACATCACAATTAAAACCACTAAGTTATTCATAGGGGAAAATGCAGCATGTTAAAGAAAATATTTTTGAAAAAAGGTGGTCGCGCGGGGAGCTCGGTCAAAACAAGTACCTTAAGATTCTTAAAAATTGTTTGTCACTCCCCAAAAAAGAAGGAGATAT
The DNA here is from genome assembly GCA_019973935.1 of Trichonephila clavipes. Lineage (NCBI taxonomy): Eukaryota > Metazoa > Arthropoda > Arachnida > Araneae > Nephilidae > Trichonephila > Trichonephila clavipes. The sequence goes on along the minus strand of BMAU01020860.1, from coordinate 250,639 downwards.
GTGATCAATTTATTTTAGCTCCCATTAAGACTGTCATATTGAAGGATTCTCTGTCAAGGTCATTGGTAACAAATAAAAAGTTTTCCCAGAATTGACGATTTCGTGATCCTGGGGTGACTTTACGCATCGTTTCCGTGTTAAAATCTATTTAAAAACATGGGGAAAAAAGTTAAAAAAAAAAGAATTGCATAAAATGTTTTTCATTATGTATTATGTGTTTCAGAATACTCATAAAAATAAATCTTGGCCAATTAATCCTTCAAAGTGCTCAATATGCTTATCCATGTACCATAAAACTCTTTCACATTGAAAAAAGCGCTACAGAATTATATAATTTACAACCTACCAAAAAAAAGGACGCAGATAACCATACCAGTAAGTACGAAAGTCAGCAAAAGTAAAGGTTTAGGTTAAAAGAAACGTAATAAAAAAAATCTCTCACCGTAGGATTACAGCAAAGCAAAAAAAAAAATTTTTTTATTTAGTTATAGGATTAAAGATTGCTAATAAGCGTTCCAAGTAGAATCTTTTATTTTTTATGACCTTTTTTCACCAGATGATATATATAAATCCTATCAATGTAAATCAATGTAAATATCAATTTTTTTATTATATCAGAAAGTTTTTTGCTTTACTTCATTCCAGTAAATTAATTCTTTTTAACTTTTTATTTTTGATATGTTCGCGCCCCACAGTTTGAGAAACACTGTGCTAGTACAAAATGCTTTCTATATTTCTGAATATCAGAGGATTTCTCGTGGAGTTATGGCAAAAAACAAACCTGTTGCTTAAGTTTTTCACACCAAAGTATATGTCGCAGGAAAATAAGGAAATTAAGACTTTCATCGAATCCCTGAGGGAGATGATCCATTCACGCAAGATGTTAAAATAACGTCTCTTTGAGGTCATTTCCCTTATGTAAGTAAGTGTTTTGATCAAATCCCCGAACTGTTTTAGTGAAATGATGAAATGAACAAGTCAACCATTTTTTTAAAAATATGGGGTTGATATTTAGGGGATCGATAGTACTACCTGTATGGTTAGGACCCAGGTGTCTTCCCCCCCAATCCCTTAGGGATTTCACTTCATCCTTAAGGGTTAGGATGAATTGACGGGAGACATTAAAATGTTCAATGTCATTTCCATGATGAAAGTAAGTGATTTTATCAAACCCACAGAACTATTTCAGTGAAATGAGCTAGTCAGGATTTGCATTGGCAAAATGGAGTCCGAGGGGGAGACTCCAGGGGGTCAAGACCTTGTACTTCCGAAACCATACAGGTATTACTATCGATCCTCTAAATATCAACCGCATATCTTTAAAAAATGGCTGACTTGTTTATTTCATCATTTCGGGGATTTGATCCAATCCCTTACTTACATCAGGGAAATGAGCTCAAAGAGACGTTATCTTGCGTGAATCTCTCTCAGGGATTCCATGAAAGTCATCATTTTCCTGCGACATATAAGTACAATAAGATAATTAAATATAAATATATAATAAGAATAGCCCTATTTTTTGTAAAAAAGATTATTCTAAGTTAATTTTTTGCCAAAATATTGTAATTAAATAAATTTTTTTTGTCAGAATCTCCTTAAAACAATTTTATGCATGTATTCTAATCTAAGTGACACTAAATATCATGAAAAGTATCCATTTATGCGCTTTTGAAAATCACGGTTCCGAACGTAGTCGGATACCTTAAGCCAAGTAGCGGTCCTGTGCAGTTATTGATGCTCTGTGGTGAGCTTGGCTGACCTTCCCCTTGACAGTACCACTAGTCTACTGCCGGAGGACTTGTAATGATTATGCCACCACCGGCCAGCTTCAAGCCTGCCAACGACTTCACTTTTGAAATTCATCAAAGACATTTTCTTTGTGTATCTTTATACCAATAAAAATATGTGTAAAAAATTCTGTAATATCCTTTCATGATGATGTTCAAAGTGAAGTGAAAATACTAAACCTTCTAAGCATAAAATTTTGGAATTTTAAAAGGAAGAAGGCGGGAATCGTTGATACACGTGTTGATGAAGTAAGGAAACAGTAATTAAAATACTTCTAAAATATATATATATATATATATATATATATATATATATATATATATATAATCTAGAACTTAGGTTTAGAATTTAAAAACTGAGAAATGATGCAGAATAATCCAATTAAGTTTGGTATGGCTTTGTATAGTATTAAAAATTCTTTTACAAATCATAGATGAAAATATCTTTATTTGCAATTTTCTGAAATGCATTTTTTTTAGTGATTCCGGTAGACTTTTCTGAAAATCTACTGTACCTATTATGCTGATATTTCGCATATTAAAAGATTTTAGATGTAGCCACAATTTCTGCATAAAATTTAAAAGAAATTTCAATCACTAAATTTAAAATTATTTAAAATTTTTATAAATTTTTTAAAAAAATTTCATCTTATTTATTTTATGGATTGTTATGTTTTTAAGAACTCTGTAAAATTTTATAGCTGTATATGCAGTGGATTTTATGTGTGTACCTAAAGGTAAGGACATGCCACGAAATAGAAAAATAGTTATTGATTATTTATTGCTCATACAGATTAATTTGTAATTTAAAATGGAATTTTTTTACTTTACTTAAATTTTAATTTTTAAATATAGAGATAATTCAACGCAAAAATTTTACTTCCGTTGCTTTTACTTTAAGTGAGAAGCATTTAAGTTCGGTGTGAAAAAAGTTCTTTTTTCCTTGTCGCGTGAGTGAGTGAATATTAACTTCACACTGTTCAGCTACACGAGAGCTTTCGGCGACGGACCACGTAATTTTGAACTATGGTCAAGTGACGTGGACGACATCTGAGCTGGCACCCCTCTCTCCTAAATACCACACCACACCAATTTTCCTTGTCGCAGACGTCCCAGTTTACCGCCATCCTACAAAGCAAAAAGCCAGTACTTAACAAGCCCTCCAACTCGTAAATAAAATTTTTTTAATAAATTTAAAAATTAATTTTTAAATTTTAATTTTTAAATTTAAAATTTTTTAATAAATTAATTTTTTTGTAAAAAAAAATTAAGCACACCACATATGTAATCTGATTGGATTTTATTAATTTTTTTTATTAATGTCACACTTTGAAGCTACACCAGTGCTGTTGCTGAGAGATCTCGTAATAAATGAGTCCTCTCAAGTACACTTTGAGTTTCAACAGCTTTAACCCTTCTTCGGCTTGGACTCATACCGTCAGCCACGAATTGGCAGCCATGGCCACTTGGCTACCACGGACCCAAGCTACTTATATATATATATAAATTTGAAAATGAAAAAAACATGTAAATTAGTTTTTGAAGGAAAACTCATTTCGGTTTTCCCTATTTACACAATTATTTATGTAATTATAAATGGAACTTTTGTCCCAAAAAATAACCACAAAAACCAATTTTAGTTCATGTTCTTCAAGTTTTAAGAAACCATTAATCTTTAAATAAATCCATGTCTATAACAGCTGATGACAATGTATTTATTAAGACAACTTACATAGATTGTTTTTAATGGCATGTTTCGAACAATTTTTGGAAAATTACCCACTCTCTGATGAGAATTAAAAGAGGAGAAAAAAGAAATTTGCTTACTGCAACAGCGAGCAAGAAGGAAATCTTGAGTCGCTCCGGAAGTGACGCAATGCAATGTGCTTCATCTATCGAAGAAATTGGAGCAGGTCCATTTTGAGAGCAATGACGAGGGAAAGAAAGAAATAAATTAGAGATCAGGCATTTTCAGTTTAATTTGTTTTTTAAAAAAACAGTTTTAGCCATTTGAAAGGCATTTTTGAAAAAAATAATACATTGTTTACAAAATCATACTTTTTTTTTAAAAGTAATACTTTTGTTAATAATATAAAGAAATTGTTCGTTTTCGCCATTTTTAACACGTTCACGTTAATGCATGTCTTTTTTTGCGATTTCTCTCCAGTTCAATGTCTTTCCTTCTTCACTGCTCTGTGGTTACTTCGAATTCATTCGCATCTTCCCTCGATTCTGCGGACATTACTGCAGAAAAATCAGATAAGCCACAACTCTACAATCCAAGCAAAAACTCGAAATGGGCTAGATTACATGACTGTCTATTGATGTTGCGTTTCAAAAGAATGCTTGGACTAATAATAACGGCATATTTTTGAGCCTCGGTCAAGTGACTAGGACAGGGATGGCGAACCAGTGGCACCCGTGCCATCAATGGCCCGAAGTGCAATATTTTGGGCACGCCAGCAATCAAAATGGTCTGTATTTTATTTCAAAATAACAAAGTTCACTATGAAGCATTACGAACAAACACGAGGGATCGTTCGCAGGACGGTGGGGAGCACACTCGTTAGTTACGTCCTAGACTACAGTTGCTTTTGATACAGACTACGCATAGCAGAGTCCATTGCGTTGTCACAACTATATTTTAAAGATTGTGTTATCATTGCGATTTTTAACTGTTATTTAACTTGGTTAGTTCAGCAAAAGAACAAAAAGTGCAAGATTGTTAATGTAACAGAGAATTTCAAAAACTTAGTCAATCTAGAAATAAGGCATGATTAGTAAAGGCGAGAAAGCGATGTGTGTCTTATGTTCTGGAACAGTGGTATGCGGAACATCGTCTGTAAAACGGCGTTTTGAAACAAATCACAAATCCTCTTGTCAAAAAAGTGAGCTGCAGCAAAAATAGTTAATTGCTTAGAAACCATTTGCCAAAGGACTCCGATTCAGCAGGCATTCTACTAAAAGTAACATCTTACATTCCTAATATAAGTTATTTGTCATCCAATCTGCAATAACGGAAGTCACTGTTAAAGTAATTTTACTTTAATTTGAATTACACGCATAACTAAAACATTTACAACTATACGGTGCAAAAGGTATTTTTTTCGTAGTAAATAAAGAGTTGAGTTGCTAGTATTTAGTTATATATATATACTTTCGAATCGCAAATCAAAATTATTTGATGGCACATCTATACCTTGTAAGGCAGGGGCCCGTGGGGTTTGCCCTACTTCTATATTATCCTCGTGACCTAGAGATGTGGGAGTGAATGAAGAACCAGACGTTGCCATAATCTTAATATCTCTTTATTAAGATCTTAACTTAAGCAATATACAATTATAGTATTAATATTCAAACCAAGTGAATCTGAGGTGAAGAGACTCACGATACGTATTGCCAAATAATCGCATAACCGACCACTAAGTCTAACTTTACCGACTCATCCTAATTACACAGTTCTTAGTTGTTTAATTGGATGTTCTTACCGCTCTGTCTTGGGTAAGCAGCAATTCGCTAACTGACGTCGCTTTAACTCGAAATCACTGGCAGGGATATATTAAATCTTGGGATTTCCTCTCACTTTAGCTTACAGACTTGTACACATAGACCTCGTGTATTCACTTCCCATAGCCACACTGCGTACGCTCTACTTGTACTATTTATAAGATTTGCATATTTCACGTTTCATTTCTCGAGTTGGTTGGAAAGAATTGCCCCAAAGAAACCCAAAAGGAGAAATCGCGCCTCATTCAACACTTCTTGAGAAGCTGATCCATCAAGGCTCGCCACCTCTTGTCACACTCCACAATACGTAAGAAGAAGCATCGTCAAATTAAGCGCACATCAGCTAATATTTTCGGGACCGGACAGAGAGATTTCGTGACTCAGCTAACATATCGAACTGTAGGAATATTTTTTCACAAAAAAAATCTTATTTTAAAATCTTTTACTAATCAGATAGTAAGAGCATTTGTTGTTCAAAAGGAATATTTTATAACTTTAATTTCCAAATGATTGAGATAAGAAGCAATAAAATTCATTCTTGCCCAAAACATACTTTTAAAGGTATTCACTTCCAAAAAATGCTACTTTATTTTTAAAAGACTTCATACAATACCAAAAGCAACAGTTCTTTAAATAGCCAAATAAAAACTTCTTCGTAATATCACCTGCAACGTGTATTTTTTCAAAGCTGGATTGTGTGCAAAAATTCCCAGGGCTTGAGTTTATGTTCACTTTTAGCAAAAAGGGATTTTGTTAGTTTCATCATTTGACATTTTGAATGAATTCAAGTTCGAAAGAAGAAAGATAAAGAGAGAGACCCATTAAATACCTGTGAGTTGCAATTTTCTAAAAAAAATTCCAAAAACAATTGGAAAAAAGAGAAATACTATAAATAAGACTATTCCTCTCCTCGACCCCCCCAAATAGTATTTGATATTCATCTCTCTCGTGAAGAGTTTTATTACTTTACAATATTTCCGCATGCAGTACCGTATGCATGTCATTAAAAAAATCTTTAACTGAAAGTTAATACTGTTTCTCTCGAAAATCAAACTTTCTAATTATACATTGCATCCGATTTTCCCGTATTAGTGTAATTTATTATTTTACACGTTCCATTAGATAACATAAAATACCAAAATTGTATTTCAGGATAATGATTCGTAAAAGTTAATAGAAACTCTCATTGAAAATTCTGCGTTTTTAATCATTATCTTTTAAAAATATATTTAACAAAAATGATATGTGTTTTTTTAAATGTCATGTTCGAGTTGGGTTTTGTCACACACGTGTGTTACCATTATTTAAGTGAACTGGTCGTCGGCGATGTTTGTCGATTGGCGTGTTTCAACTCTCCAGTTCTGTTTAAGATTCGTAATGTATGCATATTGAATCCTTTAAGTCTTCACGTTGGCGAAGAGGAAAAATTCAATTGGATGTCGTTATTCGTTACTTGACCTGTGATTCGAAAAATTACTAGATCCCTCGCCTCTCTTTCTAAGTGCGACGTGAATAAATTGTCAAATCAAATGGGTTCGAATTCCGATTCCCCGATAAGGCTTTTCTTATGGCATAGCACTGCAGATGAAATATAACTAGGCCTTAAAGTTTTTTTTATAATTGGAAATTAAGAGAAGAAAATTCAGCTCAATGCACTTATCTCCCCTCAGTTTATCGTGCTTCAAAAGAGATCTGTTGTTATTTAATGTTTTTATTATTAACTTGGGTACATTTCATTTTCTGATTCATGAGTAGTTTCTTCAACAAAAAAATTTTTGGATCTGGACAGTCTCATATCGAAATAACATTTTTAAGCCACTGTAAAATATTTTGTTTTCTTTCGCTCTCAACATTCTCATTGTAATGGATTCTACCTTCGTCTTAGTTGAACAAGCAAATGACTAGATTCCGGCCAACATCTTGTGGATGACGAACGCTTACAACAGGAAAACACAAATATTTATTTACTTTCTTAACTAGTAATCGACGGAAATGCTTCGGGGAAGAGCTTTGTGAATGTCACGATTCCAACATCTTTGAAGCCATTTCTCTGACCATGTTCCGGTACAGAAGTGTGAGCGGCGGAATTCAAAACACAATGAAAAAACCTTTCAAGAAACGACCTCGGCTTGATTTATCCCTCTTCCCCTTCCCACAGAGAGCCCACTACAAAAAGTTCCAATATAAACAAAATTTAAAGAGACAATTTATTTGAAGGTTTTAAAAAAAGGGGCTGTCGCAGTCACGCGATTGTTTTGTTTTAGTTGAGAAGTTTTATTTACTGTTGTGGGACAGAGATTTTAAAATTTCAAAGGGTGAAAAAAAAAACGTTTTGTACGGGTATATAGAGCGTAGTAAATTGATCCAAGTTTTGGATTGTTGTCAGAAAGTATTGGAAATGACTGATGGCATTTTTTTCCCTGCTTTGTTTTGTGGCAATACCTCAAATGTAAATAAAAAGGAAATGCTAGTTCCGATTCACTGGCTTGTTGAATTTACGCCACAATGATTGATAACTTGGGCCCTAGCGGAATCGAAAGAAAATATCCCTAAAGGCAAATGGAGTTGTAGCCGATCACTTTCTGTTGAAAGTTTCCCTTCAAGGATTGGCACAATGCTCTGAAATCTTTACACTTTGTAGAGAAGTGCATGTTGATAGAAATCATTTGCTTGCTAACCATTTTATGAAAATATAAATAAATCGGAGAGCTTGTTGGAATGAATTTAGGCGAAAAAGAAACTATTCTAACTGTATGAAAGTTAGTATTAATTAATACTGCTGAATTAAAAATAGTCTGCAAAAACAATACCGTCTTTTTATTTTAGCTTGAACTTTAAAAAGACCCGGGAAGAGCCAGAAAGCTACTTTCTTGCAAAATTTTAAACTAAATACATTCAGCTTTAAGGTTTTAACTGAAATTAAATCATTAAAGCTAAAATATCTTTTTTAAAAATTTTAGTTTTGGATAAACAGTATTTTTGTTGAATTACAGCATTTGAAAATAATTGTTAAAATCACTATACAATATTCAATCTGTGAGAGGAATTATTTTTCCCCTTTGAACAGAAAACAATCTTTCTAGTGTTGTGCTTAATAATCTGCCTCGAATTTCCGAGGCCTTTGTTAACGTAAAATGCTATTTATATATATATATATATATTTCACCTCGTTCCTGTTTTTCCGCAATAATATAAATTTTTATCAGGAAAAATATATAAGATATTTTACATACAAAAATTTCATTTCTTATCATTTAATTTTTTATTTAAAATTTGATTTCACTGTAAAACAATCAAACAATACGAACTAACAAACTTTATTACGAAAAAAAAACATGGAGTATAATATATTAATCTAAAAACAGTTGGCGAGTGCTTGTAAAAAAGCACTCGTGGAGTTGCTGTCTTTCTCAAAAAAGAAAAAAAAATTATCAGTACAAAAACACAGAGCTATTCTTTTTAAAAATAATCCGAGATGAGAACGACTAGAAAATATTGAGGGGGATGTATGTTTTTGACGAGGCACTCTAAACAACATCTGACATAAGTTGTAGAAGCCCTTCACGTCCCCATGGTGGCCGAGTGGTCACGGTCACAAATTCGTGGTTGGCATTAGTTCTGTCGAGTTACGAGTTCGAATGCCATTAAATATACTGTCGAACCTCTATATTGCGAATTTTTCTATACAGCAAACTTTTTCCTAGAACCTTGAACATTTCACGATTTTCTTCGTAAAATAACTTCTCTATAGCGAAGTGCATTTTCTATATAATGAACTTTTTCTTTTGTGATTCAATTTTTGTTCACCCTTTTTTTAAAGTATTTATGAAAAAAAATTCAAGTTGTTCTCTCTTTAACACATTTTATGGTGGTCCTAAGTATTGAACTGGTTTTATTAGATCGTAACCCACCGAGAGAAATAGTTCTGGACGTTTCATGTAACCTTTAACCCCCATTGCCCAGTTCACTAGAAACATCTTCGATATTCTCTTTCGCCCTCAGTAGAGTTTTCCCGTGTCCCTAATTATAAAATAATGTATGTTTAATATTACTTGTATGCTTTAAATTAGAAAATGTCCTTAAAACTCATTAATTTTAGTATAAAATTATTTTCTTAATATTGAAAATATACAGTGAATTCTTCGACGATCTTTTTCCTTGTTTTCCTTGCAGTCTTTCTTTCTTTTTTGATAGGTAAGACTTAACATATATTAATAGGTAACTTAAACATATAGGTATATAGGTAACTTAACATATAGGTAACTTAAACATATATTAATTTTAAAAAAGGTGTGAATAATTACTTTTTTTAATATATAGTGTTTATGAATTTAAAATGTGTTTTATGTGATTTATAAAGTACAGGGTGTCCGAGAAAGATCCGCACAACTTCAAAAATTTATTGAAAAAGAAACAATAGGGTTACATCGAAACTAATTAGTACATTAAATAGAATAACTCAAAAAGTTTTTATCCTATAACTTAAGTTATTTTAAGTTATTAAGTAATTTCTACATGAGACCCTTTCGTAGCACGAGCAATATCAAGACGATATTCCAATTCCATCCACGACCGTTTCAGCATGCTAACATCAACAGTAGCTACAGCTGTTTGGATGTTTTGCTTTAATTCTTCGAGACTGTTAACTTGCGTTCCGTATACAGTATCTTTAACATAACCCCAAAAGAAAAAAATCCAGTGATGTTAGGTCAGGAGACCGGGGTAGCCATGCAATGGGACCATCCTGCCAATCCAACGCTGTGGAAATAAATTATTCAGCGACTCACGAACTGTCAATTCCCAATGAGGAGTCACACCGTCTTGTTGGAAAGGGACATTCGGTTGAAGGTCTTGCAGTTGTGGGAATGCATAAATCTCAAGCATATTTAAGTATGTACTTGAGGTCACAGTCTTTTCCGAGAAAAAAAAGGTCCAAGGATGCGATCGTGAAGCAATCCGCACCACACGTTCACCTTTTCACTGCTCCGTAGGAGTTCACGTACGGCATGTGGTTGTTCGGAGCTCCAAAATCGAACGTTATGTTTATTGACCATTCCGGACACATGAAATGTTGATTCATCGGAAAACAGTATTCGATTCAGAAAATGTTCATCGGCATCCAAACGATGCAGCATGTGAACTGCAAATCCGTAACGTTTCGCATAATCATCCGGTTTTATCGCATGCAGAATCTGAACTTTGTATGCTGTAAGTCGCAATCGTTTATGAAGCACATCGTGTATCGTGGATCTTGGCATTTGTAGCTCCCGGGATGCTTGTCGAACTGATTTTGTAGGACTCCTACGAAATGTTTCACGTATTCGTTCCACACTTTCTTCGCTAGACCGAGATGGTGGCGATTTCCTATACGTCGTTCGATAATTCCGTTGTGTTTGCGTTTCGGATTTTGTTTCGATAAACCACATTGAGCTTTCTTCACGCGATCCGCCATTGAAATAACTAAAATGCTTTAATATTCCTTCACGTGACATGTAGCGCCATCTATGGTCAGAAACATACTGCAGAAAAAAACTTTTTGAGTTATTCTATCTAATGTCCTAATTAGTTTCGCTGTAACCCTATTGTTTCTTTTTCAATACATTTTTGAAGTTGTACGGATCTTTCTCTGACACCCTGTATATTAAAAGATGAACCTCTATATAATGAATTTTCCATATAACGAACTTTTTTTCGAGATTTAGCGACTTGATTATATAGAGGTCGACTGTATACCCACCGTCATTCTGTCAAAGCTTAATATCCTCTCGCTGGCGCGGTGTGGAGATCATCAGTTGTTGATTTTATATTAACGTCTCACTCGGAAGCTACACAAGGACTATTGGTGACGGGCCTAGTCATTTTGAACTGTGGTTCACACCTGAGCTGGAACACTCTTCTTCCAAAGTGAGGGATTTACAACTGGATAGATTCAATGTGCGTCAGCCTCCCAACATGGGGGGGATCTTGAGTTGTTCGCGACCCTGATGACTCGTCCTACTACAGCGTCCTACGAAGCTTGACCGTCGGGATGGCTTTAGCTGAAATGACAAATTTCCAGAGAAAAATTGAAAGCTATTTGTTTATTTTACAATTATATTAACAATTTTTAAAGCAAGTGTTTTCATCCATCACGATAGATTTAATTTCTAAAAAAGAAGTAATTTAGTTGCCTTTAACAATGAAGGAGGAGCGTGGAGGGTTTTTATTTTTGAATTCAGAGCGCTTGCGGGTCGAATCAGTTTCTCATTTTTCAAGCACCCGAAAAAATATAACCAATTTCAAGTACCTGAGACAAAATTGAGCGCAAACAGTTTTGTTACTTGCAGGAAAAAGATGAAAAAAACCCACCCATTCAACACAAACTACGCACGTAATTGACGTTTTTAAGGTTTAATAAATAAGGATCGATAGTGTGAAATTTCAATAGGTTTTGTAGAATTAAGAATTATTTCTCAAGCACTCATTAAAAGAATATTTAGATATTACTGTTAACTGAATTAATATTGTGACGAATTTTGTGTAACATAGTGTAAATAACTTATATTTGGATGTTTTATACGTTTATATTACTCTATGTTGTATTTAGTTAATGTTTAAGATTGCAATATTCGCAAGCAACGCCGTTCCTTCCATTATAATGGGTATTCAATGGGAACTTGGTAAGATCTTTTGGTGATAGAGCCAAGTTGGCATTATTTTTAACGACCGAGTTTTTGACTTTAGAGATCATTTTGGTGAATTTGCAACAATGTTGGAGACCATTTTTGGCGAGTTCGACCTTATGGATTCTTCTAGAATTTACTGGAGAAATACACTAATTTCACGATCTGTGACAAAAGCGGATCTTTCTCGAAGGATACGGGAGACCTATAAATAGGGAGACGCTCGCCGAAACTAAGTTAGTATTATTTTGACTAGCGATTAGTAGTCTTGCCTTGATCGTGGACTAGCGATTTGCTTGGTTATTGAATAGGACGAGCTGTGCTTGTGAATAATCTTTTACATACGTGTATTTTAGACACTGATAATTGTATCTGAGCACTGTTGAATGTGGGAAGACCTTCTAATACTTATTCTGCAAATTTTGCTGCTGAAACTTGTATTTCAAAGATAGTTTTCAATTAATAAATTTCCATCGCTCCGAAAGAACTGTCTTGTTCTTTGCGATCGATTTGCAGAAAATCCTCGAACCCCCGATCAACGTAACAATGTCTTGGTATTTTGTAAAAAAAATTTTGTGGATCTAATATGTATAGTACACTGCTCAAAACAATTAAAGGATATTGTAAGTTTTATATAAAATAAAGATGTAAGCGAAATTTTTTTTGCCGAAAATGGAAGAAGAGAATCCCAAATGCAAATTTTTCTGATTTTCAAACTGTGGAGTATGCTAATTTTAAGTTTGACGTCAAAAACGTCGCTTCAGCGGCAGCGAATGAAATTTGACTTTCAACTGAAATGAAGACAAGGATGATCGGCATTCAGTGACTGCTTTGTTTCGATGGGTAGGATGTCTCAGCTAAGTCATTTAACCGATTCAGAAGCTTGGAGAGTTGTTGGTAGGTTAGAAGGGGGCCAAACTCAAGCCGAAGTAGCGCAAGCCATTGGAGTGTCACAAAGTATGATTTCCAGGATCTGGAACCGTTTTTTGGAGACTGGAAGTGCAGGCCGAAGATCAGGACAAGGTCGTAGACGGGCAACAACGCCCAATGAAGATCATTATTTAGTGTTACGACTCGGAGACACCGAAATATGAACGCTACTCTTCTCCAACAACACCTTCGCTCGGCTACTGGCACCACGGTTTCAACTCAGACTGTCCGAAACCGGCTCCATGGTGTAAGTATGTATGCTCGCCGACCGATGGTATGTGTTAGACTAACATCAAGACATCGTCGTGACCGCAGGGAGTGGGCAACAGAGCATGTGAACTGAAGGAGAAATGAATGGAGCAATGTTCTTTTTTCTGACGAGTCCTGTTTTTCTGTTCATCCGGATAATAGGCGTATTTTCATGTGGAGGGACCGTGGCAGTAGGAATAATCCTGCGTTCGTGCACGAAAGTGTCAGACTTGGCGGTGGGGGAGTGTTGGTGTTTGGTGGCATCTCCATTGATGGGCGCACAGACCTCTACATCATTCGAGATGGACCTCTGACTGCTCGCCGATATAGGAATGAGATTCTCAGACCTATTTTAGTCCCTTACGCTGCAGCAATCAGATATGACTTCATTTTAATGGACGATAACTGCAGGCCACATCGGGCTAACCTGGTGGAGGATTTCCTTTTCGAGGAAGGAATCGTACGAATGGAATGACCAGCGTGTTCTCCAGACATGAATCCAATAGAGCACGTTTGGGACGCTCTAGGAAGACGAGTTGCTGGCCGCCAACCACCCCCACAAACTCTCCAAGAACTGGAAAGAGCTCTTCTGGAAGAGTGGGACAGAATACCCCAACTCGTGATTAATAGCCTCATTGAATCTATGCCTCAAAGGTTTTCAACGTTGCTGGCCGTCCATAGAAACCACACCCCTACTGAAAATGATTTCCTTTGAAGAAAACACCTTTTCTTATTCTTTTTTTCTCATATGCACAAATTGTGTTTTTTCCTTTTGTACACAAATGCGCAATAAAATGCATTTTTTTTCTGCCAAACACATGTGTAATTTATTCTCTTATAACCTACTACGTCTGTCGACCATGTATCAATCAGCTAAAAAGTTTCCCAGCCACAAGGTCCACCTAAAACCGCAATATCCTTTAATTATTTTGAGCAGTGTATTATAGATCTACGACTAGACATCAATGTTAGTATTAGTTAGACATCAGTTACTCTATTCTTAATTTTTGTAATTCTGTTTCTTGAGAATATAATTTAGATAATTTTTCTTTCTTTCCGAGAGATATACATTCCAGTAATTCCGTTTTAAATCATCCCTGACTGAGTATTACGAACTGAAATTGTCGTTTGAAAGTATTTGAGCTTTTAGATGTTCATTTTCAGCATTTCAATTAAGGAAATGTTCTTCAATGTACTGTTTCTCAAAGGCTACACAGTGCCCTAAAAATGGCTGTTTTTCGTTCATTGGAGACGCTTTATTGCATATAATCAATTAGTTTTAAACATATTTGTGTGTGTAAAATCTTAAAACCAGTGCAAATTGTAAAAATGTGACAAAGTTTTTTTTTGTGTTCAGGATTTCTTTTGAAATTTTTTTGGATAATTTAAAAGTTAGTATGAATTTAGATTTTTACAATTTTAGAGAAAATTTTCAAGAAATGCAAACTGCTTCATGTATTTTCCTTTTCGGATTCTGCTGCAAAATCAATTATGAAAACTTGACTCAAATTTAAATATTTAACCCCTAGTAAAACATAAATGACTAAAACATAACAAAAGTAAATAAATAAAATATTGAAAACTAGGTATTTCATGTTTAAAACTTGAAAAATTTCATAATTATAAAGGTTTAAAAATAATGTGTGTACTGTCAAATTTTTTTTCCACAATAACATTTTCTAAAAAAAGAGTCCTTATTTTTTTAAAAAAAATTTTACTTTTTTTAAAATTTTTTTCTTCTTTTTTTTTGAAAAAAGGAGGGTAGATGCTATGTGGTTTTAAGTATTTTTAAAATATCGGAATATTAAAAAAAAAGTAATTTCGTATTAGGCTTTATTTGTGAAAAATAAACTTATAAAACAATATTTGGGAAACAAGAAAAGATGTCAGGATTTGACATTGCACCTGAACATAGATTAAATATATATTTTGTAATCGAGGTATAAAGTATCCAGCAACTACAAAAGCAAACAAAAGTTTGTTATTAAATAAATAAAGTGTTTCACCCTCACTCATACATTTTTTAAAAAAAACACCGTTAAGATAAAAGTAAGCTTCTTTCTTTCTTCGGCGGCTCGACAGCCCAGGGTGGACCTTGACCTTCTCAAGAAGCCTTTTCCCGGCCAGCCTTCTTCCTGCTTAGTGTTCTCCAATTCTTAGTTCTCAGAACTCGGAAATCTTTTTCTAGACCATTGTGCAATTCACGTTGTAGGTTCTTTGATGCCAATGATATTTTTTTACTTTACCAGGCAAATAAAATTCATCCATTTTTTTAGCAGCTGATTTTTTAATTGTTCATTATACACAGCCACACATTAAACTAACATAACACTTCAAAACAACTAACACTATACATTAACTTTCGTTTCACTCCATTTTTGTTTCCATATTAGCCATCGTAACAGTTATTTCGCGCCTTCTCCATTTTGTAAAATTCTTTTCTTTTTTACATTCTGATGGCAGCGCCACCTATATAGATGTTTAAATTCAGGCGAGCCTTGCACACCCCACCAACGGAAGCACATGCGTCATATTTAGTGACCAGGTGCTAAATAAAAGAGGTTAGTCACACACTCACGAAAAAGTACTCTTCTGGAATAAAATACCTAAACCTTAGTTGAAGAGAGTGCAATATCTAATTTAATAACACATAAGGCAAGACTTAAAAGGGATCATTAACGCATAAAATATGGAAAAATAAGACAGTAAAATAAGGTTATATAATCATCAAAATAATAAAAAGCTATTATATATATATTTTCACATTAATTTACTAAATATATACACAATAGGAATGTGGTTCAATACTGAAAACATGTACTGCGTAGGACTTCGGTTAATCATCGAAAGGCAAACGAGAGAGGGTGTCAGCATTGTCATGGTTTTTCCCCTTACGGTATATAATCCTTAAATCATAACCCTGCAAGGCTTGAGCCCAACGAGCTAATTTTGTATCATGTGGTAGTCGTTAAGTCAAAAATGTGAGTGGGTTGTGATCAGACACAACCTACATTTGCCTATGCCTTGGTGTGCCTTTTCAAAGCACACCAAGGCATAGGCTTCTCGCTCTATCGTGGACCAGTTCATTTGGCATTTGGTTAATTTTTTACTGTAGAATGCAATTGGATGTTCTATTCCCTTTTTATCGTTCTGTGCAAGGCATGCGCCGACTATAGTAGCAGAAGCATCTGTATACAGCTGAAATGGGCGGTTTAACACAGGGGTCTAGAGAGTAGGCATTTCGATTAAGCTTTTCTTCAAACATTGAAAAGATTCTTCGACTTTGTCGTCCCAAGGAAATTTATTTGGAATATTCTTCTTAGTTAAATTGGTCAAGAGCAAAACAATGAACGAAAAGTTCTTAATATAATCACGATAATAGCTTGATAAGCCAATCATTCCTTGTAACTGTATTTGGTCAGTGGTCTCAGTAACTTTGACATAGTTTCGACTTTTTGAGGATCCGCGGAGCCTTTTTTTCAAACCCAACCACATGACCTAGAAATTTAACTTGGCTCTTTCCGAAATCAAACTTCTCTAAATTGACTGTTAGTCCAATTTCTATCAGTTTTAAAAACATTTTCCAAGTGTTTCATGTGATCTGACAATGTTTCTGAAAATACTGCCACATCGTCTATGTAAGATCTACAGTACTCTCTTAAAGAGGACTCAACACTGGATCCATAGATTTTTCAAATGTACTTTCCGCATTCCAAAAGGTAGGACCTTCCACTGATAATGTTCGGAATGAGTAACGAATGCAATAAAATGTTTGGAGTTTTTTTCCTTAGGAATTTCCAGTATCCCTTTCGTGAGGCCTAAGACCGATATAAAACGAGCTTTGCCTATCTCGTATATTAAATCCGTTGCATGTTTCATTGGATATGCATAAAGTCTATGCACAACCTAATACTTCCATCTTTTTTCGCCACACACACCACCGGGTGCGCCCAATCACTCTCACAATGTTCAATCAATGTTCAATTCTAGTAGCTCACTGATTTGACGTTCAACTTCTTTTTGAAGAGTAATAGGAACTCTATATGGTTGAAACCTTTTAGGTGAACTATCTGCCATAACTTTAACAGAATGGCCTTTCCAGGACCATTCCGGAGTATGTCTTCATATCGTTGTAACAAATTTCTTAACTGGTGTTTCTGTTGGTCATTATAAACATCAGGCATTTGATTCAACTCGATATCAATATTCGGTTGAGTTTCCTTATCTGTGGGAGCATAATGCAGTTCACCAAATTCGATATCTTGATCAAATATTATTCCAAAGTGATCAGCTCTTGAGCTATAAAATCTTAGCTTATTTACATGTAATTCTCTACTACTACCGCCTTCCATTTGAAGTAAGCAAGAGTGGGTGTAGTGACCTTTACTACCTTGGCTGGTCCTATTCAAGTGTTAAGCAATTTATGCGTGGATGAAGGCATAAGGATCAGAAAGTACTTCATCTCCAACAGAAAAACTTTTTCGCTTGACCTAAAATTATAGTGCGAAGTCATACGTTCCTGATTTTTTGCACTATTTTTCGATGCGATTTCGTGTGCATCTTGCAACTTCCTTTGCAATTGTTTCAAGTATTCTTCAACAAAACGAGCAGTACTAGTAAGGATTTCCCCTTATTCTGTCCAAAACTCTTTTAAAAGGATCGTCTCTCTCTCTCGGTTCAGATGGTAGTCTTCCATAAACTAATTTGTACAGTGATACACCAGTAAGTGCATGAGGTATTTCTCTAAAAGCAAATATGGGAGATGAACGTCCACTCATTCCCATGCTCTTAGATATTTTTGTTTAACATGTCTCAAAGTTCTATTCCAGCGTTTAACTGCTCCCATACTCTCAGGATGACCTGGAGTAGAAAACCTAGGAGATACTCCCAGCACGTCTTGAAAGGCTTGAGTCAATTGTGCAGTAAAATTGGTACCCTGGTCTGCACATACTGTCTTTGGGAACCCAGTTTGACAGAAAAAAAAATTTTCATCAACACTTCACAGGTAGTTTTGCAGTAATGTTCTTTGTTGGTATAGCTTCTGCCCATCTGGAGCATAGATCAATTGCACATACAATATATGAGTGCCCTCTTCTTGATCGGGGTTTTAACGGTCCGATGCAATCCACGCTCCAGACTTCGAATGGATTGCTAGGTCTTATAATGGGCTGGATCGGAATTCTATCTCTGTATGCCACAGTTCTTCGTAATTGATAAAGTTTGCATGCTTCGCAATATGTCTTCCCGTCTCTTTTTAACGAAGGGCAGAAAAAGGAATATTTAATGCTTTGCTTTGTTTTTTGTTCTCCTAAATGTCCAGATGTCCTAATGACTTTTATTAGCCATTTGTAGAATTTTCTTTCTTTTACATGCAGGCAGGACAACTTTCTGGATTGGCTCACAACAAACAATGCCATTATGAACCAGTAGATCATCTTGTATTTCATATGTCTTTCTTTTTTAACACGCTTTTATAAGTTTCACTTGTATGTAATGCAGTGGTCCTCAAACTTTCACTACTGGTGACCCAATTTTCAATCATAATTTTTATCGCGCCCCCTAAAAGTAATAATGTATTGAATGCAATAGTAATGCCCTTTGGCGCTAAAGCTACAATACGATCATAATTATAAACCGTACAAATTAACAAGATAAGTATTAAATTTTGTATATGTTACTTTTTACGGGTTTTTTTTCTTTTTTACTTTTTAGTTCGATTCACTATAAAAGCGTATTTTTTTAGCTTGTTTTAGGACTATAATTTATTTTATAGTTAATTTTACTATACATGATAAAAATCACAATTCCAGTGAATAATTTAATTAAGAGAAAATATACTCACCTAATTTCAAGGACTTTTCAATTTTTCTTAGAAAATTTGAGAAAAAATCCAATAAAACTAAAGAAAATGTTCCAAATGTGCGTGTCCTTAATAAAGGACATAAATCGCAGACACTTTTCGCTAACAACACAGGAACGTTATTTTCCAGCTAAATTGTCATATTTTGTTCACGTTTTCGTAGTTTTGCTGTTGTTTAATGATCTACAAATAGCATTTTGAGAACCTTTTTTTCCTTGTGTCTTTTTGACAAGGCGAAATGCTACATAATGGCTTCATAGTTATCTTCATAGAGATCTTTAGGCAGCATTTGAAAATTTCAAATCAACTCAAACGTTTCATGTCTAACGCTTTTCTGGTATTTACTTTCGCTATCTTGATTAATATGCATTATTTCAGTAGGTTCTTCAATTGCTTGATCAGTTTCAATTTCCTTCAATAGGGATCACAGATGCCCATTTTTTTAATATTCTACTTATTTACATTTATAAACCATAATAAGTCGTACAACACAACAATCAAAACCACAAAATTGTTCATGGGAAAAGTAAAGCATGTTCTAAAAAATAATTGTGTAAAACGTTTTTTCATTGTGCATTATATGTTTCAGAATACTCATACTTATCCATATATCATAAAACTCTTTCACTTGGAAAAAAATGAAACAGAAATATATTATATATATTTAGAACTTCCCTAAAAGAAAGACGGAGATAACCATACCAGTAAGTTTGAAGGTCACCTAAAGTAATATTTTATGTTAAAAGAAACGTAATAAAAAAAATCTCTCATCCTTTGATATCGTTAAAAGAAACGTCAAAAAAAAATCTCTCATCGTTCTCATATTGACCGCAAAGCAAACAAAATATTTATTTTAATTTGGTTATAGGATCACAGATGGGAGCGTTTGAAGTGGAATCTTTTATTTTTGATGATCACCAGATAATAAAAATAAATCATATCAGTGTAAATGTGTATTTTTTATTATGTCAGAAAGCATTTTGTTTTACTCCATTCCAAAAAAATATTTTTTAAACCTTTTATTTTCAATATGCTCGCGCCCCCCTCGCAGGGTTACCAAGCCCCCAGGGGGGTGCGCCCCACAGTTTGAGAAACACTGATGTAATGGAATGTTTGAACTCTATTTTTACCCACTTTAAAAGGTCAGATTAATTCGAAATTTCGCACACTTGTCAAGGACCGATGATAATACAATAATTTCATAATTTTGTTTCATTATCCTGATCATGATGGTCAGGAATAAGGATTTTAAGAATTTCCGAGATTTGGCGACTAATTCATTATATCGTTTCCATATTTGGTGACTTATTGCATAAACCATTTTCAGATTTAGCGACTAATTCCATGTGCCATTTCCAAAATTTGTCGACTAAAAGATTAAGGAGCATTCTAAAACCGCAAACATACTTTCAGTTAATACAAATAAAACAAAAAAAGTGTTCTCAATGTGAAAAAGAGTAGGGTGGCAATAAAAAAAAGGACTCGTGCATGTGAATAAAAATAATTTATGTTCTTACTGCTAAATATTTCTTATTTTTATAAAAAAATATTTATACGTTTAGAAGTTTAGAAGTGATGACACTAATTAACATTGTAGCAATACGTTTAAAAGGTGATAAATTTATTTATTTGTTTGTTTTTTCCAGACAGCTCTAAACATTTCATTTTCTTTCTGAAGTTTTATGAAAGATCTTCTAGTCTCATTGCTGAGACTGGAAGTTTCAACATTGAGATTTCGTTTTCAATGTTGACTGAATCTGTCAACACTTCTATGTCTGGATATGAGCTCTTTTAAAATGTTTGGACTTCACAGGTGATTAAATTATTAACCTCATCCAGTTGGGCTTCATCATCAGTGACTTGCCTTGCCTTCCCACTGCATAGCTGTATGTTTTCCAAAAGGGCTTCATACACGGTTTGACAAATTAACATGTTGTTCA
The DNA here is from genome assembly GCA_019973935.1 of Trichonephila clavipes. Taxonomy (NCBI): domain Eukaryota; kingdom Metazoa; phylum Arthropoda; class Arachnida; order Araneae; family Nephilidae; genus Trichonephila; species Trichonephila clavipes. The sequence goes on along the minus strand of BMAU01020860.1, from coordinate 229,704 downwards.
CTAGTTTCTTTGAAACGGCACGCGTAATTGGTGCAGTATCATGCCATCCATCTTCATTTTTTTTATTAAATGTTCTTAAGGGAGCGACTTCCCTTTCTCCAAAAGTTGATATTAATTTGATCTTCCCTTCTCCTGTACTCTCAACTCAACGTCTTTCACTTAATCGCGCAACAGAGATATGCGCTCCATAGTCAAGAGTTCCATCCAAGACGAGATCAAAACACATATTTCCCTTTTATAACTTTCAATTTATCCATATTCTCTGCCAGAAAATTACACCCTGAAAGTAAAACCTGGACTATACAATCACCGTCTGTTGATAAAAGGTGATACTTTATACTTCTACAATTGTTCGATTCGGGCTTTTCTTTTATACGACTATTCCAGAAGCAAAAACGCACATTAGTTCATCTTGAGCGAGTAATTGACATGTTAAATGTGACTGTGATGTGAGAAAAAAATCATTTGCTCTGTGTTGAGAGCATTCCCCCTACTTTACTCAAAACTTCCACTGCCTAAACTGATTCTTCAGCCGAAGGATCGCGATTTTACTTTTTAAAATAATGAAACGTCATTGATGATGGGATTTGGGGCGTTCAGAAAATCAATGGATTAGTGTGATATACAATCGTTTTCCCACATTCTTGAGATTCTCTTTCATACACCGAATCAACACGAGGGCTATTCGTGGGGGAACTTTGTAGTTTTTAACAACTGTCAATAGATCAAAACGACTACCCACTCTCCTATATCATTCAAACAGGAACCTTTTCGACATAAATCTCCTTTATATATTTAACTCTTTGAGGGGCACATTTTTAGTAAGGTTAATTTTAATGAAATAATGCACAAAACTTGGATCATTTGCATATCACATTACTCTGTACTTATTTGCAAAGTTTCGCGATTGTACTTAGCTTCCTTCTTGTGGGTCGCTATTTTCAATGTTCCTGAGTGTACATAAGACCGAATCACAATATTAAGTAGCAAAATAGAAAGCAACGTTCCATTTCCCTTTTTTATTTATGGTGTTGGACTATTCTTTCTGTTTGTTACCGTTGATTCACTCGTAAATAACATTCTCAGAAATTAGGCCATCCCAAGTAGGATTCGAATCCATGACCTTTGGATTTGAAGTCCAACTCGCTATCCATTGCGCTACAGTTAGGGACACAACGAGCGATTTTCCTTTTTTATGTATGGTTTTGGACTATTATTTTTGTTTGTTACTATTTATTCATTAGTTAAATTGAATTAATAAATTTATATTTGAAAAAAACTGTATTAACAACAAGTGTCATCCACTACAAGTTTTAAAAAAATGTATTTGACCTTGAGTGGATGAATAAAAAGAATTTTATTAACGATTGAAAATTTGAACAAGATATATATATAGGGAGAGTGTGACCTAATAGTAGGAATTGAAAAAAAGTGTTGAATTTGAAGCCCGCAGCTCACGTATAATGAACGTGCACCTCATGTCACCATGATTGGGCAGTTTGCAAGTTATTGGATTCGATTTTAATTTAACCGCGTCCTATAGTATCATCCAGAGAAATCTGATTCCCACAGCGCTAAATTTAATTAAAAAATTTATTACAGTATTTTATTTCGTATAGTATTAACGGTTACTTTGAGAATTTTTTTTAAAAGGCACCAGGAAATTTCGTCAGAAAATTCAAAAGATGATAATATTAATAGTATCCAACACCCATTGTATTTCATTAATAACAATCAAAAAGAACAACTCCGATGTTATCATAAAACCGCCAACTAGGTTAAAAATGTTCGCACACCCACCCTCTCCTTTTGTGACGCTACAGTTTAAGAGGTTGCTGATAAAACAAAGTAATGAATGCGCGCGCATGGTCGGAACGCTGAAAGGAGTTTCTAAGCCCTTTATTACGGCGCAGGTATTACAGGGTCCGGCGGCCATGTGCATCCGCAACGCGCATGTTTCTCGGGCATGCTCCGTCAGTCGGACGACGCGGGGACATGGGCCCCTGAATGAAAGAGATAAAAAATAGTTTCTCCAATTGTTTCTCATACCGCTCTGAACTAAATTCGGTTCCGAAAATTCATTTTTAAACATATTTGCGTACGCGCGACAGATTTGAGGTCATTCACTCGGCAAGCGCCAATGCGGTACATAATTTTTCTTTTTTGATTTGAAACCCAGGGTAGGGCCAATAGATTAAAAGGTGCCGCAGCCATCATTGTTTTAATTATGCAACCGCAATTTTAATAATTATACAAGAGATTTCTATCAGACCGACACCGGTAATGATATTTTAAATGAATTAATGCTTCTTCAACAGAACAATGGCACAGAGTAGACTCTTGATTCTTTTTTTAATAAAATTATTTACTTTACATATTCCTTACCACAACCCAGTTGGTCATTCAACTTTTTTTAAAGTGATTTTACAAGATTTTTGTAGAAATCAAATGAAGATGCTGTTTATTTAATTCAAAAATACTTGCGTAATAATTACGAAATCGAAGACGGAGTTATTTCTGCCGAATCTATTAAAATCTCATCGTGCCACATAATTGTTTAGTAACGTCGCACTTAAGGCGACACAAGCGCTACTGGTGACAGACCTCGTCATTTTGATCAAGTGATGAGGATGTTACCTCAACTAGCAACCCACTCTCCCAACTTCCACACTATGCCAACAGGAGAACTTTGAGCCACGACAGATTATAACGTGCATCGGCGCCTCTAAACAGCGGGTCATCTGTGAGATCAGGACTGGAACCCGCGATTTGAAAACGCTTCTTCACTAGTTCGAGACTATCATCCAGAAGGCTACCGTAGCCCCTCGTTATGTAGCTTTAACATGATGTGGAAGCTAAGAGGGTTGTTGTATTCAATGTGTGTAGTCCCTAATGCTGGTACTGATACTTTGGTTGGATTTGATTTTCCATTGACGTCACGCTTTTAAGTTGTACAAAGGTTGTTGATAACGTCATTTTGATCCACGTTCTAGCGGTGAGGACGAAATCAAAGCTTTCCAAACTTCCTCATCATGTCTACATGCGGGTCTTTAGAAGCGTCTTAACTTGATCACATGACTCGACATAAACAACGAGTTTGCGCAAGTATCCACTCGGCTACAGCGGACGACATAGAGCCACTAAGCGACGGGTCTTCGTTGAAACCAATACACAAGCTATATATATATATATATATATATACATAACGACTAGGCTCACTTTAAAATTAATGGGAGAAATGCATGTACCAACTCTCCTACTAGCGATCTATATTCATCTATCTGCCTAACTTCCATCTAAGACTTGAAAGGATCTTCAGGTTTCCACCTCGCAACTACGTATAATAAAGACCTGTCTTGGAATTCGCTAGTTCCATAACAACGAAATCCTCATCGAATTAAACACCTTTGGCCGCCCCGAACGAGCAGTGGTCATCTTTCCTCGGACCACTGAGGCCCAGGAACGCATCCCGGGCGCCCACCGATGCGTGTTTATTTATGACGTCTTAATCCCCCTCCGTCTTCCTGGAGCTGTCGTCTGAGGTATTTGGAGCGCTCTAATCTGTTCTTCATAAATTAAGAGAGAACAATTCTCTCTCCCTCCGTGCTCCAATAAGTTTTCGCTATTAATGACACATGTGTCTTAATAAGAGTTCATTATGTGAAGATGGCACGGGGGACTTTTGACCGCATCGCCGTGCCATTTATGGGCTCTTATACAATTCTTTTCTTTCGATTGTCTAGAGTGTGTTTCTTGAATTATGAAAGGAAATCTTTCACGGCGTTATTCTTTACCGTATCGGCCTGTACAACGTTACAAATATGTAAGAAATTCTTTTTTTTTTCATATATATCTAGGATTAAACATGACCTCCGGAAATGATTTAAACGTGACCTTTTCATTTTCAAAAAATGATCGCATGTTCTACTTTTTCTCCGTAAAAGAATATCTTAAGCTGAAATCGTGGTTGACTTAAAAATTTACAGTCCAATGTGTATCGTATATTAAAATTTTCCCCTCAAAAAAGTGGAATCGCGGAATGCGCCATTATATTTATAGTCAAAATTATCTACTGAAGAGAGTGAATATTCAATAAGCAAAACTGAAAAATATTGAAATTGCAAGATAATCAGACATTGAAGGATATATTAGAAATTTAAAAAATGTAATAGAGTTTAAAATATAAAAAATACATGCTACAGAATTATAAACATTGCTGACTTAGGACAGCTCTTATATATAAAATAATTCATATAACGGCGGGGTTGAACATGTTTGTAGCCAGCCAACCTTACGCCTTTATGTTAATAATACTAAGCAGAAAACCTATTGAAAATAATGGATATAATATCTAAATAAATTACAAGATAAAGGCAACTTACCTAAAAATTGCATTTAAAAGGGCAGAACCCGTGCTAAATAAACAAGTTATTGCCAGATTCTGGACCTAAATGAAAATTAAAAGCATGGGAATGGCTGAATTGTAGCACTTAGTAAAAGTACGAAAAGAATAGAAACAAAAAAATATACTATACGGATCGAATTAATTGGGACAAATGGGAAAAAATGATTTTTTATAAAACCTTAGCTTTTAAGACTAAGGAGGCTGAACAATGTCTCTATTAGAGCGAAGTAGGTCCTCTTTTAGTCCTCTTGGCATTGGTTCCGCGAGTGGGATCTCGATTTTACTGTCAAGGAACTACACTTGTATAGCAATTTTTATCATCTGCTCTGTTATCGTGCTGTGCCCGCTGTAGCCGAGTGGTCAAGGAATCGGATCGTGGCCGGCCTCGTCCCCAGTTCGAGAACAGTACCACCCGCGGTGTAGGGGAGCGATGCATTTTAAATCTGTCGAGAGCTCAAACGTTGGTGTGGTGTGGTAGTTAGGAGAGCTCAGGTGTCGTCCACGTCACTTGACCATCGTTCAAAATGACGCCGCCAAAAGCCATCATGTAGCAGAACAGTGCGACGTTAATATTCACTCGCTCATCGCTATCGTGCAATTCATCTTAGCTAAAGGATTCTTTAGAATACACCCTAAGTTCTCAGTAGGATTTAGGTCTGGTGAATGAGCACAAGCACTTGTATTTTATTTTCCCTCGTAAAAGTCTGGACTGAGATAGAATTTCAGCGATTTTCATAACTGTAAAAATTTTATATTAAAGAGGAAAATACCAGTGTAAGTCACATTCCCTGCATGTTACGTAGTAAAAGACTAAGAGATAAGGTAATTAAAAAAAGAAGAAAATAAGTAGAAGAGTGAGTAGAGTTAAAGTAAGTGAAAAGAAAAAACATTAGTTAAAACTAAAAAACTGCTTATATAATAGGCAAAAAAAGAAAAATCCTTCAAGATTTATTAATGCTGAATTTATTGAATGAATTAAGCTAAATGTAAGCCTTAGTGATGAAATTTTGATATCTCAAATATCCAATCAGATTCTAACTCTTGTGTTTAATCATACAATGTCGATAATAAATTACAACTGTATTTGTTTTCCGTTTTATTTATAATCTTATAGTTTTCAATATTGATATACTTTTTAGAACAAAATTTTCTAGATCTACTGGCATGTTTAAATAAAATTGATAAAAAAGAAGTATTAAATAAAAAAAATTACGAGAATACTAAATAAAAACTATCAAATATTTCATAAGATTATTTTTTCTATCAAAAGATAGAGTTTACATTCGAAATCTGAAAAAGAACTTTTTTTTGTCTGTCTTTTGTTCGACCTCTCACACAAATGACAGGGAAACAATCAGTGTTTCTTTTGGATCATTCAAATTCCCAATCCATTCAAGGAGCTTCACCCAAAGTAAGGAACAGAGCGGTCGTCTCGAGAGCTCTTTTGGGCGGCAAGAGGCAGCAGCGCGGGGGACAGCCCGCAGCAAGGAAGGATGCCGCGTTTGCGCACTTCTTCCACGGCTGAATTTTTTCTATCTCGGATTCAGTTTTAATTTTGGATGAATCTGTCGCGAACAAATTAGAGATGTTTTTTTGGAGGCTGAATAATGTTGAATTGAATAAAGCGATATCGGGGTTTAACAACCCTTAATCCAGTTGAAAATAAATACTAGATACAGTCGGACCTCTATATAACCAAGTCGCTAAATCCCAGAAAAAAGTTCGTTATATGAAAAATTCGTTATACAGAGGTTCATCTTTTAATATACTTTATAAACCACTAAAAACAAATTTTGAATTCATGAACACTATAAATTTAAGAAAGTAATTATTCACACCATTTTAAACTGATATATGTTTATTTTATAAATCTTACCTATCCAAAAAGAAAGAAAGAAAAACTGCAAGGAAAACAAGGGGAAAAAATGTCGGAGAATTCACTATATTTTCAATAGTAAGAAAATAATTTTATACTAAAATTAATGAATTTGAAGGACATTTTATAATTTAAAGCATACAAGCAGTGGCGCACACAAGGAGGGTGGCCTAGGGGTCTGGACCCCCCCTCAAAGCCCTTCATGTTTTTTCAGATTGATTATAATTTTAAGTACATAATATGTAAAATTTAATTAAATATTTGTTTTAATGATTAATTTTATTCATTAATACTAATTACTTATTCAATAATTAGGTTTTTTCCTTTTTTTTTGTTCCCCCAAATCGACAAAATCAAAAGGAGCATGATACAAGAATGGTGGACTTTCGACCCTGGACCCCCCCTCCCTTGGAAAACTTCTGTGAGGGCTACTGCATACAAGTAATATTAAACATACATTATTTTCATTATTTTATAGTTAGAACACGGCGACAATTCCACTGAGGATGAATGAGGATATCGAAGATGTTTCTAGTGAACTGGGCAGTGGGGGTTAAAGGTTGCACTTCTTGTGTGTGTGTGTGTGTGTGTGTGTGTGTGTGGATGAAACGTCCAGAACTCCATTGCTCTCAGCGAGTTAGGATCTAATAAAACCAGTTCAACATTTATGACGTGTTAAAGAGAGAATAACTTGAAATTTTTTCAGAAATACTTTAAAAAAAGGGTGAACAAAAATTGAATCACAAAAGAAAAAGTTCGTTCTATAGAAAATGCACTTCGCTATAGAGAGTTTATTTTACGAAGAAATTCGTGAAATGTTCAAAGTTCCAGAAAAAAGTTCGCTATATAGAGGTTCGACTGTAAATAAAACTCTTTAGTATTAATCTTAATGTATTACCACATTTCCCGATGAATCAATAGAGTTCAGTGTTTCTCCGAATTGTAGGGCGCGCCCCCTAAGGGGGCGCGAGTACATCGAAAACAAAAAATAATTTTTTAAAAAATTATTAATTTACTGAAAGGAGAGAAGCAAAACAAAATACATTCTGACACAATAAAGATTAAAATACACATTTACACTGATATTATGCACTTATGTACTGCACAATGTGTTTCATAATTAATTTAAAGAACAAGTTGAATAATTACGAGTGAGCATGTCATAAAATTATGTACAAAATTTAATACTTATCTTGATAATTTGTACGGTTTATAATTAAAGTCGCATCGTAGCTTTGAGTCAGAGTATACTATTATTAAATTCAATATATCGTTATTATATGTAAGGGCGCGATGAAAATTGGGTCGCAAGTAACGAAAGTTTTTGGAGCACTGCAGTAGTTGTATTAATAAAGAATATGTATATTTTAACAGCGATAGAATATCATGAACTTTGGAACAGCTGATATGAAGTGTGAACAGCATTGAAATGGATATTTATTTTCATTAGACTTGATCGTAACTTTAATTTTTAAAAAAGTTTTATCTAATGGTAACCAGATTTTACCAATTTAACTGATTTATTTACTAAATTTAGTGAGGTTAGTTTTCAGTTATAAGGCGATAGCATAAATTTTATTTAAACAAGGACCATCAATTCATCGTTTCTGGTCAGAATTCAACTAAAGTAGTACAATATTGCACGAGGCGAATTTTTCCACTTTCTCAATTGGCCGCAGATAATCTGCCACGAAAATGACGTTTTAACCTAGGTTTATCATTTAAATGCCCTTTATTCAGATTTTGAAACTAGGTTTGAGAATGCTTTGACTCCGGTTATTACCACAGTAGGCAATGAATTGATATAAGTCTCACTGAAAAAAAATGTCATATTGCAAGAGAAACTGACCGAAATAGACAGTACAGGAGATCTTAAAGTACACTTTAGAAACGGCTGTCAGAAATTTTGGCTTTAAAATGACTTACCTGTTATTCATCCCAAATTATGAGGAAGTCTTTATTTGCTCTCTCTGGTCAGGAGTAGTTTAAATGTGATTACCTATATCCAAAATAAGAAGGGAAAAAAATGACTGGATACGCTTCTAACCGAGGAGATTTAGGATTAAACCTGACAAAATTGATGCCCAATGAACAAAATTTGTTATTGAAGCACCAAATTCATCCCTCCCATTATAAAAATTTATTTGTTGATCAGTTATTTTATGTGTTATTAAATTTTAATTTAAATAACGTGTTTCTTAAGTCTTAAGCTTTGTACTTTACTACAGTTACAATTTAAAATTTTTTAAAATAAGTAGCTGAATACTAGAGGTGTTCAAACTGTATTCCACGGAACTTTGGGACTCTATGAGGCATACCCAAGGGTTCCACGAGTGGTAAAAAAATGTCGAAGAAAAATTGTATATGTGTAAGCAAATTTGATTTAAGATCTATGAAGTTTATACAACCACAAGATTCTAAATCTCATCCCAATCATTAAAATATAAAATTTTATTTATACATAATAAATTTATTTTGTAATACTTTTTGAACTTTCAATATAACATGATAAAAATATTAAAACGTTTTCTCTGTATGTGTATTACCTACTACAGGAGTATCAAAGGATAACTTGGGTCAAGCAAACAAGGTTTATCTTTAGATGGGCCGCAAGAAAAAAAATCCATATTTTGGAAACGTAGCGTTTATTTCGTATAAAAATTTCGCAAAGAAAGTTTTAATGTTTTCGTCTTGACATCTTTTCTCTGCTACTATCTTTCCTATTTCGGGAGAGACACATCATTAAACAAAAAAAAATTTCTAACTAATAATTTCATTAATACTATTTCTATAACAAGGGATTTATTTCCTTACATACTGAAAATAACTGTTCGCACCGATGAGAACTTCCAAGTATGGAAATCGTTTCATTTGCGAATTGACGAGTATTCAAACCTGGCTGGTAAATATTTGTAAAATTCAGGCTCAATGAGTTTTGTCTTTAAATTTGAATCTCATTGAATCTCTCCATTTGTGCATATGGCTGGGTGTTTATCGAGAAATTCAAACCAAATTTTGCTTCTGAGGAATTAAACCTTATTTTAAATTTAGTTTTAAGATTTGATTTTTTTTTCCCTACGTATTTTTGACATGATGCCCTATTACTAAACTTGATATGTTCATGTTGCACGTCGGGAAGTGTTTTGAGTCTTCCTTTTTTCTATTGCTTTTCCCAAAGTACTAGCTTACATTTGAATCATTTAATTATATCACACATGTTTGTAATGATCTGCTCTTTTCCTTATAACGATAAATTTAAATCGGTTAACTGTTTGGTGGTATCAACCATGAAAGGTAAATCTTGCAACCCTACTGGATTGGAAAACAAGCTTGTGTCTTGATTTAGCAACCCTACTGGATTGGAAAACAAGCTTGTGTCTTGATTTATAGTTTTTAAAAACTGACATACTTCTCCCAAAATTGCTCGAAAATCTCGGAGCAAGATATCTTGCGTATCTCGGTATAATAAGACAAACCTGAATATGAACTAACTAACTCACTTAAAAAAAGCAGTAAATTGGCACTAATTTAAATATCGCGAGATCTTATAAATTTTACAATTTTTTCTATGTATGACAAAATATTCTCCATGTTTCGTGCATAGTGCTTCTTGATGTATGCGTATGCTTCTTGATGTATGATTCACTGCGTATGATGAATTTTTGAACAGTGAAATTTATCATAGCTTTTTTTCGTAGTAATGCTACGAAGCCGTCCCCCCCCGGTCAATGAAGGAGCGCCATCTGTAGCTACAGAATTTAGTTTTGCCATAGGTAGATTGTATTTCATCAGAAGTTCAAAGCTACATTTAAATATATCTTATCCTGTAGTATTATCACGCATCGGCATTACTTCAATAATTCCTCAAAAATGTTATCAGTGTCGTTATCCAAAATGTTATCCTAAAAAATCCGCGTCGAAAGAATTATTTGTCACGCATAAGTCCAGTTGCATCGAGTTGGTATGACATTCCACCGTATGTTGTGTGTTTAGCTATAAATAAAAAAAATGTAATTTTTAACATTAAAAGAACAGATTTTTGTCAAGTTCTTATCTTAGTCAGAGAAACTCTTAAATATCGCATCCTAAAGGATCTTCAGCGTTCTTTTAAACTCCGAATAAAAGATGTTTAATTTTTTTTTCAGCTGTTAAATCTCGAATGCCGTTAATGAGCGTTATCTAGCTAATCTGCAGATTAACAGATTTACTCCATTAACATGCGGAATCAAGAGTTTGCTGCATTTTACCTAAGTAATGTGCACATTAAGAGGAGTTTGAAACCTCTCTCTCTATATACACTGACAACAGTGGCGCACGCAAGGGGGGAGGGCCTAAGGGTCCGGATCCCCCAAAAGGCCTTGATTTTTTTTCCGATTGATTATAATTCTAAGTATATAGTACGGAAAATTTAATTAAGTATTTATTATTAATGATTAATTTATTAATTAATGTTAATTATTCATTCAATAATTAGTGTTTTACTGTTTTTTGTTCCCGAAAATCGACAAAATCAAAAGGAGCATGATACAAGAATAATGGACTTCCGACCCTTGAAAAATTTCTGTGTGCGCTACTGACTGACGATGTTAAATTGCCTGTATATTACATGTACCGATGTACCTTTTCTCAAAATCTGTTGTCTGTACATGCTTGAAATTTTGCATACAATTAAAGTATACCTTTCTCATTATATTGAAATGAGCTTTTAGCTAATTAAAAAAAATTTTTAAAGTTATGAAATATTTTATCAAACATTGCAAAATTTGACCCATTTTTCACATAAAAAATACATTTTTGAGTTTTTTACAAAAAGCTCATTTCAGTCTATATTGGCCATTATTATAAATATATCATAAAAAATTTACATACCTGTGAACAGTAGTTTCTCAGAAAAGGTACATAGAACATCAAAATTTACATTTTGAGATAAATTGATTTTAATGTATACAGTGAGATTTCTAATCAGCTAGGAAATAAAAAAAATAAAAGGCTCAATTTACAATAAAATATACATGTTTTGGTTTATATCAGGCGTTCAACTTTTAAGCAAAAACGATGTACTTTGTTTACATATTTCGCCATTCATATGGGTTTGGCCCAGTTTCAACGAGTATTTAAAAATTGGTTTTAAGGACTTCTATTTGCCCTAGAGGTTAAAGTAAGGTATTTTTAGAAAGGTTAAAATCTACACATTTGAAAATGTAACAATCTCAAATTGTCAAAAAAATATGATTTTAACTTTCCAACTCTTCTCAACGGCTTCCTTATCGTTAAAGCAAGATTGTCCGGGTTTGATTGTTAAAACAACAACACGTCTGGGTCAGTAAAACTTGATATTTTTTGCCGGCTGGGTGGCGTGGTTGGTTTGTCACTGGCCTTTTGCACCCAAGGTTGCGGGATCGACACCGGCCCAAGTCGGTTGATTTTCAGGATGCAGAAAATCGACAGCGGCCATGTCGAATAATTATACGGCATGTAAAAGATCCCAAGAGTGTCTGTTTGGTTTAGGTGCTCTCGGCAAAATTAAATCCTAATACAGAATCACATCGTCAGAGATCAGGTGCCTCCCTCTGGAGAGAAAACTGGGCGCCAAAATTACTTGCAGTAATTGGTATCGCCTATATGTGTGATGGCACGCTAAAATGTGATACCCAGCTCATGGGGAATGTACTAGGTCTGCAAAAATTAAATTTCCATTTCGCAAGCCCATTAGGAGAAAAAAAGATTACTTCTTTCATTTCCTTTCCCTACTCATCTCCTTCCAATCTTAGCTCACGTAATTTAAAGTGAAATAGATTCTAAAGGGAAAAGACACAACTGTAAAAAGAATACGGACCAAAAAACACACTGCGATAAAGTCAAGAAGAAAAGCAGAGAAAATGAATGCGGAAATGTTGTGGAAGGTGTTGCTGGGGAAATTAGACAGAGAAAAAACTGATGCCTGCTCAATTTTAGCTAAGGTTCTTTTGAAACAGAAGATGGCTTTTTTATAAACTTGGTACTTGAACGAATATTTTAAAACAATTGTATGCAAAACATGAGTTCAGCGTTTGCAAGTAGAGATTTTTAACGGAAGTTTTATCCTTTTGATAGAAATATCTGCAGATGCGACAGCAACAAATCAACTCCTTAGCAGCAAATCTGAATTTATAACCGGGAAGAATAATCACGTGTGCGACAATTTCTTAAATTCAACTCAGAAAAGAGCTCGACCGAATTCCGTGTAGTTTCTACGAAGCAGATTGAAACTATAAAAATTGAGGTAAAACCACTACCTAAAAGCAACCTTCAATCGCTTTATAATGGCTTGTATGTGACCATTGCATGCACAGTAACGCGTTTGCATGGGCACTGTAATGATAATAATTTGCGAGGCCTTATCGAAGTAATTCAAGTTTAACGCCTCGAACAGGGTTACCATTTGGAATGGCCGCCAGTCTAGTTGTAAGCGGACGTTCTGGAAATAAAGCAGTCAATTTTTTTTTAATTTAAAGGGGATAATTTAGAAAAAGTTGTCATTAAAATCAGCCCAATGCTGCTCCATCTGTTCTCGAAACCACAGGGTGTTGCAAACAAATAAACATATTTTAGTAAAAGGAGAAGGAAAAAATGTGTCACACAAATTCAAGAACAATTTTTAAAATAAAATTTAAAGAATGGAAAGAGAGAGCTTACTAATTTTTGCGGGGTGTAGATTTAATTATCATCTATTTCAGATTCGGCTATCGTCAGATGCTTTTTTTTTTGTTCCGTACTTTTTTTAAAAAATTGGTTTGTTAATTTTGAATACAAAAATAAATGTTTTTGAAAAAAGTAAAATTATAAATAACTAAACTATATTTTATTTAATTTGAATGCAAAAACATTTTTTTTCAAATCCGGAAGAAATCAAAATTGTTCCAATGAAGTAATAAGTTTTAGAAAATAATAAATTATAAAAATTTGTATATATTGGTTTTGATAACTTTGCCAATATTTCAAAAGAAAGTATAAATATAAACACACAGTTTCTATACATAAAATAAAAACGACGAAGTTTCAGTGGTTTTTCATACTATCTTGCTATGTTCAGGATTTTTTAATCGCTTTCGAAATATCGGTTGATATGTTTTTATAAATGTTTTTTTCTGAAAAAATATTTATTTATATTAAAGTATTCGTCTTGTTTCATGTCCGAATTAAAATAATCGACATCATTTTGTAACACATTAATATCAATTAAAAAAAGTGGCTAGCCCATTTCTTAAAAATTCAACAGTAATTTCTGTTAAAAATAATGGTGTAAATGCTGAATATATATTTTAAATTCTTGACATAGAACTCCAGTACTCTCAAGTTTTTTAAAAAAATGCAAGCAGCTTGAGTAACAACAAAAAGTTTTGCTCAAATTCTAGTAAAAAAGACTACTCTCTCTTTCTGATGAATTCCTGGCGAAGCTTGAAGAGTATGGTTCCAGCACAGTGGGGCGCACACAGGGATTTTTCAGGGGAGGCTCCGGGGTCGAAAGTTCACCATTCTTGTATCATGCTCCTTTCGATTTTGTCTATTTTCGGGAACAAAACACAGTAAAAAACTAATTATTGAATAAATAATTAGCATTAATTAATAAAATTAATTATTAATAACAAGTAATTAATTAAATTTTACGTACTATATACTTAGAATTATAATCAATCAGAAAAAAAATCAGGGGCTTTTGAGGGGGCTCCGGACCCCCAGGACCCCCTCTTCCTTGTGTGCGCCACTGTTCCAGCACAAATAATGTTCTCGCCATTGCGCTACAGTTTGAAAAAAAGGAGTCTAAAAACATCGTAAAATCTGAATTTTATTCAACTCCATTCAATAAAGTCATTTTATAGTTTTCGAAAGAAAACTTGAAGCACGGGGACTTCGTTTTGAAATACTTCCTCTACCATAATTAATATCCACTCGACCGATCTAGCTTTTCTCTCACACTATAAAAAAAGTAAATAAAGATATAAAATATGCAAAAACAGCACTTAAAAAAATTCAAATATTTTGTACATTGTGTGTGTGTGTGTGTGTGTGTGTACAACCTTTTTTTTTTTTCTTTTTCTGCCCTCAAACCGTGCGCGTCGATCGATTTGGAAAAAAAAGAAAGCAAAATAAATAAATAAAAAGGTCCGCTTTCATCTGGTTTTATTTCCAAGCAATCCTCTTAAAAACGTTCACTTCCATGGTTTATGCAAATGAAGTTATTTCATTTAATGGAGGGGGGTTACATACACCTGGGGTCGGCCAGCATGTCTGTGTGCCCGGAAATTTATCGCTGGCAGTTACAGCGGAGTGGAGCGATTTATTACCTTTTTTGCATATTATTACTTTATAGAACGAGAAGGGAGCGTCTACAAAGTGAAATGGGCAGTAATAATTTTCGGAGAGGGTTGGGGAATGACCGAAAACGCTCCTTTTGTCACATTCTCGAGACGGATGGGGGGGGGGATAACGAGTTTTCTGATTATCATGGTAACTTTTCCTTTTCTGTTCTTAATCAGTAACAGTTTTTTTCTTTCTTCTTTTTCTTTTCTTTTTCTCAGAAAAAGACTTACATATTATTAATTTATTAATTTAATTTATATAAAGTTGCATAGCTAATTATAGAGCAGAACTTCTTCAAGTGGAGCCATAATCCAGTAAAGGGCATGATTGTGTTGAGTTGTTCTACGTTCTGCGATGACTTAAAGTCGAGTGCCATGAACAAATATTACACATAATATCACACTGCTCTCTGAGATAAGTGAGCACTCCTTGTCATTCTTGAATTGGATATTTTGCCCGATAGCACACTATGATAGAATGAATGCGTCTCCCCACCCCCATCTTTGAGGTTAGCGCAAAGGAAAGCGAGGGCGGTGTCGAAATAATGTTAATTTATTTGTATGTTGAGGTGGGAGACTTCAGCTTGGATCAGAAGTTTGAAATTTTTCATGGATTTTGATGATTCACTCATTCCATTATTCCACTTTGATGAAAGATTTCCAAAATGCGACCACCCTTGTAATACAGAAGCCATTCGTCCCGATAACCGACGGTCACCGAACTTGCGAAACCTCGTTGGCAACCGAGCATCGCGGTGGAACGTCGGAACCCCTTTTTCGAACCATTTATCTGCACGATCCCCGCAGGGAAACGTCAAAAAGGAACAAGAAAGAGAATGTGTCTCAGAAAGAAAAAAAAATGAAAGATCTCTTCTTTTTGTCTCTTTTCCGCAGACGAAAAAAAGGAAGCACCCCTTTTTATCAACGCTACACTGAGAAAGTGAAATGAAGACGCAACATGTATCCTATCTTTCTCGATGCGGCTGAGAAAAGGACCTTCTTCCAAGTGGGTGCCAGTGGAGCGAGGCACCCCGGCTCCGCTTTGTGCACCGGAGAAGAGGAGGGGAGGGGGAGATCTCGCGTGCACGCTTTCGGTTTTGACACCCACGTCGTAAACGAGGGGATGGGGAAAGGTATCTATCGCCTCAAGTGTGGAAAGCGAACCGGCCAGATATCGATTATTTTTGACATCCGGTTAGTTACGGACAGTTATTCATATGGTCAAACTTTTGGCGTTGTTACCAGTCGCCAGGACTTTCCCCCTTGTTTGAATCAGACTCATTTCGATGCTTTTAATCAGCGTTCCCAAACCAAAATCCACAAGAACTTTGAGGGGCGTCTCCCCCCACAAAACTTTTTTTCTTGAAAGCCTATAATATGAATTAAGAGATTGATAAAATAATTTAATGTAATCATGATAACTAAAATAATGTCATAGGAAACTGCAACAAATCGGGGTTAGAAAATACTCATATTATTTATCTGAAACGGTAAAAAAAAAAGACAGTATAAAATTATCGAAGAAATCCTTATTTAAGTATTCATTAACTTAAAGTAAGTGATCATCACTGAAAAATCCATATTGCTATGATGTGAAGTTTGTTATTCACAGTTCTCTAGAACAATAATAGCTTTTCACACTCAGTGATGGCTGCTGAGGGATGAGCAACGTTTTAGGCGATCCTCACAGAAAAATAAAATTTAAAACATAATAATAAAAGAACTTTTTCTGATTTCATTCCTAAATTTCTTACAAATTATATTTAATCTCTTTTAAATATCGTTTGAACCAATACTTCCTTTAGGAATATCATATATTGATTTGGAGATCATCCAAGAACCTCTTCTGCCCATCGGCCCTCTTCACAAGCAAAATTCTATTTAAATCTTTAATCAATACAACCTTGTAACAAAAAGGAGTCAGCTGCACTGCTCAAGCAAAAAGGCATTCACACACCGAGAAGCTTTGGAATTCGGCCAAAAACCAAGTAATGGTTGGACTTCTGACTCGGACCTTGATAAAGGTGGTGGTATTGGAATCTATTTTATTCATCCAAAAGGTGAATTCCCGCGGGTAAAATTTCCTCAAACTTTAAGTGTGAGCTTATGGAGCTTTAAATAACCACAAAATAGGACAACTGACATTTTATTGTGCTTAGATCTACTCTCCAGGCGATCCAGATGGGGCAATTCTCAACAGGATATAATTGCCCTTATTAATAAAGTAGTTGCAGTCCAAAAAACTTGTACTTTGCAATGGATACCAGTACACGTAGACATCTTCGTCCGTGAGCAGGCTTTCCAAGAAGGCCCGAAATTCCTCTCTACTTTCTAATAGTCTTACCCTCACTGATGCTGATGCAATAGCCAGACTTAAAATCACCTCCCATCCAGTTAAGAAGCACTTCATTCCAGATCTTAATCGTATCCGTGTAATTTCAACCACCATAGCCAGACTACGTACAAGAAACTTTAAAGAGATCCCCTGATGGCAAAAGTAGTTATAATACTGGTCCTAACATTCAATTTTCTCCTTACCCAGTGCTTCTCAAACTTTCAATATTTGCAACCCAATATTCAATCATAATTTTCATCGCGTCCCCCTCACTCCTTCATACAATAACAATATATTGAATTCAATTACACTACACTTTTTACGCATGTTGAGTCTACTCGCCCTGGCACAAAATCCTCCATGACAAGTCTACTCGTTATAATACCAGTCCACTGGTTAATAAACACTCAATCAATGGATGTCACACCCGATGAAATAACAAGATTATTCCGAGTCAAGTCGAATGAGAAGATGAGAGTGAAGAGGGTACTGATTCAAATAGCATTAGATGATCCATATAATTGGCCTAAAATTTTAACTTAAAAATTATATGTATGCTCATAGAAAACAAACAAGTGGCAAATTTCCCGTTGATGAGAAAGGCAGAAAATTCAGCTGTTCATAGTACGACAAAACCTTAGTGAATGGGGAGAAAATAAATCGCGCGAGGCTATGCTATTCCCTAAAACTGAATCATATTTCTTGTTTTGCATGTAAATTTTTTGGTAAATATACACTGGTGTGCAAAAATTAAGGACGAAGTCGAAAAATTAGCATATCAGCTGAACGAAGAGGCAGAGCGGACAGAAAGACCAATCAGGAGATTAAGTAAGGTGATGTACGGTAGCACATGCGCAGATATGCAGGTAGACGTATTGGGGGAGTGTCTGAGTAGTATAAAGCATGTTGTCGGTGTAAGATCAGTATTTCTGGCAAAGAGATTGCACACCGTATAGCAGTTAAAATCACACCGAGTTGCTGCCTCAGCGAGAAATAGCGAATAATCAATCTGTTAGACGACATCTGGATGCTTTTACCCGAGGTCGAATCATTGGGAAGTTGGAGGAAGGCCGCAGTGTGACAAGTGTGGCTGCAGAGTTCGGAATTGCTCACAGCATCGTTTCACGACTTTGGAGACAATTTCAAACTACAGGAACAGCTATCCGGGGGTTCAGTAGTGGTCGTCCACGAGGAACCACACCCGCAGATGACCGGTACATTGTCTTACAGGCCAGAAGAAACAGGCGGCAGAGAGCGGGAGAAATCGCTAGACACATGACACAGGCGACTGGACGACCGATATCGCGTTTTACCGTGGCCAGAAGACTGCACGGTGGTGGTCTGTTTACACGACGCCCTGTACGGTGTGTACCTTTAACGCCTGCCCATCGGAGAAGGCGTTCTCTGTGGAGCCGGGAACACCGGAATTGGAGAGACAATGAATGGGGACGAGTACTCTTTACAGATGAGAGCAGATTCACTTTGAGTAGCAATTCTCATCGCATACTCATCTGGAGAGAGCGGGAAAGCCGCAATCATCCCTCGAACATCATTGAAAGGGACAGGTATGGAGGTCGCGGTGTTCTCGTTTGGGGAGGCATCATGCTTGGTAGTCGTACAGACCTTCACATCTTCGACGCAGGTTCAGTCAACGGGACCCGTTATTGTAATGAGATTCTTCTTCCATATGTGCGTCTTTTTAGAGGCGCTATGGGTCTGCAGTTCCTTTTCATGGACGACAATGCACCATGTCATCGCACAGTAGCTGCCGAACAGCTCTTAGAGAGTGAGGATATTGAACGTATGGATTGGCCGGCACGATCTCCGGATCTCAATCCCATCGAGCATGTATGGGATTTTCTAGGCAGACGCTTGGCAGCTCGTACCTTACCACCAGTAATGATTCGGGAGCTTCGATTGGCGCTGCAAGACGAATGGGCAGCAATGCCTCAACAACTCATTGACACCCTCATTCTCAGCATGGGCAGACGCTGTGAAACCTGTTTAGCAGTCAGGGGAGATCATATTCCCTACTAAAGACCGGATGTTTCTTGTTGGACACCCATCACAGGGATGTTTCGGCCTTCAGTCGCATTGCGCTCCATGCTACTTTTTCGATCAAGCTTCTTTTTATCCCTCTGATTTCTCTTTTAGTAAGTGTTGCTTACATTACACATGTCCTTACGTATTGGGGATCTTACGGTATTAAATGTGTTGATCTGGAAAGCATTTGTACAAAGTTATATTGAAAAAACCGTCTCGTCCTTAATTTTTGCACACCAGTGTAGTTCAACACAACGTGTAAATACTGGCTTTTTTATGGGCGCCATTGTTCATAGTGTCTTAATAAGCATAAAAATAATCTGAAACACGTAAAATTCATAAGGTTGGGGCGCAAACTGAAAAAATTGTACTATTGACGCTGAACAACAAAATGCTTACAATCGAGAAAAAAAGCGATGGCGCGCCATCATTGAAAGAATGATTGCTATAGTACAATTTTTAGCCAGTCAAAATTCGGCATTCAAAGGAACTAGTACAAAATTCTATCATTGAGATGCTGGTAGTTTTTTAAAGGCAGTGCTTATGTTGGTTAAATTTGATGCAGTTATTTCAGAACACCTTAATAATGTCAGTAAATGCCAAAGAAACGAAACACGTATTCCACACTACTATATATATATATATATATATATATATAGCATTTTTAAAATCGCAGCATTTATATAGAGCAGGGCAGCATTTTTATAATCATATTGAAAAATCGTAAAAAAAAATATTTTAGCAGAATCTATCCGTATTGAGTTAACACGCATTGTCAAAAAAACCCAAATATTACACTATGATTTTCCAACTTTACACCAGATATTAATCATCCGGAACAAATAACGTTTATCAATTTGATGAGTGAATACTACTTAATGGTCAAGTAGATATTTCAGAATTTTTTCAAGTAACTGTTACCAATGTAGACGGTCTGTGCAATTTCATATTAGACAAACTAATACCTAGTCTTCAGCTCGAGGTTAAAAGGCTACATGAGGGACTACGATAATGAATCAACCATGAAGGGGATTCATTATTCCCATTCATTATTCATTATTCATTCACAACGGATTCTCGATATCAATCTTAGAGATGTTCCATGTGTGGCACGCACATTCAACTTCGGCACTTTTAAGAAGAATTCTATCATATAACTAACATTTTATCTTCAAAGTAAGATTTTAATTTTGCCAAATTCTGCTCAAAAATTTGAATTATGGTGGCAAAAAAATGGATTTAATAGTGTTGCAAAAGTATCTCAAATCTTGGACGTTACAAATTCCCTACTAAGCACTATTCATACCTAATTACTTTTCTAATTTTGAAAATATAGTCGAAAAAGGACTACTTTGCAAATATAAATTCCTTAATACTGTTTCTAGGTTATTATTCTTTTTTCTTTTCGTTTTTTTTCTTTGGGGGGTTGATTTAGATTTTTGTTTGTTTTGAAATCCAAAACTTACACCAAATGTTTCCCTTTTTAATTCAGGAAATAACCCTATTCAAAATTACGATCTGAAATCTGGAAATAATTTTTAATTACACATGTTATTTGGATACACTAATAGGGTTTCCAATTCTGTTTTGAATCAGAACATTTAATTTTTAAAAGGTAATCTATGAATAAAATAAACATACAAAGGTTATTTAAGGAAACTAAAAACATTAAAATTTAATAATGAATTTGCTGAACAACATTTTTTAAAAGATTATTAGAGAAAAAAATATTAAATACTGTATGGTTTACTGCAGCACTTTTCAAACTTTCGACAATTTCAATCATAATTTTCCTAGCGGCTTCCTTCATGCTACAGCAATGTATTGAAATCAATAATGTACTTGGATGCTTAAAAAAAACTACTACTCTATACGACTTTTTTTAAAATTTTAAATCTTACAAATCATGAAGATACATATTAAAATTTTGTACAGAAAAAGACCATAGCAGTGTGTGTCACTCGTAATTATTAAACTTAATATTGATAAATTAATTCATTGAGCAGTACTGATACTACATTTATAAGTATATTATATCATTGTAAATGTGTATTTTACTTTTTTATTAAGTGAGTATTTTTTATTATGAATTTAGTTTTGCTTCCTTTTCGTAAAATTATGATTTTTAAATAATCTTTCATTTTCAACACGCTCGCGCCCTTCGAGGGAGGCGCGCCCCCAGTTGGAGAAACGTTGGCAGAGAGAAGGCTCCTAAATTGCTTCCTCGAATACGTATGAAAGCTTTGCTTGAATTTCTGACTCTCTCTATCCTACAAGACATATTTAGTCAATTACCCACCTAAATATTAAATCAATCAAAAATATCGGATGGAGTAACGAAAATTTTTTAAAAAAATACTGATATAATTAGTTAATCTATCATATGTATATAATACACATGATAATTTAATTCTTTTTTAGCAATTATAACAGTCTTATTACTTTTTTTCAGCTTGTATGGGAATTACAAAAATAGTTCCACAAAGACTTTTTAGTGATTATACTTTGTATGTAAATATATTTTTTATTTATTTATTTATCTATTATGTGAATTTATCTAAGAGAGATATTTATTTATTTTAGATGAAGAAAAAAAAGGTGTTCTTTGTGAAAAGAACTGGAAGAGAACAGTTGTCTAAATTCGAAACAAAATAAGAATTAGGGAGAAAGCAGAGAGAAAAAAAGAAGTCGAGTTACCTGTATCAGAATGAGCACTTGAAATATATACTTAGTCTAGAGAGGCCGCATGTTCCATACATTCATACGATCATCCTTGAGTTTGCTTTTGATACATGTTTTAACACTACAAGACTGACGGCTAGCCTTTAGCCTTTTGCATACTCCGAATTTTTGACGGTAAATATCGCCAGGCTTGGTGATTAATGTTAGAATGTGGTAATCCATATCGGTATTCCAGCATGTGATTAACATTAAAATCAAGACAAAAAAAATTTTAAGTAATTAAACTATTCAAAAAAACTTTTCATAAATTTGTAATACTGATATATAAGTGTACACCTATAATGAATTATTATAATAGTTTACGTATATATATATATATATATATATATATATATATATATATATATATATATATATATATATATATATATATATATATATATATATATATAAACACTTTTATTGTGTAGCATTGAATGACACGTGAAACAGGAACTCAATCTGGAAATTGTGCTTTAAATATGATTGCACAGGCTAATGGTTTCACAATTTTAATTTTTGGTATTCACAAGGGGAAGCTGAGAGACCTTAACTCTTTCCCGAATCCCATTGAATTTTGTTTTCTATTTTGCCGGGTAATTTTTAGTTAAAATTATTTGATGAGAAAGAAATACTTAAGGATTTTCGTCAGTGTTTTTAAAATTACGTCTTTTTCCCCCACTTAAAATCTTAGCCTTAAATTTGTTTCTATTTTCCTCGATTTCGATGGCTGTCATTTTTGAAACACAGAGTACCAATTGTAGACAGAGCAAGAAGTGATCCAGGAAATTTATTAGCGGTGGTATTAGAAGTTCAAAATAGAGAACTTATCTGTTAGGAACAAAACAAGGAATATTTTTACTGTGGTATACCAAAAACCAGTTCACAATTTGTAAAGAAAAATTTCTCTTCAAAAATCATCTCTTTCTACAGGATATCAACATTGTGTTTGCAAATCTGATAATTTTGGAATTCTACATGTCACAAACTAGTGTAATGTGTCTAATTAAATAAAATTATAAGTAAAGGATTATTTTTTTATAATATGGGTTTAGTTTGTTTTTCACGTGTGTGACGAATCTGTACGGAACCTTTCCACTAATTTTCTTAGGCGTCTTTCTGGGGAATATAAATTTGCGTTTATTTCCAATCAACTCCAAAAAGATGCACGGGATATTTAAATTAGATAAGGTATTTAAGTCGAGAGTTGCGAGATAGCAAGAGAGATGATGGTAGGCTATTGAGCCAGTCTCTTTAAACGTATTACTAGAAGATTCAAGGAGATTAGATTCGTGAAGACGTCGTGCTGCGAGACGTACCAGAAAGCTGATATAAGCCAGCGGTAAATATAATTCACGTACGCTTAAAAAAAGCGTCAGTTTAAGCGACTTAGTTAAAGTTAATGAAAGTTAAGAATTCGAATATGCGTGTGTATTTCTCGGATCTCCTATTTCGGTCAACCTTACTTGAGTTTGAACTTAATTATTAATTAATTGCATTCTTAGTAATTTAATTTAATATAAAGGCAAATCCCTTTAACAGACGTAACATTATCTTATTATATGTTATCAGAGATTTTTTTGGGAAAAGTATTATTCAAAATGGCTCTTAGTGAGTCTTTGCCTCAAATTAATCTTGGTGTTCAAGGTGTGACCCAGGGGGTCATCACACATGGAACTGTTTCGTTAAGTCCTAATTATGTAAATTGTTTTTTTTATTCAGATCTTTTATATGACAATATATAAAAGCTATCTCGAAATACTAGTAGTTATGTAATTCAAAATTCTGTTTTGTTTAGATAAAAATAAAGTATTTACTGAAAAAACGAGCTCTGCTCTGATCTTTATTTTATTTTAAGTAATTTTGATCATTTTATATTTTTCACACCCACACAAGGGACACTTTCATTTAAATTTTAAATGGAAATATTATTGTAAATTTCACCCTAAGTCATCATGACGTTCTTCTAATTCTTAAGAACGAAATTCTGAATGCTTTTTTGAAAATATTTATTTTCTCGTATTAAGATATCGTTACTCTATAAAATAATCTGAATTTATTGCATTCCACATTACGGGTATTTCATAAACTATAACCGGTCAAAATGATCACTATTAAATGCTGTATCACTTTTTCCAAGTTTAGGGATGAATATGAATAACCACTGGTGATCACCAGATTAATCACTTTGACCGAAACACATAGTATTCTGAACGCGTAACCATGAATTAAAATAAAACGTATTCATCAAAACAAATTATTATTTGTTTATTTTTTCACAAATTAGACTTAAAATCTCTTTTCCTTAAGTTATAGAAAAATTGGAAACGCATCTACATGTATCATTTGACTACACTCACTTAAAGCTCTTTTCGCCCAATGGACTTGTGCTTGAACTAAACGCGGAGAACATTTTTGGACAGAAAAAATCTCTCTATTTTCATAAAAATTTTGTAACATTGTAACTTATACATTTGTTATATATATATATATATATATATATATATATATATATATATATATATATAGCGTTTTTAAAATTTCAAAATATTCCATAAATAATTAATTTTTACTTTTAACATGTAAAGGAATAGCTCATTTAGCATTACGGTATAGGAGAAAAAAATAAACACATTTTATAAAAGAAAAAATGTGTCAACTAGGATAAAAATGAGTAATATAATAAACTAAGTTCTAACCGGATGACTAAGCCAGAATATAATAATGCTAAATTGCTTTTATATCTGAGAAAATATTCCCCGAGAGAATTCGGCTTCTATTCTTTAACACTAACTGAAGACATCCTTAAAGAAAATAACGTGTGTGATATAGTATTCATCTTTTTATATAAACAATAATTTGTGTGAAAAAGTTCCACATTTCTTGTTTCACATTTTAAAGCAAAATACATTTTTGATTTTAGATGTCCAAGAGACTGTCTTCTAATGTGTTCAAGTACAGGATATAAAGGGCATAATTATGCAGATTAAAAAATATTAAGCTTTTGAATTCACTATTTTACACAGAGCATATTTTAATATGTTTTACTCATACAAGAAGTCCACCTTAAATCTGTTGTGTAAATGTTTTATATTTTGTTTCTTCGACTCTAATACTAAAAAGTTTTTAAATTCATTCTTTAAATGGGTGGATGGCAGGTTTTTCTTTAAAAGTTCGATATTTTAAGTATGCAGTAATAAAATATGTTACAACTCAACGAATTAATTTTAAAAATGTTCCGAATTATGAAGTTTGTGCTCATACTTTTTGACATTAAATTAACATAGTTCTCTCCCCAGAGAGAGGCACCTGGTGATGCAAAATTAAACTAGGAATTTAGTTTTGCCCAGAGCACCCAAGCCAAACAAGCACTCAAGGGATCTTTAACGTGCCGCATAATCACACGACATGGACGCTGTCAATTTTTTGCGTTATGAAAATCCACCGACTTGGATCGGGGTCGAACTCGCAAACTTGAGCTTTCAAGGCCAATTCCTAACCAACTACGTCCCAAGCAGGCATTTTTGTTAATTAATAAATATGAAAAACCCAAATGAATGTGCCGTTCGAACAATGTATTGGTTGCGTATAAAGGTGAGGTTTATTTCTTGCGTTACCTTGATTTTGCATAGATTTATTATAATTGTACTAAGCCTTTTCAGAACTGAAAAAAAAAATTGTACGCTCTAATTGCTTGCAGTGTATAATTGTGTTTTCTTTGGCTTTCTTAGCTTCAGAGAGAGCATAAGAAACAGCTTTGTTTTTGAAAAATAAATATATAATGAAGCTCATTAATAAAAAAAGACATTGTCTCTATACTATCTTTCCCCCACCACTTGGAATTGTGAGCCCTGTTGCCATCTTTACAGGAGGAGGCTTCACTCTGTTGCCTCTCTTTTCTTTCAAAAATGAATCTCTAACATCCCATTACCTGGAGCCTGCAACAAATTTTACTCCTCTAAAGCTTCTTGGGTAATCTTTTCACATGCATGGTCATTCTGGTGGTCGAAAAATTCTTCAATATCAAAAGTTTTCTCGTCGCTCAGAATTCCTTTGTGTCCATTATAAGCATACAATGGTTTTTTTCTTTTTAAAGTGCCTTACGCTTTTTTTTAGTTCATACGATGTAAGGTAGTGATAACCTGAGGTCTTCTTTTATTTACAAGGATTTATCTCTCTGACTGACTGGATGAGAGCTGGAGCTCTCACCGATCGCAAGCGGCCCCATTTAGTAAGGTTTGTAATGCTGTTGGTCTAAGAAACCTCTTACAGGTTCACACACATACACACAATGAGCGAATAACATTCGATATCTAAATATTTAAAATCCTTAAGGCCTTATCACACACGCATTTTTCGAGCAACCGTTTCGCCCAGTTTTTTGAAGCAGCTAAGGGTGAAGGGTTGTTGTAAACAAAAAACGGCATGCTTTGATGTCAGACGCATTCTATCTCCACATTGAAAAATTACTCGCCGCTAGCACCACTGCACTCTCGCTAATTTTTTAAAAATCTTTTTTGCGAAAGGGGGAGGGATTCTATAGGTATGGAAATTTTTCGTCAATCAAAACGATCTCCATCATTTTGTTCTATTTCAGTACATACATTTCTGATACTGCTCTTGACGAAGACGAGGCTGCCATCTTGTTTTCGCGTGGTAGACGCGGAACCCTATTGGCTAAAACTTGGAGCAATTTTAATTTCGAACAATTTTTTCAGCTCACTAGCAAGAAGTTGTTTGAAGCCATTGCTGTGGCTACTGAGTAAAAATTGCTCGAAATGGGAAGTTAAGAGAAAAATTGCTCCAAATACATGTACGTGTGATAAAGCCTTTCGAAGTCTCCAGCGAGCTATTCTTTTTTTCTTTCTTTTTTTTTTTATGCGGAGGAAAAACTGCTTCTCCCTTTTGTTCGAAGTACTTAAAGCTCTGACTAAGAATAACATGCGTGAAAGACTACAATTTTTTTGGCGATCTCCTGCGACAAAATTTAAAATCGTCTACTGCATTTCAATCACAGCAGACGATCTCAAATGTTTGTATCAGAAATTACGGCATGTGATTAAGTATAAAACTTCCTATTTTACAATTTCATAATAAAACTCAAACTTTGATACTTTCAGTTGAAGATTATTGAATAAATAGAAAGTATGGTAAGTTATAAGCAGACCCACAAAAGAAAAAAAAGATTGGGAACCTTTGATCAAAAAAATGACAAGAATTGCAAGAAAAATCTCTTTATCCCGCTTCCTTGAAAAACGTAAGCACACTTAAAATCCACTGCCGTTTGATTTGGAACGCGTTGAAACTGATTCGAATATTAACGTTCAATATTTTGAAGTTCGTCAGTTAATTATTTTTGGAATATTTTTTAATTGCGACAGATGCACTAATAACTAATTAGTTGTCTTAATAAGTCTTTCAAATGAATTATATTAACAAGGTGAGGGCACGACTAAGGAAATTCATTTCGGGTCGAGACTTGGTGTAATAGTAGTACTCCATTAGGGTGTTCAACCCTCAATGTAATTCCGCCGAATGGCCAGTCAATTCGGAGAAAAAAAAAGACTTCGAAATTCATGATTAGCTTTTATAAAATTAAATAATTACCTCCAACGATTTCGTAGCCTGGTTGATATATCGTCTGCATACTGTACGTGAGCCCTGGGTTCGATTCATCGATCAATTTTTTTTTCATTTCATTTAATTATTTTTTAAATTAAATAAACTTATTTATGAAAGGTTTATTAAATATTAAATGATATTTTATGTAATTATTTTGTATATTATAAAGTAAAAAAAAATACTGTAATTATATAAATATTTATATTAAAATTTATAAATATATTTTTATATTAATAAATAATATTTATAATATAAAATATATAAAATAAATATTAAATGATATTATACATAAAAATTAGTTACCAATAGTTTTATAGTGTGAAATAAAATATACTACAAATGAAATATTATATATAATATAAAAATAATTTATAAAGTATATTATTATTAAATTAATTATTTTATAATTTTATAAAACATTTAATAAGTCCTTTTTGAATAAATTTAAATAATTTTAAAAATTTATTTAAATAATTTTTTTAAAATTAATAATTATTTCAATAATAAATAAATTTAATAATAAATAATTAAATTTAATAATAAATTAATAATTTTAATAATAAATTAATAATTTTAATAATAAATTAATAATTTTAATAATAAATTAATAATTTTAATAATAAATTAATAATTTTAATAATAAATTGATAATTTTAATAATACATTAAATACTTTTAATAATAAATTAATAATTTTAATAATAATTCTTCTTAATAATAATTCTTATTAATGAATTTTAATCATTAATTATTTTAATTAATAATTATGTTATGTAATTTTAAATAATAATTATTTTAAATAATTTTAATTATTAATAATTTTACTTAATAATTAATTTAAGTAATTTTAATTAATAATTATTTTAAATATTTTTATTAATAATAATTTTAAATAATAAATAAGTAATTTAAATAATAAATTTAAATAATTGTTTTTAATTTATAAAATACAAACTAATTTCATAAATATCATTTATATTTAATAAATCTTTCATAAATAAGTTTATTTAATTTTAAAACTAATTACATGAAATGAACAAAAAATTGATCGATGAATCGAACCCAGAGCTCGCGCATAGTATGCAGACGATATATACCAAGCAGCGAAATCGCTGGAGGAAATTGAAATTTAATTGTATAAAAGCTAAGCACGATTTTTGAAGGCTCTTTTCTCCGAATTGACTAGCCATTCGGCGGAATTACATTAAGGGTTGAACACCCTAAAGGAGTACTACTATCGACCCCAAATGAATTTCCTTAGTCGTGCCCTCTCCTTGTAAGTTAAAAGAGAGAAACTAATTATTCCAATTTTTGTGACTCTGTCTAGGAATTCAGTGAATAGTGACCGTAGTTCAAAATTATGACATCCATCTCCAGCAGCTGTTTCTATCAAGTATTACATTCATAAGCAATCTCTGTGTGAGTACTAATTAATCAAATGCTTATCGATGTGTTGATTACATGGAGAGAAAAGAAAATGCCATTCAAAAGACCTATTTTAGATACCGAGATTATTTATGGCTACTATGTTAGCGGTCTTTTTTTAAATCTGCTGTATAATGCCGAACTGGGCAAATAAGTTTATGCCAAGAAGAAAGCCAAGTGGCGAAAAAACAGTTTTCGAGATAAATGTGGCAGCTTCTCAACTGATACGCGCACTTATGTTAATAATTTGATTCCATTTCAAATTTTTCTTCAATTCCTGATGAAAAATATTTATTAATAATTTAATAATAATAATTAATGCAGCTGTTATTAATAATAGCTGCATGGCTCCACGACTTTCTCTATTTTTATAAATTTTCCCTTCCCTTCACAAAATCAGCGCTTCCGATTTTCTTTTTCAAAATTACTGTTTTATTTTCCCCTCCGCTTAGCCCGGCGTTGCACGAGCCTTTACCGAGTGTATAACTTAAAGTTCCCTTTTTCGAAATTTTTTCACTTCTTTTCAGTGTTTGACAGATTTCTTTCCATACCCCCCGGCGTTGCATGAACATTTTTGAATGCATAACATATTGTCATGGAAATTCCCCTTACCCTCTCGCTGTCAGCCCTTCCTGGTGTCCGTGTACGATTTCTATATTAACGTCATTACAATTTCCTTTTTCGAAATTTCTTCCACATATTTCCATTGTCAGACACGTTTCTTTTATCTCTGTAGCCCGGCGTTACAGTGGCTTTTTTGAGTGTATAGAACTATTTTCCTTCTCCCCCTCCAGATATAATATTTATCTTCAGATTTCAATCAATGACTTTTTTAAAAAAAACAATATTTCTTTAGTTAAAAAAAATTATAAATTTAATGCAATAAAAAGAAAATGATTCTGGTGCTCTCTCTCTCTGACAGTACAAAAGAAAAAAAAACCACTTTCATCATTTTTTATTAATAGATAGTTTCTAAAATAATAAAATGGATTTCAAATTTTCATCAGTCAATCGTTACCTGTTAACTTAAAAAGGTCTCAAAAATGTATTTATATCCCTCCTACATCGATGAATCATTATTTATCATTTGTATGAATTTTACTTTATTATTATGCGAATATAAATAAATTAAAATTCCTTTCGTGGGGTGAAAAGCGATCGAGCAGAACTGGCTCTTGATGACTCCCAGAGAGAGAGTAACAGAAGCATTCCTTCGAGATGCAACAAGGACACGTCAACACTCCTTGAACCAACCCTGCACACACCAACAATTCTTCAGCACTGGGTCCGAACATTGCGTATTTATATGGCAACTTTCCAATTTTATAAACTTTGGATGTTGTGAGATTTTTTTTCGCTTACCTCAAAAATTAAAATTCGTATTAACATGTGACATGATAGAGCTTAGTTTAGGAAAAATCTACTCATCGTTATTTTATGAACAACTTTCTACCTCTTTCCTTCGTTTCCACATGTGATTGGTAGATAATGTATTATCTCTGCGTTATTTTACCTGAAGCTAATAAAGCTCTTCCCAAAAAAAACTACTTAGAAAGGTATGCGCGTTAAAGAGAGAGCTGTTATGTATATTAGAATTTTAAAAAGTTTCCAAACTGATCCGCTCTAGATAACTCATGAAACGGAGGAGAAATAATTCACATAAAAAGTGTCTAATATAAGCTGCATATATTATGAAAGATTCAAAATGTTACGTTTTCTTGATCGATTGATACTTGAGCACTCATGAGGATATCGACGCATTCTGAAACTTACTTGAGGAGGGCGCCCTGCTCTCCCCACAGGAGGATTTTTAACGCTCACCAGACCCTCTAGACGGCGGGTCTTTAGTGATTTCAACCCACTATGGGTTCGAAATCCTCACCCCTCGGCATAATTTCTGTCAGATGTTTGGATACACCATCGTTCGAAAATATCACTCTTCAATTTCTGGCATTTTTAAATCTCAATTTTACTGAAAGAAAATACTAAACTCGCTAATCTGAATACTTCTTTTTTTCGTTAAATTATTTTTTATTCGTCAAATATTCTCCAATTTCATAAAAAAACAAAAACAAAATCCCCCCTTTTTTTCTCTTTTTTTTTTTTTTAGTTCCCCGTCTTTTTTACTCCGTGGTGATATTTGCATTTTTAATTGTGTGAACCTGATACCGAAGCTTCGACCCAAACTAGGGAAACGCATTAAAAGCCGAGTAAATAAACGAAATTCTACAAACCAATTCGCCGGAGAACGGTAATAAATAACGTTTTCGATTGCAATTTTTTATCTAGAAAAATTCCAAAACAGATAAAAATTACCATCAAACAGGTATCACAAACCAAAAATCATTTATTAAATAATTTTGGAATAAGCTTTCAATGAAAAAATCCACGTAGTTGAGGAAGTAATTGTAGCAGAACACATTAAGGCTACTTATTTTATTTTACAAGCTTTTTTTTATTTTAGTGTGAGCTATAATAACTTGGATTCTTTTCGATGCTATATTTATTTTCAGGAATAAGCAATGATTTTTACATTTTCTTTCGTTTTTTATCATTTTGATTTATTGGATGAATTCCTCCTAAAAGAGAATCCAATTTTAACGATTGCCTGTGTGTTTTATGAAAATTGTAATTTCATTTTTTTTTAATTTTCCCCTCACGGTGCTAATAAATAAATAGGAACATAGTTTGCTTTTTGATTTAAAAGCGATGTTCTCAAAAAAGCGTGACAGTATTTACACCGCTGGTATTTTAAGGATGGATAATTAGTATTACACTATTGAGTATCATAGGGGCTTTTGAAGACGTCATTTCAACCCATTGTCAGGTGACATCTCGCTCCAGATCACGCAAATGCAAGTCTACAGATTTCCTGTGCATCTCTACAGTACGGTACTGCATTCGGGCTTTGATTTGATTTTAAAGTGGGGATTAGACTTTTGCAACCTGTTTTTCCGATAGACGATTTAAGGTACCGGAAGTGCCCTGTCAAGAGCGTGTTTGAGTGAGCATTGATGAATAAAATGCTCTCATTTGAATTTAAAATTCTTTATCTTTTTATAATCCGACATTTCATACCTTACATTCGTGAGATTCGCTCAAGTTATTATTCCTTGCTATAGATACGATATATTTCAAAACAATAGATTAGTCAACTTGTTCACTGATTTCGAATTTATGTTTCAAAAAAATCAACTGAGAGGAGAGAGAGTTATACCGGCGTCGTGGCAACATGAGGGTTATTGGCGACGGACCTCGGTCAAGTGAAGGGACGACGCCTGAGCTGGCATCGTCCTAACTACCACACCGTACCAACTGGAGGATATTGAGCCTCGATAGATTTAGCATGCATGGGCCACTATAGGAAACGTCTATATAAATTAAAACATGTTTGCTTTTGTAAAATATAGTTTTGAGAATTTATAAAGGAATCTAGATACATTTATGTAAACACTTTATACAGGCAAAAAAAAACTTTAAACACGCTCTATTAAATATGGTTAATATTATTAAAATGTACGTAATTGTTTTTATGTTTGAATATAAACAATTAAGAAGTGCATAGAACTGAACAGAAAACCATTGATCTGTGAGTTAGTAACTTATTAAAAATACGCGTGAAGCGCATTGAAAAAAAAGAAATACTTGATTTTCCCTCGAAAGTGTTACAAAAATAATAAAACACAATTCTTGTGGCATCCACGATTCCTAGAAAAAAAAATGAATCCATTCTCACCAGTGCATTTGATTTCTCTCTTCCTTATGAAAAAGACCTCGTTAAGCTGTATCATAAAACTCTAATATTTTTCCAAAAAAAAATATATATATATATTATTTTAAGTCGAATGCGTTATAAACACCAAAAAGTAATTTACGTAATTACAGAGAAAATTTCAAAATGTTCACTTTTTCCTGATTCTATCCCCTTTCGTTTAATTAAAAATATGTTCTGCATGTATGTTTTTTTTTCTTGTATACGTTCATTTTAATTAAACGATAATTTAATTTTTTTTCGCTTTTATTAAATTTGGACACACATTTTTTTTCATTTTGAGGAATTTTTATAAATCTGTGAAGGTCTCTAGGAACCTCACTTTGAGAACTAGAATAATTATGAGTCATAAAAGAACCAGTAGCCATTTTTTTATAAATAACTTTCTTTATTTGGTTATCTTTCCCAAATAGAATCAAATAAACTTATTAACAGTAATTTTAATAATACTATGAGGTTTTAAAGATAATATCCTTTAAATTAACTCAATTAATTAATGATCTAATTAATTAATTTATTAAATAACGATCACGTAGAAATTACCACGATAATAGATCCCAGAATTATATTTAATAATGTTCTTATTGAACATTTAACTTTAATCCGACTCTTAAAACTTGAGTGAGACTTTAATTTCAAAATGATATTTACCACTCGGAATCTCAATTCTTCATGAGGTTAATTTATCTTCAACAACAATATTTCAATTCAAAATCACTATAACTCTATGTTTCAATATCTATCTCCTACTGCTCTAACTTTACTATTTCGTTTGACTTAAATACTGAATCTAATCTACATAACAAGGAATCCTGTCCGCTCTTTGGAGTTGATTGGAAATAGGTAGGGAATTAAATTTCCCTAAAAAGGTCGGTTCAGAAGGTTAGTGATAAAGTTCCGTATAGATTCGTCACAAATCTATTAACCGTTAACTGCCTGCTTCGCTGGGTATTTCATGAAGTCTAAATATATACTGTTTTTAAACGGGGTGATTCGCTATCAAACCGACAGACTTGCAGGGTGTGTCGGGGGTTCAGAGGTGACTCAGGGGTGAATGCAGGGTTGCCAATGCCGCTCGTAGTTGCAAACTATAGTGCAAGGAAGCAGAAAAAGAACAGAAACAGCAATGAATAATTGGAGAGAAAACATTTTATTGAAAATTTGTACTTCAACATACAGGTGCTCGAAATTACGACCAGAAGTACCCTTGATGAAAGCCCTGCTTGGAATTTTTTATGTTTTGGAAGATTCCTGGCTTGCCACATATTATCGGCAGCTACAGATATTCGAGCGATGAGTTCTTCAACTGAAGGAATGGTCAACTCGCATGCCAGAGGTACTCCAATACTAATCTTTGCATGCCTCTGGCATGCGAAAATTAGTACTGAACCCTGGGGCAAAACAGCTGTGGCATCGGCTCATAGACGGACGTTTGATGTTACCCCTCTTGTTCTTCTCCGACACCCAGAGCCGAACAGATTCATCAAATGATATTTTCTTCACAACAATCAAAAGGAAACACACACCTGTTTTGACGGCTGTCCATTCTTTTTTTCCCTCTCAAAAGAAGCCATGATAGATTTGAACAGAAAAGAGTGTCTGCTTTTGTAAGGAAGAAATGCCAGAGAGTTTATCCTCAGTGTCAAAGTGGCAGGTCGATTTATAGAACCTCCATATGATTTATGAGGTTCTCTGCGACATAGAGTATTGTTGTCCAGACAGTCTTTTGTCCAATCTCCAATGAGGGTTCGGACTAAGATAGAGTGTGACGGGTGCAAACCCGTGCTCCTCCCCGATCAGAAATTATTGGGGGTGTGAAAAAAGTCCACCCAGAGAGTTTTAAGATTGAGTTTGGAAGATGGCCTGTTAGGCTAGTGAAAGAAGCTGCAGGACAGCCGCACCGGCTATTGGACTCTGCGATAAGAGGGGAATACCTACGAAAGGCTGTGTGGCAGCGGGATCAGATATCGGGCAGGTCAGAGAACTGAGATCGGGATATTTTCTCCAGCGAAATTTTGTGGGGCAGCGAAGAATAGATACCATAATAATGGTGTAAATTTTCTACTCAAATTTGTAAATCAAATAATACCAAAGTTGTTTTACCTCTCTCGAAACCCAGGAATAAAATAAACTTGTGGATCACGACACTATACCTTCCATATCAGGGAGGCTGAGCTCACCTAGCAAGGGATCAAAGTCTGTACTCTTGGGGTCAACAAGCGACAGCCCACCGGACAGAAACTTATGGAATGTGATCGAAAATAGTGATAATATGATATGTAATATGTAGTAATTCTTTGTGTGCATGCTCTTTAAAGCCGATGTTGATCTCCTCAGATGTTAGTGAGTTCATACTGTGATGAAAGAGAAAACCTTGCATTCAAGTAATACTTTCTCAAGTGATCTATTTTTTTGGTGTACCCCCAAGTATCCCTCAGAGTTTTCTCTGGTGTACTCTGAGCTATCGGCGACAGACCTCGTTATTTTTAACCATTCCCAAGTAAAGAGCACGACACCTAAGCTGACGCTTCACTCTTCGAATTTCAACATCACGTCAACGTAAGGATTATGAACCGCGTCAAACGTTTCAAAAAACAATAAAATGCAGGGGGGAAACAAAAACATTGTGAATGTTCTTAGCAATATTTTGTCTCTCTTCAAATGCTTCGATTGATATTATAATTTTTTTTTTTTTTGAAAATCTTAATCCAAAAAAAAAAATTATAATGGTAGGTATTTTTGAAATAAAATTGATAAAAGTAATCATAGTATGTCATTCATAAAAAACGGATTTGAATAAAAAAGTAAATTATTCGGTTAAATAATTTGTAACCATTATTTAGAAAATTTAAAATGGCTTCTGGTTGGAATGAATTAGAAACAAACTTCGTTACTTTAAATACCCTTTTTAAATGACGAGGATGACACCTGAACTGGTATCACCATCTCGTAACTTTCATGCAAGTTTACAATAAAACTTTCGGACCCAGTTGAATTTCAAGTGGGGAAAAGTTTCTAATTTTCTCTCCTCTATATATCATCCATTATTCACCCCCAATGTTTGGTGGAATCGAGATTCCAACCCAAGACTCGCCCACCGGCTAAAAAGTGTATATCCTACTGTGAATAATTTAACCCACCCTTTGAACTGTGAAAAGAGCACATAACTACGTGCTCATGTGTGAAGTGCACGCAATGGAGAGAATGTGCACGTCGATTTTTTTAATAGACAGATTGGTACGAATATACATTTATAACAGAGAAAGAGTTGTACCCTTCAAAAGTAGTTTTATGAAAGCGTGTGATTATCACCCAATCTCATACTGCACAGATTTGGAGCAACGAACTTAAATTACTCGCCGGGTCGCATAACGTGCGACAGGCCAATTGAGAATTCGATCCCACTCCTGCGGCAGACAGTTTTTAGCTGCATTCTAATTCGCCGAGAACGACATGCAATGGTTTCCCAAAAAGCGTCCAAGACATGTTTTACAGCCTTGAGATGAGGCTCATTTAGCACGCAGCCAACTGAACCCTACGTTGCCGCCCATCTGAGGAAATTGAAAGCCAACTGAGCCTCTGAATATGGGCCTTTCCACTCTATACCTCATACAAGTCAGGAAGATTTTGTGAAATATACGCAGGGGTGTGTGACATTCCAACGCAGTGCCTGTCCAAAACCTTCCGCGACCATACCGATTTTTTCCTGATGAAGGAGGAACATTATCGTATCCGAAACCCTCCAGATACAGGTACGTCAAGAACGAAGGCCAAATCTCTGTAAAAAGCAAGCACTGAAGCGTTCTCCAATACGCAGGGTGTCTTCTTGTGTTCTGCAGAAAGAGGTGCGTGAACAACGGATCTTCTGGAGTATAGCTCTGTCTCTTTGGAAAACTGTGAATTCAAAGGCAACATAAATTCGCGTAATTGTGATAGCGTGAAATAACGATCTCCATTCCTCTTGGTGTATAAACATTGTCCAGGTCTTTTCGATATCATCCAGATGTCACTGGGCTTTACACAGAAATCCCCAGCACTTGATTGGCTGCTTTCAATCTGCCGACAATTCTCCATCTGATATCCATACCTTCTTGGGAACTCCTATTTTATAAAATTTGCTCAACTAATGTCTTGGACGTGTTGAAGAAAACAAATCCCATACAATCCCACTTGCGCTGAAATCCCCTCCACTTGTACGCTTACGTATTCGACTCTGAATAGTTGAATGAATCTTCGGAGGCATACCTTTGGTACAATACTTCTTGTAAAAATAGATAGAGGGAAAATTCCCTTAATTTTGAAAATAAGTGTTTGTAAGACATATTACACACTACATCCATATTGTGAAGAATAAGCTTGCGTTTTAAATTATTGGGTAATTAATAATTTATACATATATATTTTTTCGCATTTTGGTCAATTTTTCAATTCTTACTATTAACTCACACTCTCTCTATATTTATTTATTTATTTATATTGGTGGAATTTTCAATCGTTAATAAAATACATTTTAAGGCGCTCCATTGAGCTGAAATTTTATATACATTATTGTTTTGGAAGACAATACAGTAATTTAATTATATAACTAGTAAAAATTAATCCATTTAAATTAATTATTTACAGAATTACAAATACAGCCACGCTGGCATCCTTTTTGACGACTTAGCGACTCTTTGGCGACTTGAGTCAAAACTTGAAAATATTTTTTTTTCTCGCGTTTTAAAGCATTCAGTTGAATTGTTTTGGATGAGAATGCGTTACTTTAATGATAACTAATAAAAATGAATGACCACTTAATGTGATTCTGTCCTGTGTATATACATATTTATATTAATTGTAACTATTGAATAAAAAGTAGCCAAAATAAATTTTTTCTTTGTTGATCTAAGTAGGAGAATTGACTTAAATTTTTTTTTCTTATATTACTTGTTTTTCAACTGTCACCACGAGTGAAGAAAAAGTGCATTGTATGTTATTTGAGTTCCATAAAGGGAATAACGCGATGGAGGCAAAAACATATTTGGAGAAGAAGCAGTTCGTACATGTCAAAGAAATTTTGCATGGAGGATTTTTCTTTGAAAGATGAGGAAGACCGTCAGATGTCAGTGACGAAGTGCAATGCAGTAGGATCAGGAGAAATCCCTCGTTATCTTCCACAAAAGTGGGTTTCAAGCTTGCAATTCATCAGACTACTTTGGATTACATTAAAAGACTCAGTCCAAACAATCTGCTGGGGTGCACCAGGAATGAAGGGGGAAAAATTGGGTTTACAGAATTTCGACGTTCTTCGAATCTTTCTCCTCACAAAAGGAAATAGTTTTCGGACCACTCGGTGATTGGAGATGAAAAGCGGAAAGTGTGCGAACACGTGATTGGAGAAAAAACGTATTTGCATCCACATTCAGAGTTGGCGCGCATCACAAGAAAGTTGTGTAGACAACAAGGTATAGTGCACTATAAGAAATGAAACGGTTGTCAGTGTTCGCAACTTTATGTTTTCAATGAATAAATTTAACGTCCACCTTTGGCCAACAGAAAGGGTGGGATTACTTATCACGACAACGATAGACGACCTGGCTAGAAAACGATGAACAACGTGGCAAATAACATCGCATAAAAAAAATGGCTGAGTTGGGTTGGGAAACTTTACTTCAGGCAGCTTATACTCCTGATATTGCACCATCTGACTATCTTCTGTTAAGGTCGCTGCCAAAATTTCTGGATGGAAATAAATATATAAATTATAAGGGTGTCCAAATGGTAGTGGAAGAATACTTTGTCTAAAAAATACAGAACCTCTTTTCTTGGGGGTTAAATAAGCTTCCAAAACACTAGAAGACAGTTGTAACTAACAAAAGATTGTATATTTTAGATAAAATTTTAAATTAAAAGTGGAAAAAAAACCTTTTGTTATTCCTTCAGAAAAAAACGACAGAACTTTCCCTTACACTCAATAAATTATTGCTGAAAATTGTTAAGTGTTTTCATTTCAGTCATTTTGTTCTGTTATTTTTCGTTGTTTTTTTTCATAAAATGTAAACAGTGGCGGGAAAAATAGGTACAATGTACATTTCCTTTTTTTCTCTCCGCATGTAAGCATGTTTACGAGCAGGCGGATTGATTGATTGAATATTAACGTCGCATTGTTCAGCTACACGAGGGCTTTCGGCGACGGACCACGTAATTTTGAACCATGGTCAAGTGACGTGGACGACACCTGAGCTGGCACCCCCCTCTCCTAACTACCACGCCACACCAACGGGAGGACGTTTCAGCTCTCGACAGATTTAACGTGCATCGCTGCCCTACACGGCGGGTCTTTAGTGGTACTGGGCTCGAACCCGTGACAAAGCAAGCCACAGTCCGATACCTATACCACTCGGCTACCGCGGCCTTACGAGCAGGCGGAAGAAAAGCCTTTAGAAGAACAAATGACGTCGCAATCCCCCCCTTTTTGACAGACATGGAACGCTCATTTGTCTCTCTGTGACATTTAGATACATCAGGCAAAATAATGAGTGTATTTCAGAATTCTTTCTTGATGAAGGAGACGTTTTTAAGCCCAGGGGAAAATGTGA
Organism: Trichonephila clavipes; assembly: GCA_019973935.1. Lineage (NCBI taxonomy): Eukaryota > Metazoa > Arthropoda > Arachnida > Araneae > Nephilidae > Trichonephila > Trichonephila clavipes. Next base: position 190,589 of record BMAU01020860.1, on the reverse strand, counting down.
CTCAAAATATTGCACTATCAATTTTGATCGCATGCCAGGGATTTTCCAATACTTATTTTATATAATAAAAAAAAGTTTCCTAGCGGAGAGCAAAAAGATGTCAACGTTTAGTTTATTCAAATACGTACACAGCGCATGTTTTTGTCACAATCTCTGCAGGAGTCTCTTCATATTTTTAATTGCGTTCATAGAACATTATTAAAGTACTTAATGCTCATTAATTGGGTTCTTATCTATTAGCTTTTTTGGCGATTAAAAGTTGTCATATGTATCTTTCCGCACTTTTTCATGGAGAATGATTACAATTTAGGATTTACCTCCAAAGGAAGAGAGCCATTTCCAAGAGTTCCATTGGCTTCGCTTTATAAAGCAACACGAGGGCCAAGGATTTTGTAAGTTTGAACCTCGATCAAATGACGAAGACGACACTTGAGCTGACACCTCCCTCTCCTAACGCGAGGATGTTTGAGCCTAGAAAGATTTAACGTACATCACCCCCTCTACATAGTAGGTCTTCAGTGGCACCTTGACTCGAACCCGTGACACTTCGGCCCCAAGTTCGAGACCATAAATAACCGGAGCCATGAGACAATTCATGGAAATATGGATAAGAAGACCTACTTGCCCGAGAGCTGGCAGCAACCGACTTCTGATTCATAATTTTGAATCGTAGTCAGAGGATGAGGCCCAACTCGATTGGTGACCCCACTCTAACAACGACAACGCAAACATTGAGATTCCTCCTGCAACACGACAAATCTTCTCTGTCATCAGTATTTGAACACGTTCATATACAATTGAAGATAGACAGGATATGTGGAAATAGTTGAGAAGTTTGTTTAAAATACGATTACACCCATTTATTACAAAACAGTAGCCTTTTAATTTGCGAAAAAATGCCAAAATTTGTATTCCTCTTTTCTACAGAAAATTATTAACCCATTTACATTTAAATTTAGGGGTCGAAAATGAAACATTCGCGGTATAGGAGAAATCAAGATGATTGAACCAGGTATGAGAAGCATATTAAAATACGTCACTCCCTGCTTGATAGAGAAATATGACATTAATATATCATGTACGTTTGTATGTCCGATAAGATTTATCTGAAAAAAGCGTTTTCGGGTCCACATTCCGGTTAAAAAATTCTTCTGGTGGATTAATGGATTCTTAGCGTCGCACCTTGAAGCTATTGAGTTACGTTCAAATGACACCAGGGGCTTTTCGGGCTGTCGGTCTCATTTTTCGTGCAAAGCCTCCGAGACATTGAGCACAGTTTACACGTGCTGGGGTGAGTTTTATTTGGAGTAGTATATCATTGCCTTAGAGCAATAAACACCCGCAATAAGTTTTTATTTTGAATAGGACGATATCGAAATTTTATTTAGAAAAATCTACACTATCAAAATTTGTAGGTAAACAAGCGTATCTATCTATCTATGAATCTATGCTTCCCTATTTTTTCACGAACTACACGACGCAGAAACTCACCGAAGGTACCAAAATTTCGGGAATGATCCAAGGAATCGGGAATGAACCATTTATATTCCGATATTCCAATTAGTTAAAAATATATTAATTAAAAACTTTAAAACGCATAATTAGTACCATGTTTCTCCGCCAGGGGACTTCTTTTTTTTCCCAGACGTTTTCAAAACGTGATCTAATTTTTTTCATGAGACTCAGACACAAAAAATAATTACATATTCGGAAAGATCATTTATTTCACCACAATACGGTATAATTTATTTTACAAAAAAGATATATTTTCTATTTTTTACGATTTTTTAAAAATGAGTCCAAATCGATACGTTTCAGCTTGCATTTTCTTTCACGCTAATGAAAAAAATATTTTACACTAAAAAAGTTCATGCTTTTCTCTTTTAGAATCAGTCATTTAAAATATTTAATGTCAAAAGCTGTTTTTTTTTACGATTTTTCAAAAAATACTCAAAATTTTATTTAAATACTTAATAACTTTTTTTTTATAAAAATAATCTCCCGAAACTCTTTTTCCGTGTGTAGAATAATATTATACGTAATCTGTACAAAGATTGATAAAGCATAAAAATTACGGTTTTTAAAAATATATATATTTTCCGTCCCCCCCTCCTTTTGCGATAAAAAGGTAAACAGTACTTTTTTTAAAAGTTTTTTGTTTAAAAATTACCGTTGTTTTCAATCGATATATGAAGTTTGAAAGCATTAACTTAAAAATGAAGCCCGAAAAAAAAATTTTTTTACATTAACAAATAACGAAATGAGAAATTGAAAAAATCTTCCTTTATTTTAAACGTATTTTTACTGCTCTTCCCCGAAGGAACCGACAGTGGGGTTGTTTAACCCGCTGCTTTATAAAACGGTAGTTCCCAGGTTCGAAGCTGAAGAGGAAGAGACATTCAATTTCGCATTACGCTACTTCTTAAAGTTTAACATTTTTTAGTGGAATGAAAAAGGTTAAAATTAAAATAAAATATCAAAATGTTTTTATCAGATCAGTTTTTTTAATGTTTTTTCAGTACACACACACATATATATATAATATTATATATATATATATATATATATATATAGGCTTTCCCTCATACTGTTTTTTTTCTAACTTGTATATATTTATATGTTTAATCAAACATCCAGAAAAAAGCAATCGTTTCAAGAGCTATCTGTAAATTTTTCTCTTATTTATTACTTATAGAAATTTGATTTTAATATATATGTTTTTTTAAAAGGATTATTTCTTTTATTTCATTACTAAATGAACTATTTGTTAATTAAAAAGTACATCGTCTATTATTTTGGATCAAAATACATTTTAGAGACATTTTTAAGCTAACTATATGTAACGATTGATTGATTCATGAAAATCTGAAATTTATTTTATTATTTTAGATTTTCAGAAACTAACTATTATTAAACTATTACTAATTGATGAACGTTTTTTGTTTCACTCTTAGGATCAGAATCGTTTTCTATTAATTGCTTCACATTAATAATTTTTTAATTCTAACGCAATTATTTTTTTAAGTCATATATCGAAATTTGAAGCTATATCTTATCTGTGAGAAAGAGGGGAAGATAGAACAATAGTTTTACACTAAAAAAACCGTGTTCGGTCTATAGAGAGGGGAAAGAAACCTGTCTTTAATCAAAGATAAGTGGAATGGAAAAATTTTGAAAAAGGGAAATTTTTTGACAATTTTAGAAGTCACTCACATTGTGGGTGTCCAAACACACGCACAGAAATACTGGTGTCATGAGGAAAAGAAAAAGCCCGAGCAACGCCGGGAACTCATTTTGAAAATGAGTATTAGTGCTGATTTTGAGAAAGAAAGGGGAAATTTATAAAAGTAGAGGTAGCCCGTGCAACGCCGGGCCATCCAGCTAGTAATATATATATATAATTTTAAATACACACAATAAATTATAGTTTGTTAATTAAGTGTAATCACTTCTGAAATCATCACATTTTATTAACAGCGGTCTATGCAAGATTAAAGTATCAATGTGTGGGAAAGAAGGGCTGGATTATTTTGAATTATGCTGTTGAATAAAGGAGTCGACACACCGCCAGACCAAGTACCTTCTTTAGATTTGATTGATGCCTCAATAAGAATCGAAATAAACAGTGGAATTCGCTTTCTCCAATAAAAATCTAAATCGACAATAATAACATTATTATTAATGATGAACAGGTTGTTTTAGGCAAATATGTGAAGCGTACTAAACTTTTTGAGGACCCCAGCTGCGCGATCCCCAGTTTAAGAAACACTGCTCTACACTCAAGTGACGTCTTGGCCTTGAGCGGCATCAGGACTCAAACTCACGGCTCGAACGCTGGCCACGAATTTAAGACCATGACCTCTCAGCTACCTCGACCACCTTCTGGTGGAATAATAAGGACTGATGCACACATTAATTTAAAGTCTTCCTGTAGTGTGTCCTGTAGTGTAGTCTTCCTGCGGAGAGAGAAATGTCCTCGTCTTTAGATCAGAAAAATTTGAGGTTCATCGTGAATGCCACTTTGCCAGTGTGGTACGTTCGGGATCCTTATCTTGGATTGATAATGCAGGAACTATCACTCGTCTGGATTGATTCTGAACGTAAGACGCTGAAATTTTTTTAACTTAGTTTTAAATTTTCTTTCGTGTGTCATTTATTGTAGTGCATGCATGCACTGCGTAAGTGGGAACTTCATCGCAGAAACACTTTCCACAATTGTGTTTATTTCTGTGCGCTTCGTGAAACATGGCTTTGAGTTCGAGACGTTACAAAAACTTTCCAGATTACTTTTGTTAGAAATACGACGAATATAGTTTCATTAAAAATCGCATGAGTAGCATTAAAGACCATAAAAAAGAGCTTTATCTTTCGTATTTTAGTATGAAACTTGGAGACTAAGAGAAATCATGGGCACATCATAAAATCTGTGTAAAGTGCCTCAACGATCTACGCTATTGGCTCAAAGGAAAGAAGACTGCTGTACGATTTGGAGTTTCTATGACATAGAGGGAGCCGAAAAATCCTTTTGATGATTGTTACTTTTGTTTATTTCGCATCCATAGGTATAACCTTAAAAAATAAAAAGCTGATAACTTATCCTGATAATATTCCATCGGCCACATACGCCTCGTTCCTCATGGACTTAATATTCCAGTACCTTTGCCTCCAACTGAGTTGCAAAAAATTTACAGGTATATCCGAAGCCAAGTTGACAGAGGGAATCTCTGTTGGTTCAGATATTCGCAAGCTTATGAAGGATAACGAATTTGAGACTTGCATGACAGCAAAGGAGAAAGAAGTATGAGGTATTTTTAAATATGTCGTCAGAAAGTTTCTTGGCAATTGCAAGGATCTGAAAAATAATTGCAATGAATAAGCTGGTGGAATTTCAAGAGTTTGGTTGCTCCATGAGTGTGAAAATACATTTCCTCCACTCACATGAGGACTTTCCCCCCGAAACCTTAGGATTAGTCAGTGAAGAACAGGGGGAAAGGTTCCATCAAGATATCAAAGATATGGAGCGCAAATATGAAGAAAGAAAAGACGAGAGCCTATTGTGTTGTGTGAGTTCAAACTATAATTAGAAGCACCTTTTACTTCCTTATATTAGTTTAATATCTATCTTACTTCACAGTACAACACCTTACTAATTACAGATCATTTCTCATAGTTGCGTGGTATTTATATACAATCCTCCACTCAGTCACATTTAACAGTCTAACTGGTTGCAGTTAAATATACCACATCTCCTCCCTCCTTAAAGAACAAGTCTCTCCGGAGGTCGCCTGATTCTCCCGGAACACCTAGGAAATAGCCTGTCTGGAACTGGTGGACTCCTCGTCTCGGAGTCAGTCTCTTTAGCTGAAGACTTTGATAGATAAGGAACCGCAACATCAGTTGATGGCACTCCTTGTACGGAAGATGAACCCAATTCCTTGTTCAGATCCTTAGAAATATCTCCCGCCGTTACTGCATGCTGAATATTAGAGTTGTTTTCTCGAATCTCTGCTGATTGAAATCTGGTGAATGATGTTTTCTTGCACTTTATCCCCTACTGGACGGATCTCATCAACATGTCGTCTCACCAGGGTTCCGTGAACATCAATGATGTAGTGGAGTACGCCATCCTGGTTTACAATGGTACCAAACTTCCATCTAGTATTAGCTGCTCTGTAAACTCTCACAGCCATTCGATCTCCAACATCAAATTTCCTATCTCGGAATTCGAAATGATCTCTTCGTAATTTATCCTGAATTTTTGTTTTCAATTCAGGTAAAAGTAAATCTATCCTGGTTCTAGCATCTCTTTTTAGGAATAGCATGGCTGGACCAAATGTTGTAGTTACATTAGGAGCTTTTCGGTATTGCATTAAAAATGTACTCAATTTCTGTTGTATAGTACCTTCGTACTTATGCATAGCTCTTAATGACTGCTTTAAAGTAGCAACATAGCGTTCTGCTTGTCCATTACTAGAAGGCTTTAAAGGTGCACTAGTTTTGTGCTTAACTCCATTTTTATGCATAAATCGCTGAAATTCATAGGATATAAACTGAGATCCATTATCGCTGACAAGTACCCTAGGTAATCTGAATCTTGCAAAACTATCTCGAAGACATTCGATGGTTTTCTTGGTTGTGGTTACCTTCATAGGATATACTTCTATCCATTTGGAATGAGCGTCAACGATCAGAAAAAACGTGTGTTCAAAAATTGGTCCAGAAAAATCTACATGAATACGTTCCCAGTAATGAACTTTAGATTTTGGGGGATCAGCCTTATATCTAGCACACCCGACACAGTTTTTTGTGGCTTCTTCAATATCTTTATCTATATTTTTCCAATAGACAAACGATCTAGCTATAGCCTTCATTTTTACTATTCCTAAGTGTCCAGCATGTAATTCCTCCAGAACATTCTTCCGAAATTTCCTTGGAATAAGACCCTTTGTCAGTACATAATACAACCATCCTCAATGGTATACTGGGCTTCCTTCCCTTGAAAATCTTTACCTTCCCTTAAGGCTTTTAAGAGTGGACCCAGCTCTATATCTTTACCCGTCTCCTGTCGTAACTCCTTAGAAGTAAGGGGTAATGCTTCAATCTGTGACATCTGAAATATTGTGATGTCATCTTTAACTTCAAGCTCTTCGGATGTTTTTGGTAACCGAGAAAGAAAGTCAGCATTTCCATGTTCAATCGTTTTACGGAATATTATATCAAACTCAAATGACTGCAAAATGAGCGCATAATGTAAAAGTCTGGTAGCTGCCAACACTGGTAAACCTCTTTTTTGAACCAAAAATAGCTATCAAAGGTTTGTGATCCGTTATCAAAGTGAATCTTCTACTTTTCAAATATAGATAAAACTTTTTCACTGCCCAAACTATTGAAAGAGCTTCTTTATAAATTTGGGAGTATTTTTTCTCAGACCCAGATAAAGTTCTTGATGCGAACGCGATCGGACGTTCAGAGCCATCTGGATATACGTGTGACAGAACACAACCACACAATACCAACTGGAGATGCATCACTAGCTAAAGTTAAAGGTATATATATATAGGCTAGGATCATAATGCACCAAAACTTTAGGTGAACAAATTTCCTTCTTTATTTGCTCAAAGGCAACCTGTTATTGCCAGGTTAACCATAAAAATCTAACATTTTTCTTTGTCAAATTTTTAAGAGGATTAGCAATAGTAGCTACATTTTCACAAAATTTCCCGTAAAAATTAACTAACCCTAAGAAACTTTTTACTTCATGAACATTCCGGGGTACAGGAGCATTTACAACGGCTGAGATTTTTTCGTCAGTTTTATGTAACCCTTTTTAATCGATTCTATGCCCAAGAAAACTTATTTCATTTTGGAAAAACTTACTTTTATTTAAATTAAGCTTTAGCCCGTGTTCTCTACATTTCTTTAAAAAAAATTCCTCTAAAGCTGTAAAATGCGAAATTGCATCTCGCTCCCTGTTATTCTAGCATCATCCATTAATACCTCGACTCCATCCATACCTTGAAATAGCCCGTCAACATAGCGCTGCCAAATAGCAGGTACCCCATTTAATCCATACATGTCTTTTACAAACATAATCCCTTGTGGGTATTTATATTCATTAATTTCTGACTGTCGGGGTGAACTTTCATTTGCAAATATGCATGCTTAAAATCTAATTTTGTAAATTGTTTTCCCCCATTTAAACTACCAAACATTTCTTCCAATCTTGGTAAAGGATGCTGAGGGACAATTAAATTTGAATTCAGGGTTACTGAATAATCAGCACATAGTCTTATGCTACCATCGGTTTTAACAACAGGAACCACTGGGGTTACCCATTCAGAGCTGTCAACTTTTTCTATAATACCCTCTCTTTCAAGTCTGTCAATTTCGTTTTCAACTCTACCTTTTAGAGCAAAGGGTACTATTCGAACCCTACAAAATATAGGTTTTACTCCAGGTCTTAGTTTTAATTTAGCCTCATAATTGCTTATTTCTCCTAATTTATCATCGAAAATATCTTTATACTCTCATAGAAGGTTATTTAAATTTTTTTTGTTCGGTTTTTGCTCTAAAAGCTTTAATAACCGGCCAATCTAAATGAATTTTATAGAGCCATTCCCGACTCAGAATAGAATCTAAGTTTTCTTTCACATTGTATAAGTTCAAATTTACTTTTTGATTTTATATTGTACCCTTACAGTAACATATCCTAATGGTATTAATGAATCTCCTTTATATGTTTTAAAAACTATATTTGTAGGTTTAATTTGTTTATTTGAAATTTTCAATACTCATTACCCAGTACCACTAAAGACCCGCCGTGTAGGGCAGCAATGCACGTTAAATCTGTCGAGAGCTGAAACGTCCTCCCGTTGGTGTAGTGTGGTAGTTAGGAGAGGGGGTGCCAGCTCAGGTGTCGTCCACGTCACTTGACCATGGTTCGAAATTACGTGGTCCGTCACCAAAATCCCTCGTGTAGCTGAACAGTGCGACGTTAATATTCAATCAACCAATACTCATTACACTAACCGCTCCCCCCGTATCCAATTCCATAGAACAACTTTTGTTTTCGATTTTTAAATTTATCATAATTGGAGGTCGTTTTGGTTCTTCCTCGTGTAATATACAATCCTGGATTTTTAATTCCTATAGTGGAATTCTATTTTTATCCTCAACTTCATCTAATAGAGTTACCTGTTTTTGTTTAACCGATTTCGTACATTTACCTTTTTAGATGCGAAGCATGCCTGCTTAATGTGTCCAATTTTCCCACAGAAATTACATTTACTTGAAATAAACCTACAATTCTCTTTTGCATGGTTGATAGCTGTGCATCGTGAACAATATGTTTTCTTTCGGTTTTCTGAAAAATTGGATTTTTTATCCATGGGATTTTTAAAAGTTTGCATTGAATTTATTTCTCGCCCCATAATATCATTTGCCCCTTTAAAAGCTTTTTCCCATAGCCAGTGCTATATATTTAGCGTTTTCTTGAGATTAATATTATCTTCCTCAAATAATCGATCTAAAATCATTTTATCCCGCAACCCGCTTACAAATACGTCGCGTAACATAATATTCAACATATATTTATCATAATCACAATTCATTGCTAGAGCTCGGCAATGTATGAACTAATACCTTCCCCTTCAGTCTGTTTTCTGTTTAAAAATTTATGACCAGAAGGTATAATCAAAGGTTTGGGGGTGAAATGTTTTTTAAAATGCATCTTTTAACTTATTTAACGTTTGGTCGGAAGGAATGTCAGGTGCAAGCAAATTTTTTAGTAACTGGTACAATTTTGCACTAAGAGACGAAACAGAAACCTTAGCTCGATTTGCTATTGATACATTCTGTACATCTAAGTAAGTTTCGAATCTTTCGATGAAACTATCGAAATTTTCATTTTCTACATCAAACTTTTCAAATTGTACAGTTACTTTATGACTATGAGAATCGTCTCTAATTTGCAGCGCTCGAATTAAGTCTTGATTCTGCCGAAACATGTCTGCAGTTCGCTGTTCCATGGTTCCTCCCGATTAAAGAGAAAAAAAAAAATTTTTTTTTTACCTTGAGCAGTCTTCAGGCAATGCCTTATCCAAAAGAAAAAGATTGTTTCGGTAAACTCCTAGGAGAGCCCCCACCCTTGGCGCCAAACCGGAAAAAGCGCCAAGCGAAAACGAAATGGCGCCAAGCAAACCCGACAACGGTGACAAGTAAATATAGCAGTATAAGATGGATGCGCAATGAAAATACATGTAAACAATACAGAAATTTAACATTTAAGATAAAAAATATAACAACAGCACTTTCTTATTGTTGATCCTTCCCAAGTGGAGGGTAAAGTGTAACAACTGCTTTTAAAAAATTCTGGAAAGTCTCGTCGCTGAGTGAGTGATCGCGCGCGCGCGAGACGCCATAAATACTCAGCGAGGTAATGGTCGAACATGCCTTCTACGTGGCTGGTGTGATTACGGAGAAAACGTTTTATTGCCTATTAACTTACTATTGGAAAACCACGAATTCTTTCTTATACTTCTACAAACATCATGCGTATTCACACCTTTTTTTCGACATCTCCATTCAAATCCATCCAAAACAACACTCTTTCGTTCATTTAATCCCATTTGCTCATTACATTTAGGACATTCATAACTTGAAGCAATTAATCCTTCTTTCATACACCATTGTGTGTGAATCAATTCTTTCTTGCCTCTAGCATCCAATAACGTAAAAAATTCTAACGTGTATTCACTGACAAGCGCAGCCATACTTTCAACCCGGTGCCCAACAACAAAATGAAATTTGAAATGCGCGCCCACAAATGACGAAAATTCTAGAAAAAGTTAGGGTTGCCATATGTTGTATTTAAAAGCAAAGTTACCATGACGGTGAAATTATCGCCAACCAAAGTAATTCGCGCCAAGGGTGGGGGCTCTACTAGGTGTGAACCATTGTTTCTTCTTACTTCATCTCTATCTGAGAAATTAAGAATTCTTCTTCACGCAAAAAGAAAAAAAAGATTCTTCAAAGCACGCGGAATTAAACAAAAATTTCATCCCATTCACGTCGCCAACTACTGTGTTGTGTGAGTTCAAACTATAATTAGTTGCACCTTTTACTTCCTTATATTAGTTTAATATTTATCTTCCTTCACAGTACAACACCTTACTAATTGCAGATCATTTCTCATAGTTGCGTGGTATTTATATACAATCCTCCACTCAGTCACAGTTAACAGTCTAACTGGTTGCAGTTAAATATACCGCAGAACAGACTCTTGTTGGATATTAAACAAAATAGGCCTGGGATTAAATATAAAAGAAGAAAGCCAAAAAGAGGTTTCAAAGGAGAAAAAGAGAACGTACCCAAGGAGAAACTTTGTTTTGCTTTCTTGCGCATTTTAAAATATGCTTCAAACTTGTATGCATACAAGCATAACTTTTGCTCCTCTTGGTCAATCGTCTGTTTTATGTAAATACGTAAATAAAAAAAAATTAAAATAGTGTGTTGGTGATTTTATTTTAGAAATTACCCCATAATTGGTTGTAAAAGGTACAAATCTTAAAGGAATTTCTTGTTTTTCTCACGATCAAAGACAGCCTGTGAGGTCTAGAAACAATGGTTTTCTTCTAATTCCTGAGAAATTAATTTTCCTGAACAAGAACCAATATTTACATAGATTTAAATGAATAGAAACCACTTTGCTGAATTTTCCAGGCTAAATTGTTCGAGAAAATTTCTTTTCAAATAGGATTTTAGCAAAAATATTGATATCGATTTTACAAAAAATCCTGACGTGATGAGAAAAAAAATGGAAGTCACTTTCGATTGAATATTAACGTCGCACTAATCAGCTACACGAGGGCTTTTTGGCGACGGACCACGTAATTCTGAACCATGGTCAATTGACGTGGACGACACCTGAACTGGAACCCCCCTCTCCTAACAGGAGGACGTTTCAGCTCTCGACAGATTTAACGTGCATCGCTGCCCTACATGGCGGGTCTTTAGTGGTACTGGGCTCGAACTCGTGACAAGGCAAGCCACGATCCGATACCTATACCACTCGGCTACCGCGGCCACGATGTCATTTTCGAAATCGGCACACTAAATAACACAAAAATCGCTGAAAACATCTTTTGTACGAGGGTTTGAGCAAAAGTTATGGCAACTGTTTTTTTTTCCCTTGAAGATACCAGACCGGTTGGAAAATGTGACATATACAGGCGAAAGGACAAGGTGTTAACTACATGTGTGGACAATGAATAGCACTGAGATATCGTAACACACTAATTTATTAGGGTAGTATACAGGGCAATAGGGTCTTCACGGTGAAAAGAATAACACAGTATACCCGCCGTGCCGCTGTACGGTATGGTACGGCATTATTTCCAAGGGCTTCTACTAATTCATTGTGATATTCCATCGCATTTTTCCCTCGGAGAACGGCTATTTTGATGTAAGAACGCTGCTCAACACGGGTGACTTCCATCACACGACACTCACCAACTAATTGATTTCATCGCCCTCGCTGCGCTACTACCAGCTATCTGTTCTTTTATATACACACTATGCCTGCAGAGCTTTCACGTGACACATATACGTTTGTGATCATTTCACATCCGTACAAGAAAAAAAAATAGTTGCTATGACTTATGCTTCAAACTTCCAAGTTTTCCAAAAGTTTAATTTTGTATTTCATTAAGTTCATTAACTTCGCTTTTAGAAGTTGTACTTCACGGAAGTCCCCTCTGGAGTTTTAATTAGCTACGCACTCTGAAGCAACGTGAAGGCTATTGGCGACGAGCATCATAATTTTGAACCACTGTCAAGGGACGAGGATGACACCCGAGCTAGAGCCCCTCTCTCCAAACTCACCAATTGAAGAACTTTGAGCCTTGACAGACTTTAACGTGCCTCGGGCACTCTACACTGGGGTCTTCAGAGGCCACGTCGGTCACGGGTTCGCGACCCTGACCATTAGGCTAATGTGGCCACAGTTCCCTTTGGAAGCGGTTGATTCGTTTCGAGAGCAACAATCAACTGCGTCAAACATTCGCTTAATTTTCGAATAAACGGGATCCGAGAATAATGACGTGATCGTGAAATCGCTTCAAATCTCGTTTCTTGACGAAACTAAAGAAGATGTAAAGAAAATCTAAATACGAAATTCTGCACACTCTCGTAGTATTTGATGGGAATGCCGAGCAATTATTTCGCGTGTCACTCTTTGTCTTTCTCACCCTGAGGAATCGACCTCCGAAACGACATTTAATTGAACATCATTGGTCGGGAGTAATTGCGTTTCTAATTGCTTCCCACCCAGAGATTCTTTTATGGGCCGCGCGATGCATTGGGCTCTGTCTGAGATAAATGGCTCAGTTCACGCTCTGAGATGAGCCCCAAACACTTCTCCGATTAAAACACGATTAGGGACTTTAAGAAATAATGCTTCGTCATGAATTTTTGGAACAGTTCTGAGTTCTATATTCTACTTACTACGATAAATCGTTTCGTATTATCCAAGCTGAATCTTCATGAAGTTCTGCACTTTACTGTGTTTGTATCATGCATAAATTTTGTTTCTAAAAACTATCATAATGTGAGTTATTTGCTATTTTTGGAGGTTACTCCTTAAGAATCCATTTTCTAAAGTCCTCGGTATGAAAACATCATGAGGAGTGAAACTTTAAATGCGCGCTTCTGCACATGCGCTAAATCTCTGTCCGAAGAAAGAAGTTTCTAATTTTTCTTCGTTTTCAAAATTGCGATCATTGTTTTCTTACCGAAATCAGACAAAAAAAATAATTATAGAATCGGAAACATCACTTATTTTGCCACCATACGGTATAAATTTTATTTACACAATAACGAATTGTTTTTCTTACAATTTTTTAAAAAATAAGTCAGTATTGATGTGTTTTTATGAAAATAGTTTTTCAATTGTTCTGCACGGAATTCTTACCATTGTAATGTTCGAAATTCTCCACTAAAAAAGTTCAGACTTTGTTCTTTTAGAATCAATGATTTAAAATATAAAATTCTGAAAACTTTTTTTTTTGCGATTTTTCATAAAATACTCAAAATTCTAACTAAACATTTAATAACTTCGTTATTTATAAAAATAATCTCATAGAACTTTTTTTCCAAGTGTTAAATGTTATTATCCGTTTTTTGTTAAAAGATTGAAAACATTGCTTAAAAATTACGGACTTGAAAAGAAGTTTGTGCTTTTCGTCCTAAACAACCCTTTTTACAAGAAATCATTTATGCAAACTTTTTCCATACATTTTTCGTTTAAAAACTACTATGTGGGATATTTGAAAAGTATATTTTGAAAACAAAGCCCTAAAAAAATTTTAACTTTAGAAAAAATTCGCAAACTACGTTTACTAGCGTTTTAGCGTAATTGGCGCCGAAAATCTGTTTTCAAGCCAAGCGCACTTGATGCCTTAGCTCTTTTGACAAAGAAGTTGACTATAACGATTGAAAATCACCCAATTTGGCGGTATGCATTTAATACTGTTTTGGTGCGGTGAATAGCAAAGTAACGAATGGGAGATGCACTTTACCTAACGGTAAACCCATTGTTGTTCTCACAGTTTATACTTCTGTCAGTCAGAAAGTTACTGACATTATAGATTACACGCACGACACATTACTAGAATATACAGAGGGTGGTTCTAAGCTACCGGAGAAATAGTATCGTGCTCTTCTTCACTCATGTCTGGTAGCGATTTCAATGTTGATTTCGATAAAGATGAAGGATTGAGATTAATACATTTTTTAAAATCAGAGCTAAATGTGGGTTTTGTTTCTGGTAAAGCGCTGGGGACTATTAGGTATGGTACAAGCATTGATGCGATGATTTCACGATTCGTAAATCCCCTATCTACCGACGTTCACGTATCATTCTTTAGTTACCACAAAAGCCTTTCGATACAGTGATTAATAATGGCGAGAGAATGAGTGATATTAATAATGAAGTATATATAAATCAACCTTCTTAAAATGTTCTCATGTACAATGAGTAACATATATTTGTGTAGCATAATTATTATATATATATGTATTATTTTACCCAATCAATATGAAAAATGTGAATAGAGTAAAGAAACTACATGCATGGGGGGTTTCAGTATTATATGAGATGCGCTTATTTACCCTGATTGCCTTGAAAACCGTACTCGAGGAGTAAACTCCAGTCGTGCGTCGGGGCCGACACACAGTTTTTATTTTTCACATTCTTTTACATTGTTCGTTTTGTAATCTAAAGTTAAAAAAATATCTTTATAACCGGAATTTCCGATATTTAAACATAAAATGTAGAATTTGACTTATTGTTTTATAAAATGAATTATGGAGAAGGTATGCAATCCGGTTTTTTCCCCTCAAGAAAACGCCCTAATTATACAGAGTGTTTTTTTCCAGGTATAGAAGTTTAAGTTGGCATTACTTTCCAAGATGGCGACCGATTTAACAGCTGTCAAGTGATTTATTCTCAGTTTGGTTTGGCAATTCATCATGAATAGACTCACGCCTGAACAACGCTTTCAAATTGTGCAATTTTATTTCGAAAATAATGGTCGCGATTTTCATAAGCGAATTTTGTTTAGCGATGAAGCGCACTTCTGGTTGAATGGCTACGTCAACAAACAAAACTGCCGCATTTGGAGTGAAGCTAATCCACAAGTGTATTTCGAAACACCGTTACATCCAGAAAAACTGACTGTTTGGTGCGCTTTATGGGCTGGTGGAATCCTTCTTCAAAAACGATGAAGGCCACAACGTTACAGTCAATGGCGATCGGTATAGAGCCATGATTACTAACTTTTTCATTCCTGAATTGAACAATCATGATGTCCAGGAGCTGTGGTTCCAACAAGACGGCGCAATATGTCACACAGCTTGTGCCACAATCGATTTATTAAAAGACACGTTTGGTGACCGCCTAATTTCACGTTTTGGACCTGTGAATTGGCCTCCAAGATCTTGTGATTTAACACCGCTAGACTATTTTCTGTGGGGCTATGTAAAGTCATTGGTCTATGCGGATAAGCCACAAACGCTTGACCATTTGGAAGACTACATTCGCCGTGTTATTGCCGATATACGGCCACAAATGTTGGAAAAAGTCATCGAAAATTGGACGTCCAGATTGGACTACATTCGAGCCAGCCGTGGCAGTCATATGCCAGAAATCATATTTAAAATGTAATGCCACAAGATTATCTTTCGAATAAAAAAAATCATGTCAATCGAATAATACATCGTTGTTTTATTGCAATTTAAAGTTCTATACCTCTAAAAAAACACCCTTTATTTTTAACTACGAAAAATTTGTAATGAATCAGCAAAATAATTTAAATCTATAACACGGGATTTTTTAAAGAAAATATTTTATGTATAAAGAACATAATTCTTAAGACTTAATGGCTTTTAATCGCAATTTGAATCACAAGGAGCACTTTGAATACACAACGTTAATAAAATTCATAAGGAAAAAATGGAATCAAAGCGAAAAGCTAACGATAGGTTCCTACTCGAGTAATGACTGTAAACGACCAGATTTGAGTATTTTTGTTGTAATTAATCATTATGTAATTCTTTTAAAAAAAAGTATTATTTTTCAAAAATTGATCTCTTTTGGGGACTATATAAAAATGACCATCTGCAGAAAAGTCAAATTCTGGTTGATGGAACTATAAATAGGAGGTACTATTTTCAAATATCATCAATAACTTTTAGTTTGAAGTAAGTTCTCTTTTCTTTCTCTTGTCCAGACTTTCTACCCTTTAGCTACAACGATGAAAATCCGGAATTTGCCAATGATTCAGTAAGCTTTTTCGAAGAGTAAAAAAAGAAACAATCCAGCGACAGCTTTATTTGATCGAACGTCAAGCCAAGCGGATGGAAGAGGATCTCGTTTTATCATAGTGTGATAGGGAATTCTCGCACCTGTTAAAAGGAGCCTGTTATTAACTTTGGGGCCGATGGCAACGTCACAAGTATAGGCGTTCTTCGCCAGTACGCCTCGCGTTACTTCGAATTACGTTAATAAGCAAGAAATCAATTAAATATAAAACAACAGCAGCAATCGGAATGTTTCAAGTGTAGCTTTTCATTCAGGACTTTCAATTAGAATATAAATGATTATTTTGCACTGTTGATATGCTAAGAAGACACAAAATATTACATCGATTATACTATCCCAATTTTTTTATTGTTTACCGGTTTCGGATCCTTTTCGTCATTTTATTTCATCAGGCATTGCTTAAGACGGAGTGAGCCCTCAGAAGGATAAAAGATGGCTTCACGATTTGTATTTCAGTCAATGGATGATCAGATACTCTAACCTTTTTAGGAGTCAGAATACTAGTGAACATTTACAATAGAATCTCGCCTCCTGTATGAAATGTGAAATATTAAGTCTAAAGAATGTGTATTTGGTTAGAATGTGTCGCACAATGTTTTCTCTCGCCTTTTCAGAGGTTTAGAATACTGTGCTCCCCGTTGTCTCAATAGCTGAGACGTACGGACTGGTGTAACCCTAACTGCCAAACTACTGTGGCCACAGAATCCTTGTCAGATACACTGAAATTCTCAGATATAAATGCACTAGTCCCTCAGCTGGACAGGGGGTGCCAGCTCAGGTGTCGTCCACGTCACTTGACCATGGTTCAAAATTACGTGGTCCGTCGCCAAAAGCCCTCGTGTAGCTGAACAGTACGACGTTAATATTCAATCAATCAACCCTCAGCTGGACATAAAAGAAACCACAAAAATGGAACACGCGATTCGATGGAATGAACATGTGAAACTTCGAAAAACCATTATTGAAACAATAATTTATTGAAAGAAGAGTAGGGCAATGAGAAGATTTATAGCGTGCAAGTAATAATTGAAGGGTTTTCAAAATGGCCAAGAAGACGATCGTCCTTCCACATCAAACACGGATGATATTATAGAAAAAATTTATTATCTGGTTCTATTCGACAGTCACTTAAGTACTCGCGCGATTGCTTGGACTGTAGGCATAGGCAAAAAATCCTTACAGCAAATTTTACATCATAATTTTCGTATGCAAATATTGTGCCGCAAAAATATTTGTACTGTCCCTTTATATGTCATACAAAATGACTCAAACTTATCGAAAAGGATAATAACGTGCGACGAATCGTAGTTTTTTACTTATGACCCTGAAATGTTGCCCAAATTCATGCACTGAAAGAGCTCATCCTTACCCGGAGCCAAAACTGCTCGAAAGAGCTAATCAAAATTCAAAGCAATGATGATTGTTTTTTCCGATGTCCATGGGGGATTGTGTATCTTCACTGGTTTCCTAAAGATCAAATAATTAATCCACATCACAACTTTCTCATTCCTGCTGAACTCCATGAAAGAACAAGGAGGAAACGACCCGCATTGTAAGGACAAGTCATGGGTTCTCCACCAAGACAATGTGCTGGCACATTCCGCATTGTATGTCAAGAGGTTTCTTGCCAAGTACAGCATCCTAGGCTTACACCCCCCCTCCCCGGCTTTATTCTTCGGATCTTACGCTATTCGACACTTCTGTCTATTTTCTAAGGTGAATTTTGCGTGAAAAAAAACATTTA
Source organism: Trichonephila clavipes (assembly GCA_019973935.1). NCBI lineage: Eukaryota > Metazoa > Arthropoda > Arachnida > Araneae > Nephilidae > Trichonephila > Trichonephila clavipes. The sequence continues at coordinate 172,467 of BMAU01020860.1, read as the reverse complement.
AGACTGTTGAAGCTGTGAAAGAGAAAGCGGCACGCGTCCAATAGGAGCTGACACAAGAAGACTTCCAGCACTGTTTAAACAATGGAAGATTCACATGAAGCGTTGTAGGGATGGAGGAGAGGTGTATAGTGAAGGTGATAATAAGTAAATGTGTATGAAATCAAATAAAATGCTTTATAACATCAGTCTCGTTTTTAGTAACCACACCTTGTATATAGTGCGATGTATAAGTAAAACTATCTCTCTCGCAATGGTTCAAAGCCACGGTAGCCTAGTGTTCAAGGTACGGGACTCGTGGCAGGCGCGTCATGAGTTCGAACCTGGTACCGCTGAAGACCCGCTGTGTAGGAGGGGGCAATGCACAAGGCTCAAATGTCCCCCCCCGTTGGTATGGTGAGGAAGCTAGGAGAGAGGATGCCAGCTCAGGTATCGTCCTCGTCACTTGACCATGGTTCAAAATTACGTTTTCCGTCTCCTAAAGTTCTCAAGTAGCTGAATACTGTGACTTTAATATTCACTCACTCGCAATAGTGCAAAATTATGAAGCATGTTATTTAGGATTAACTGAAGTTTGTGTTTGAAAACATCCAATAAAATAAACAGAAGGGGGGGATTTCCAAGATGCGCCTTATCAGTAGTTCGGAATTGAAGGAAGTGGATTGCTGCAGATTCTGCCTTCTGCAAATCAAAACATCCGCAAAGAAATGATTGGCTGAGTGATTTTCCAAGGACAACAGAGATTACCTTCGAAATGAGGCGACACCCTCAAATACAAATAATTCACTTCCCATGCACTTTGTTCCGCCGAGCTCCTTTCCTTAACATCAACAAAAGGGCCGTTCCCCACATTACTTTATTTGGACCCAAAGTCATCGAACGATCACCTCTGATTTTAAATGTATCCCCCTCCGCTTCTTCTGTAAGAATTATTTGAGAATTTCCTCAGCTTTTCTTGAATACTTATTTATTCAATTTAGTATTGCCCACAGTGTAGAAGCATAATGGTGTCAAGGCTCAATGTCTTCACGTTGACGCGGTGTGGAAGTGTGGACAGAGAAACGTCATTATGAATCGTCTTCAGATCTTGGCCAAGGTTCAAAATTACGTGGTCCAGCGCCAGAAGTCCTCGTGGTGATCGCTTCTAAGTGTACCAGCCTAACAAACTATAACCAGCCTAATGATGTAGAATAGGACCTAAAAACTCGATGAAAAAACTTTTTATTATAAATAACAAGTTTTGAGTATGAAAGTACATTTTATTACACTCTATAGTCACTTTTAACCAACTCAAACTTTCTTTTTTAATAAGATAAATTTTATGCTTCGTTATAAATGTTATGCCACTCAAACAGATTTCTTAACTTTTCAAGAAGAAAAAAAATAAATAAATAAATGCACAAACATTGGATTTATCACATTTTAAGAGCATGATGCAAACTAAAAATGGATATAGGTGTTCTAACCGCACGAACTCGTAATGAGACACTGGTCTTACTTTAAAAAAATCTTTTCGTCTCGTTCTGTAACTAGGGTTTAATTGGAGTGAGGGCACGAGTTCGCCATGATAACCGTTTGGCTACCGCGGCACTTTCCCTATCTGCGATACTGTTTTCATGTTACCCGATTTCTTAAAATTGTGCAATTTTGTAATATTATTTTTCGAAGTAGAGGGTTTTATGTGTCTAAAATACAAAACATCATCTTACGGACGAAAAGTTTATCTCGATACTCTGAAGACAGAGAGTGTGTTAATACACTTCATATCGCCCGGTCACAGTCTAATGACCAAAGTGAGCTTCCAAAAGGGAGCGGCTTATTATGCAGAGAACAATTAGGGTTTTAAGGAAATTAAGGGACTCCCACCCGTACAGGGCCATTTTTTTCTCTGCACCCCTATAATAACTGGGAACCGTCCAGCACGCTTCACAGAGCACAGGAGCTAGCCTGCGGTCACCCTGCAGCCCCGGGTTAATAGTAAGGGGGAGGACTACTTCCACCCACCGCAAACATTCGAAACAGTATCGACGCCGAATCGTCTGTTCGGTTCTGGTTCGTGTGTCTATCCGAGTCGAACAATGGAGCTCAAAGCTATGGGGTTGTCTTCTCCCCCTCCCCTTCAACAGACGTTGAAAGTCATCGACCCATAATGTGGAGTGACAAAGAGCTGATACAAATTTAGGTTTTGCGCATTTTTGGGGGAAATTAAAAATAAAACCAAAAGTATAATATTTTTTTATTTCACATTTTCTGTATACTTGATATTTTTTTAGAATTAATTTGGGAAAAAAATTTTTTTTTTAGCGAAGAGCGGATAATCCTCAGCAGCGATAAACAAAACTCGCTTGCCTTAAGGACACCTGTTTACTCAACTCCTTGCACCAATAAATAGATGTAGAGATCGTAATACGAGAATACAAAAAATATACCAGTAAATTGTTCAGCATGCACTATTTTTTTTACCATAATTAAATATTATCAGGTAGAAAAACAGGTTTCACTAATGAAAATAAAAATGAATTTTTTATAAAATTAATTAATATATATAAAAAAAATTCCCATTGAGTCAAGACACCGAGCAGCTTAAAATGGATACTACTTGTGTTGTCTATCTTTTTAAAAATATAAAAAAATGACAGATGATCTTCTATTCCGTGACTACGAGAGCACTTGATTTCAGCCCCTTGAATGCTTAAAAAAAGCATTTGTTTTTCACAGAGGGGGAAACATAACATATCGAACATTTTTATATTTGAGACAAAAATATTAAGACAGCTTTACTTTTTTCCTCCGCATTTTGTAGTAGATCTGTCGCTATAGTAACATTTTTCTTTATAAGCCCCACATAGTCTCTTATATCTGTCATTAAAACGTTTTACCCACCCCGGTAAGGGATCCATTTGAGTTATGATAGGATCAACTGGTGAATTGTGGGAAATGAGTGTGAAACTATGCGAGAGCTCCGAGTCCTCAATAATAGGAACTAATGAGTAGCAAATCTCGTGCACTTCTAGGTATCGTCGCGTAGAAGGCTGTTGCAAGTTTCATTGGTAAGTGCATCCACGGAATTCGGATGTTGTTCTCGTCACACTGCCAAAGCTCAAAATTACAAGATCCGTCGTTTTTCTTCTTATGCGAAAGTTAGCTCAAACCAACCACACTACAACGACATGCAAAAAATATCATATACTTTGAGGTAAAAAAAAATCCTTAGAAAAGATTTTGAGATTGGAACTATTCTAAAATGTAGTGCATGCGTAGTTCTTCTAATTACCCAAGTTTTTTCCATGAGAACCATTTTTAGGGAATGTTGGGTGGGGTAGGCAGTCGTTTCTTTTTTATTTTTTTTATTTCAGGATGGCGACCGTCATCGTCGATAAGTTGTGATGCTTTGTTTTAAGTAATGAATCTCTCCCACCCTTTCCCTCTCATGGTCGTAAAAGACAGGGGGTGGGGATATTAGCGCATGCGTGTTGGCCAACGCAGGGGAAGAAGTACAATAAGGATGTACCCAGAGTCAAAGAGATCTAAAAAGGGGAAACTCGTCTGAAATATCGTTCATTCGGAAGGCTGTGATTTTTCAATTGGGGAACTTGGCAAATATGGGCACCAAAATACTTTTTTGAAAATATACGACACTGAAACACTTTTCCTTTTTCCGAAATCAAGATAATTCAAACTTAAAGAATATGGTCTAACTAAGAGTACAAAAAAATAAAACAAAAAAACCCTTCAAAACAAATTCTACTATTACCATTATTTGCCTAATACTTTGGGTAATATCGGCACAATTTCTGGAAATATAGGCAGGTTGCATTATTAAAAAAAGATAGATAAACTTTCATTTCCTTTTCCCAACAGAAATGCAATTTTACACAAATTACATGTTTGACAAATGATAAGAAGTAAAATTAAACCTTTGTTATGTAACAAAATTCATCCCAAAAAGTCCAAGTTTTTATCCATAAATTAAAAATAATTAAATGGTGAAAATCAGATAAACCTAAAGGAAAAACATTTTTAGCATACGCTGCATTGCTCACAACAGAAAGAGAAGGAGTCACCCTCTAATTCGAGCCAGGGTGAGAGTCATAACATTGCACCCTTTCCTGTCCTTGATTTTCATCATAATAGTTAGTCCCACCACAAACAAGACAAATGCACGATGATGTTTTTGCTGTAGCTCTGCGTTTTGCCCATGCACTTTCTTCAAAACCACCGGTGGCTACTCAGTACAAGCCAGTCTTTCTACATTGGTCAGCTGTCTTGCAACGTTCTTACGTTTTGGACGATTTCCACATGTTGTTTTCAGTTGCTCCAAAAATGATGCTGCTGACTGCGAGAATTCAGTAGTAACAATAGAGGAGCCCTGCTCTGTTTTAAGTTATTATAAGTTAGAGGTTTATGGAAGGAATTCACATAGGACGAGAGGATGGTCCAGGAGTAGGGTTGGAAAGTTTGGTCCTTATTTACTCTAGTGACATTATTCAAAAGTTGCCATTCCTTTTGTCGAAGGGAGAAAGAGCGAAACCACCCTCTAACGCATACATAAGATTGCAGCCATTTATATAGTTTTCATTTAAAATTTTGATTAATTTTGTATATTAAGTAAGATAACTAAAATGTTTTAACAATCCTAATTTGAAGTATCAGGTAGTCGTACTTGCAATAGAAATGGTCCGTTTGCCCTTTTGTTTGCACAACACAAACAAATCACATTGGCACCATGATATTTGAGCATTACCAACACTGCAGTGTTAATGTATCTACTCCAAATCATTAAGTGTAATATTGGTATTTGCTTAAATGTGCCCATATTACCTTAGTTTTTTAAAGTTTACCCTACAGCAGAGGTTCCCAAACTTGTTGTGTCATAGACCCCTTGCCATGTTTTTCGGTTTCGGGTAGACCCAGCATACTTAATATTGAATTTTTGTAAATTTATCGACTTAAATGTCTTTTTGGCAGTGGTAATACTACTTACTTTAAGAGAATTAAATTTCTAACTGTAGTGAAGTATAGAACTTAAAACTTAAGAAGCACACATAATAGTGAATTTTAAAAAAATTAATTTAATACATAAAATAACTGAACAACAAATATTTTTAATGAGAAGGATGAATCTAATGCTTCAATAACAAGTTTTCAATATTTAATATCAATCTTGTCAGGTTTAACCCTAAATCTCTTTTTGTTAGTATGTGTGTTCATTCCTCCTTTCCTTTTTTCATTTTTGAGATTGGCAAACTCACAACTCCCTCTCACAAGGAAAAGCAATTAAAACTTTCTCACGATATTCCATAATTGAAGACAAATAACAGGAATGTCTTTTTAAAGCCAAAATTACTGACATCCGTTTCTGAACTTTATTTTAAGATCGTTGGAGCCTTTTCTGATCAGTTCCTATTGTAATACCTGCATGACATTTCTTTTTCAATATGACTATATCAATTAGCTGTCAACTATGGTATTACTATAAAAAAAGCAATATCAAACCTAGTTTGTAAATCTAAGTAAAAGGCATTGAAATGCTGAACGTAGGATAAAATGCCTGACAAACTGTCTGTGACAAATTGAGAAAATTCAAGCTGTTCAATATTATACTTCTTTAATTTAATTCTGAAAATAAATGCTGAAATGGTGCATGTCTTGATAAAATTTGTGTTGTCACCTGTAACCACAAATTAACCTCACTAAAATTAGTAAATAAATCAGTTAAATTGGTAAAATCTGGTTAACACTAGATCAATTTTTTTTTCAAAATTAAAGTCACGATCTGGCTTGATGAGAACCACTATTATATAGATCCCCTTTGTACGTCATTAACATCGCAATTATTTTTTCCTTGACATAGACCCTTTACAGGTCGTCATAGACTCCTGGGGTCTATATAGACCACTTTGGGAATCACTGCCCTACAGCAAGTATTTTTGCAATCCTAAATACGAATGGATTGTGTATTTACTTTGAAGAAACTCGTGGGCTTTTAGTGATGGATCGCTTTCAAGTGACGAGAATGACATTTCAGCTGGCTCTTCAAACTTCCACACCGCGTCAATGGGAGGACTTCAAGCATATACAGATTTAGCGTGCATCAGCTTCCCCTACATGACGAGCCCTTAGTGACACCAGGAATATAACCTGTGATTCGACTGCAGAATCACCGGCCTTGAGTTCGTGACCCTGACCACTCGATCCCCACGGCTAAAAATGAATTATTTGCATCGTTAAAAATTTTAGCAATTTATTATTATTTGAATATTACATGAAAAGCAAGAATCACACTCACACAATATAATTATAAATTACTACATCTTTTCAATTCTAAAGGATATTGGGGACATAGAAAAGAAATGAATGTGTTTTTGCAAAATTCGATATCTCTATCATTTTTTTTTTCTAAAATAAAAAAAAATTACAAAAAGGTTTTTTTTTAAAAATTAAAAATCTCTTTTAATAACTATGAAAATTCTCCCCAATCTCAATTATCTGTTCCTATTTTTCATCAGAATAATTCTTCCCCAACCAGTAGCTCACACAGGAATTTTTCAAGGGAGGGTCAAAAGTCCACCATTCTTGTATCAAGCTTCTTTTGATTTTGTCGATTTTCGGGAACAAAAAAACAGTAAAAACTAATTATTGAATAAATAATTAGCATTAATTAATAAAATTAATCTCATTAATAACAAATATTTAATTACATTTTACGTACTATATACTTAGAATGATAATCAATCGGAAAAAAAAATCAAGGGCTTTGGGGTGGGGGTTCCGGACCCTAGGTCACCCTTTGTGTGCGCCACTGTCCCCAACTGAACTTGATGCGCGTGCTGTCCTCTCATAAAAATTGCTCAAAAAAAGAAAGAGAAGAGAGAACCCTATTGTTGAATAAAGATGCATCCACAATATATATTTCAAGTAGCGGGAAAAAATTGAGGAATCCAGAATTTTTTTTTTTTTTTTTGCTTCTACAAAAGGAAAAAAAAGAAAGATACATAGTACTCATTTCATTTTAATTCTTGCCTTTTTTCCAAATCTTTTATGACTCCTCCTCAGGAACAGTCCTGCGACCATGTCGGTATTGTTACGCCAAAAGTCCCTGGCGCCAATTTGGCGGGGAAAAGTGAGGGTGACATTTTTTTTATACACGTATTTTCTCTTCTCTCACATTTTTTTTTTCATACTTCAGACCGTGTAGTGATATTTTCCCCCCGCTTTTGTTAGCACATAACAAGAGATTTAAATGGAATGTTAAAAGGGAGATGCAGGAGCAATAATAATAATAATAAAAAAAAAAAGTGCACTCGCGCTCCTTAACATTTTTTTTAAGTAACATATATCTATGTTTAAGAAATTTCTACCTCAGGAAGGTATGCACTCTTATTGTTTGTGGATGGATCTCTCTGAACTCTCGTGGAATTTCACGAAGCATTGTTGCAGTTGACAATGCGAAAAGAAGGAAAAACTGATAGTAGAATGAATTCTTTTATTACTTTCAGAACCGCCGTCTATTAAAAATCGTGTTCGTTAGGAATTTATAGATAACCAATTTTGAGTTCTTGCGGTTGGATTGTCATATAGGAGCGATAAAAATTTGCATAAAAGGTCGAATTTTAAAGACGGACCGTAATTTTTATGTTTATCGGAGGTTATGGTTGAGACGTATGAAATCTTACGTATTGTCGAACAGATTGAAACTGAAATACATAAAAGATTTTCTCTAAAGGTAACATAATAAAAAAGTAGAATTTTTCTAGTGCCTCATTTGTTGAAAAAGAAGCTGTAAACCTCATCTCTTAAACTGAAAATCAAACTTGATGAAATAAACTGTTGCGTAGTTTAATTACTGTTCGCATTCAATTTTACGTCGAATAGATATGCTACAAATACTGAGCATCGTAAATGTCTTCTTTTTCTGTTAGTATTACTCTAATCACAATCGCATTTTACTAAGGTAACCAACCCTCCTCCTTTAGGGAAGACAGACCTCTTTTTATAGGTTCTGTCCTTCCTCAAAAAGTGTCCTCCTGTTCAATATTTTAAAACTGATCTGTTAATTGCTGTATTCAGAGATTAACCAAACATGTTTCCAAAATGTCAATGTTATGTCACAGGAAATAACGGTTTTCAATTGTATTTTCTGACTTGGTCTCAAGTACAGTAAGCAAATATAAAAAATTACGTTGAGTTTTTATCGAAAGAAATGCCTGATATTAAAATCGATAACAATTGTCTGTTTGAAGTAGAAAGAAGACTGAATGCATATTTAAATTCTAATATGTTAGAACAATTGGAAAATCAACATACTGAGAAATTAGTAAAATATGGGTGAAATTGCTTGAACCATTTCAAAAATGCACACATTCCATACGAAAATGTAATTTTTCTTGTTGAATTTACGTTGTGTGCTGCCCTGGAACTAATGCAGCAGTTGAAAGAGTTTTTTTTTCAGTTGGTAATGATTTTTATGAAGCGACTAGTGAGAAATCAGAATTGAATGTTAATATTTTAGCTACAGTGCTTACCGTAGAATTTAGTATGAAGGATATTTTTTGCCCGAACTTTCCGATATATAAGAAAATGATATGTTGACAAAAAATCACATTCAATGGAAAAATACTTTTTTAAGATAATAATTAAAAAGAATGTAAGCTTAATTAGCGTATTTTTGTTTGAACTAATAAAACGTTTCATATATTTAAGTTGTAATTTTTTCTTGAATTATTCGTCTTCCTTTTCATTTAAAAAAAAACGGTCACCTTAATTTTACGGACCTCGAGATTCTGAATGACTTCAACTGACGTTACACGAACTTCCTCACAAAGCCTGGCATCATTAAATATAACTCTTCTCTTATTCAATAAGACAGACCGCTTCTACTCATTTTGTCAATATCACAAGTACCGCAGATGATACACAAAGCCTTACCAATAACTTGAATATTTTTTTAGTAAAATTCAGCTCCCAGTGAAGGTGGCGGCTTTGGCATGAAGGAAATAGATCAGATGCTCTCATCCACATGTAAATTTGGAGATAAACGGAATCAATAACGGAAGTTGGAATCCCAAAGCAAACTAGATCTCTTGGGATTCCTCCCAGAAACCAACTCACTTCAGCCGATTGACAGAAAATATTGTTTTTGGAAAGGTGTGGTGTGGAATTCACATCCTATGCAGAGTTGTGAAAAGACATTAACGAGCACAGTCATGTAGAAACATAGCATAGAAATTTTAATATCACATATTAGCTTTCCAACTTGTAAGAGCAACAAAAGCACTAATGATAAGTTTTCCTGCAAATGTTATCTTTATATTTAATTTAAATTTTTAAATAAATTAATTAATATGTAGATTTCTTATCTATTTGTTGCACACCTTGCAGATATAATAAACAAAACTTCAGTGAAAGAGGCCCTCCGGATGGGACTGGAAATCAATGAGAATATGACCAAATGAATATGACCTTGCACTAAGTCATGTTTTAACAATTTCCACTGTAAAATTGAAGAGTATATTTTTGAAGTTGTTGACAGTTTCACTTATTTAGGTTCGGAAATTAACGATAGAAACGATTGTACTACCGAAATCCAAAAGAGAATTCCTACGGCTAATAGATGTCTTAATGGAGGACGAAGATCCAATTGAATCAAAAGTTTTGATTCTGTTGTTTCGAAGTCTTTTGAGATCACTCATGCATGGGAAACTTAGTTCATGTCTCGAGCAGATGAGAAGTATCGATGAAGGGAAGATTTTAAGATTTATTTTTGGAGGAATTCAGGTAAAATGGGGGGACATGGCGAAGATCAAATTTCGAATTCTATCAATCATATAAAGAATCTGACATCGTTAACTTCATCAAAATACAAAATTAATGGGTAGGTCACATTGTCAGAATGGACGAAGACCGCACCACTAAAAATGTCTTCAATGCCCATCCCATTGGCACACGAAAAAAGGTCAGGCCAAATCTTAGATGGATGGATGGCCTAGAAAAGATCTCCTAGTTTTGAGAACTAAGAATTGGAGAACGCTAGTAGTAGCAGGGAAAAGGCTAGCCTGGAAAAGGCTTCTTGAGAAGGCCAAGGCTCCTTCTGGGCTGTCGGGCCACTGAGGAAGGAAGAATAATAAAAAATGTTGATTAAATTTCAAAAAAAAAAAATTACAAGGATTTTTGCATTTTCAAATATGCTGTTAAATTCAAACACATTTCATCAAAATGTTTCTCATCTTACTCAATATAATGAGACGCTGAATCAGGTTTTCACATTATATACTAAATAAGTTCCTCCCTCCATAATAGGGAACAAATACCATCATAGAAGATCGACTCGACAGGGAAAACAACTACACATTACGACTTTAGGTATGGGTTTCCGTTTATATATACAGTCGGACCTCTATATAACGAAATCGCTAAATCCCGGTAATAAGTTCGTTGCATAGAAAATTCGTTATATAGAGGTTCCTCTTTTAATATACTTTATAAACCACATAAAACAAATTTTAAATTCATAAACACTATACATTAAAACACTAATTATTCACAACTTTTTTAAAATTAATATATATATATATATGTTTATTTTATATATCTTACCCTTCAAAAAAGAAAGAAAAAAAGAAAAACTGAAAGGAAAACAAGAAAAAAGAATATCGAAGATTTCACTGTATTTTCAATATTAAGAAAATAATAACTATATACTAAATTTAATGAATTTGAAGGACAGTTTATAGCTTAAAGCATACAAGTAATATGAAGCATACATTATTTTATAATTAGAAAACGGGGACTCAGGACAACTCCACTGAGGGTGAAAGAAGATGTCGAAGATATTTCCAGTGAACTGGGCAAAGGGGGTTAAAGGTTGCAATTCTTGTGTGTGGATGAAACGTCCAAAACTCTATTGTTCTCTGCGAGTAGGATCCCAGAGCACCTCTGGTTCATGGTTTTATAAGACAGGATCAAACTCTTCTAGCCCGCTTTCGAGAGAGAGAAGTGGCCGTATCAAAACAATGAAATTTTCCGAAGGATGCAAGAGCTTTGAAATGTACACGAACTGTTCTTCTGAGACGGCCACGCCTGCTCACATCCTCGAGTGCCTAGGACTCACCCAGCAGGATCTAGCAGACGATCCCTTGCTGGCGTTGGACTTTCTGAAAGTGTACGATGCCATGGACCTGGTCTAGCACTGCTGACCAATGGGGGCGTGCAACAACAACAACAGTTCAAGATTCATGACCACCATAAAATGTGTTAAAGAGAGAATAACTTGAAATTTTTTCAGAAATACTTTTAAAAAAGGGAGAACAAAAATTGAATCCCAAAAGAAAAAGTTTGCTATATAAAAAAAATTCGCAATATAGAGGTTCGACTGTATATACATCAATTGCGTTGACTTATTTCTACAAGTTGGCCAATGATTTTGATGCCTTGGTCATCAACTTACAGAAATTGTTTTGCACTAAAAAGAACCAGTGAAATGTTTTTCTCTGCAAACGTACGACCTGCGCGGAAACGCCACATATACAAGATGCTCAAGAGCCCAGACGAGTTCTCTGCACTTGCCTTCTTTGGATGAGTTCAAATTTTAAGGGGAAGACTGGTAAGAAAAAAAAACCTAAGCTCAACAAGTAATATAAAATTCCTAGTTAGATCAACAAGGAAAAATTTTATTTTAGCTACTTTTTATTCAATAGTTACAATTAACTTAAATATATATATACATAGGACAGAATCATAACAGAAAGTGGTAATTAATTTGTATTCATTATCATTAAAGTATCCTATTGCCATCCAAAACAATCGTGTCTACAAAATTTCAGTTCAACCGAATGCTTTAAAACGTGAGAAGAAAAAACCTTTTCACGTTTTGACACAAGTCGTCAAAGGGTCGCTAAGTCGCCAAAAATGATGCCAATTTATAATTCTTTAAATTGGCATAAATTATATTTATAATTCTTTAAATAATTAGTTTTAATCAATTATTTTTTATTAATTATAATTAAATTATTGTATTGTCATCCAAAATAATGATGTATATAAAATTTCAGCTCAATGGAGCGCCTTAAAATGTATTTTATTAACGATTGAAAATTCCACCAAGATAAATAAATAAATAAATAGAGAGAGAGTGTGAGCTAATAGTAAGAATTGAAAAAGGATTTCAAAATTAAATTTCTACAAATTCATATTCCTGGTCTTTCAAAATGTCCGACAATTAATTTCTAATTACTCTTTCTTTTTAGCGCAGCACTCTTACTAAACTGTGTGCATCAAAATCTCTGATAATCTTTGTCCCCTATTTTATGCACCTACGCACTCGATCTGTGCATGCACATTCAAAACAGTGGTGACCGTTAATACAATGCTTCCTGAGTGTGAATGAATGTTTTCCTTGCAGTCTTTACATATTTACTTGCCTACGTTTAGTGGGGGATATTAAGGTTACCTATTCATCCAAACCAAAAATTATTTGCCTTGTAACTGATGAATTCATATCGTATCCGACAGTATTTATTGAGGAGGTTTAAAGAGCAATTTTGTATAATTTTAGTCTCATTTTTCGGATTCTGATGCAACTGATGATTCGTGAATGTTACGCCACTAATGTCATGAGAGTGATCCTAGGCATTGATTATTTCTGTGTATTAATTTTATTGGTAGTTTTTTCTCTCACGTTGTTTGTGGATTGAAACTTGAAAGACTTTTTTTTATCAGTTGGACAATTTAAAAACAATTTTTGTACTTGGGCTCATAATAAAGTTTAATAGTTGTGGTCGAGAGTATCAAATCAACTTATGCATTTAAGGCTGCCAAACATTGCCGAAAAGACAGTGTAAAAACCTAGAGAAAAGAAATTTGTTGTCTGATCATAGTCCGTTGCTCTCAAAACATACGCAAGACGACATAAATTGAACTAGCTTCTTGTCAAGGGTAGACCTATAGTTGAGAGGATTTCGCCTAACTATTCTGATGTATCATAAAATCGAATAGAGAGAGAATTTAGGGTAAAACAATTATTATATATTCCTAAAACTGTGAAAATTTGGTGTTTTGGGTCTCTTTCAATCGTGTTGTAGGTTTTTTCATGCGGGTCTCACTATCAGTGCTGTTAGATATAAAATAGAAGCACACACAGCTTTTTTTGAACAAGAAGGAATGTTTTTGTATGGTATGATTAACCGATTATTTATCAACATTATACTTAGAAGCAACATGCAGAAAACCCATGCACCTCGTAACTCTAAATCACAGTTAGATCACAAGAAGTTGGGTGCTCAGAGGTTTAAAACAATTCACTTTATTTATTGCAATATTTTTTTTTATAAAAATATATAAATTTAGACACTAATATAGTACTTTGTGAACTTAGATTAATGCTTTAAAGGCAGCTCGATTAAGTGAGCGAGTTTTTTTTCTTTCCTATTTCTGCCCATTTTGAATCCAAAGCAAGAATACATCTAATCTATTAAAGTTCTTTACTTTTTATAGTCATATTTTATTAGATAAAGAACGATGTTAAATAAAGATTTAACTTAGATATAAAACGATTTTTTGGTTTTTTTAAGGATGCTAGCTTGCACACTTTTTAATTTTAATTTGCTTATTGTAGGCATGCATGCGTACTTAATACTTTTTGTTCTATACTTTGTTAAAATAACTTAAAAAAATAAAGCTTCTATTTTAAGCCGTGAATGTTTTACACCGGTTTTATAGAGCAGTTAAAATTTAAAGCCTGGTTTTTAATCAGTCAGTTTTTTATTTAAATCTAGCTAGTACCCTATTTTCTCTAACTTCCATATCACACCAGGGGCCTTACGGATTAACAATATCTCAGTATCACATGGCAGCGGTCACAAGCATGTGGCTCGACCAAAATCTCGCCAGTAGCGCCCGTGACTTTTCATTTATTCCGATTGCGAATTTAAAGGACGAAATTTGAAATTTAATAAATTATTTTAAAGAATTGGGGAAACTTGAATCAAATATATTTAGAAATGTTCAGGATTTTTTACGGGTTTCTACACGCACAGTCAAGTGATGAGGATGACACTAATCTTCAAACTTCCATATCACGCCAACGTGGAAACTAAAATCATGAAACATCTCACGTGCATCATCTCTCTACTCAGCCGAGGCAATTTTTAAAAAATAATTACTGAAAAATTAAATCACATAATTTTTAAAAACGAATTTAATGTAAATCATAATTATTAAAGCCAGCTGGTGTGCAGCTATATATTCGTTCATCGTTGACTCTATGATCCAGATAACCATGTTTGCTCTTAACCCTTTAACAGCTAAAATACAATGTTTTGTGATAAAGTACTTGATACATGTTATGTTCTCGTCCTCTATAAACATTATTTAGTAACACACAATATCTAATCGTGGGTTTTTTTCCCTGGGTGGTGGCTAGAAGTTATAGCCGCTGTGCATTTAGGACATTTAACTTACTTTTCAGGACAGAAATAATGAATCATACTACAATAAACTTTCTATGAAAAATTAACATTGATGTAATAACAATTTCACTAACAATTAAATACAAAACATAAGTGTAATCTAATAATAATTGAATTATTCTACAACATAGAATACTTACTTAGAGAAAATATATAGAATACTTAGAACATACATTGAACTTGGTATATATCCACATTTTATATTTTATGTAATTTTAGTATGAAAAGTTAGAAATAAAGTAATATTTTTAAGAATTTAAATTAGTTATTTCCCAAATTTGATGAGCTATTTACTGTGGAACTTAATAATATGCAAACGTTTTCTCTGAGCAAGAAAGCTGTAATGAAAGATTTTCGAACCCGAGAATCTTATACTACATATTGTAAGCAAAGTTTGTTTATATTTCCTTCCCCCAACATTCTCACATTATTTTAAATGCTCTCTCTCGAGTACAGGAAAAGCGAAAATTTTTAGGTTTTTTTTTTGTTCTAGGTGGGCAATGGATAGAGCCTCTATCCACATATTGTTTCCAAAAATCTAAATAAAACCTTTTTTTTAATTGTACAATTGCTTAATTCATTCAGATGAGGGAAAAGTATTCTTAAGACATGTCGAAATTTTTTTCAAATACCAGAAATTTTATTTATAGTAATCCAAATACAATTTGTAGATTTACACCGAGAAAAACTGTTTTTAACTACCCATCAGAAGACATGGAATGCAAAAAAAGGTATCCATATCAGCTTCAATGAACGCATATATATAGACTAAATATCCGCTTTGAGAAACATTTTTTAATATGTGGCTAGACGTATTAGTCACTGCCCGCTAAAGGGTTAAGGAATGTTTGTTCCAATGCAATCTGTATGAAATAGGTGCGTGGAAATGTAATGAATCATTAAAACAGCGACAAGGTGATTAATTAATAGTAAGTTAATGCAATGCAAAATTTTCAATTCTAAATCAACATTAATGTATATGCCTGCATAAATTATCATTTTTGTAACCCCAAATTATAATACACTGACGGAAAAAAAATCCCAACACCCAGAAAGACTTGTGTTACATAAACGAAATTTGGTAGACATGTTTATACATCTGAAAGATGGCATCGCGCTCACGCTAGTAACGCCACTCAGAATTTGCTCGCTTTAAATTCCTGCTGTAAAGTTCATGAGCGTTATTTGTCTGTGAAATTTGAGTTGATGTTAGGGAAGAATGCCTTTAAGAAGACGAAGATCAACAGCTCACCCTGTTTGAACGAGGTCGTGTAATAGAGCTACAAGAAAGTAGATTTTCTTTCCGCGATATTGCAGAAAGACTTGGCCAGAATGTATCCCTTGTGCATGACTGTTGGGAGCATAGGGACGCCTCCGGGGGGCTACGGGGCACTACTGAGAGGGAAGACCGCTGTATTCAACGTACGGCTGTGACGCCTCTGCGGCAGAAATTCGAGTTGCAGCCACCACAGTGACACAACGGACTGTTAGAAATCAGTTATTTCAAGGATAGCTCCAAGCCATTCGTCCTGTCCCCTGACTCCAAGCCATTGCCGTTTGTGACGCTTGGAGTGTCAAGCCAGAGCTCATTGGACAGGATTGATATATGTTGCGTTTCTTGATGAAAGCAGGTTCTGCCTTGGTGCCTGTGATGACCGTGTGTTGGTCAGAAGGAAGCCAGGGGAACTCTTGCAACCAAACTATCTGTGTCCTACACCTGGAGTCATGGTCTGGGGAGCAATTTCCTATGACTGCGGGAGCACTCTTGTCGCTATCCTAAATACACTGAATGCGGATTTGTACGTCAGTCTGGTAATTCAAACTATAGTACTTCCATTCATGAACAACATTCAAGGAGGAGTTTTCCAACAATTGTAACGTTCCGTATGGGATATCATTTCACGACAACTCCAGCATCATTGACAGACATCACTTACCCTCCGAGGATTGACACAACAAGTACAACAAGCATGGAACTCCTTACCACTAAGTGACACCCAGCACCTGTAGGACACAATGCATGCACGCTTGCATTCAAAATTCTGGAGGTTACACGGGCTATTAATATAACAGCATTTTACATTTGAAATGCATTTTCTAGAGCTGAAATTAGCATGTGATCTTGAAAAGTTAATCAATTAATTACACTTCCGGTCATTAAAATTGTTACACCAGAAATGAATGCAGATAACAAAATGATATTTATTAGACAAATATAGAATGCTGGAAATAAGAAGTGATTAAATTTTCAAGAAATTTGGGTACATAGATTCTGAGAAATCAATGCCCAGAACAACCACATATGGCAGTAATAAAAGCATTTATATGACTGGGCATTGAGTCAAACAGAGATTGAATGACATGTACAGGTATAGATACCCATGCAGCTTCAACACGATTCCACAGCTCATCATTCGTAGTGACAGGCATAAGTAAAGGAATAAAGGGCAGTGGCACACACAGGAGGGGGTCCTGGGGGTCCGGACCCCCCTCCCCCCAAAGCCCTTGATTTTTTTCCGATTGATTATAATTCTAAGTATATAGTACGTAAAATTTAATTAAGCATTTGTTATTAATGATTAATTTTATTAATTAATGTTAATTATTCATTCAATAATTAGTTTTTTACTGTGTTTTGTTCCCGAAAATCGACAAAATCAAAAGGAGCATGATACAAGACTGGTGAACTTTTGACCCCGGACCCCCCTTGAAACATTTCTGTGCGCGCCACTGATAAAGCGTAAAGCTATGGGTCCTAACACACCAGAAATGTAACGTGCATGTAACGTCAATGTTAACAAGAAGTGACCTAGACATTTATCCAATAGCATGCTATACCATCCCGCCAAGTGATGGGTCAGTATGACGATGACGAATGCACACGGCCAATGTGCGTTCACCACGATGCGGATTAGACCCTCTTGAGGCTGGAAACAGAACTTAGATTCATCTGAAAAAATCCCATCTCGCCATTCGTGTGCCCAGGTTCGTTATTGATCATACCATTGAAGACGCTCCTACCTGCAACGTCAGGGGTAGCCGCAGCCATGATCTCCCAGCTGAGAGTCCATGTGTGTCATAGCTGTGAATTTCGGATTTCACAGCTGTGAATCGGCTTCTTTTCTGGGTACGGTCACCACACGTGCAATGACACCTACATCCTTAAAAATATTGCGCGGTCTTGGACATCGCCCCGACAACCTTTGACACCAGGAGGAACCCCCTCTTCTCCCACGAACCAGATGTAACTCGAAGCTAAAAACGCTGATCTCTGTCATCCTCGAAGCCTAGAGGGAAGAAAAAGAGAATGGGAGATGGTCTGAAAACTTCATCAAGCACGGACACCAAAAGCTCCTCCTTCTCAAACCATATCATTTGAACTCTAACAATCTCTTTAATAAGTTTAATAGTTTCAATGTATAATCTTTACATCATAGTTGGGACGTAAATAAACTAAATATTTATATTAATCAATATCACGCTACCTTTATTTATCTCAAACGTCACACCATGCTGCAGCAAACGCCGTCTAACTGTTTGTGCAGACACTTGTTGCCTTGCAAACGACCCAAATTCTTGACTCAGGGCTCGTGACGGGGGTACGCGATCCATTAAGGCTATGCGGATAACATGCCTGTCTTCTCGGATGCTAGTGATAGGGGACCGTTGAGATACAGCATGATCGGTATTACCGTCCTGAAACCATCGATTCCTAACAGACACAGGACAGACACAGGATCTGCTAACAGACACAGGATTTGGACCGACGTGAACAGCAATACTGCGATCCGATAAACCACAATCCCGGTATGCTGCAATTCGACCTTTATCAAAGTCAGGAACGTGCTGGTACGCATTTCTGCTTCTTACACGAGGCATCACGATAACTTTTCACCAGGCAACAATGTTCAAATGCAATTTGTGTACGAGAGAACGGCCGAACAATTTCCTCCTTAAACACATTGTATTTGTCGCTACCATCGATTGCTTTGTCTGAATGCGCTGAAAGGTTAATCATTTGCATATCACAACACCTTTTTCTTGCAGTTTAAATTTCACGTCTGTAGCATGGCGCTTTCTTGGTGTAGCAATTTTAATGGCCAGTAGTGTATGTTAACTACCGTAAAATCCAGCGTATACAACAAGCACCTATACATTCAAGCTGATTTTTTTAATTTTTAGGTATATTCACCGCATCCCTCTTTTTATGAATCCATCTAAAATGTTAGTATAAATTGCTTTTATATATATATGTTTTGAAGTAATTTATTTGAAGACTTTTGTCAAAATGATTTTCTTCTAGAACTCTTTTTGTTCATTTCTTTTATGCAAACCGTATTTCGATCCCTGTAGTATGCTCATCTCTTTTGTTATTTTTAAAGCTATCGTTTTTATACCCATCGTACAAAGCGTACCTTTCAATTTCGATCTTATTCTTTGTGTTAAAAGTGCGCGTTCTACGCCAGATTTTATCTCTAAAGGCGACTCACTCCCTGACTCACCTCCGGAACTATTAAGACTTGAAATTGGGTAGGTAGGTGCCCTTCATGGAGTAGACGTCAGCTAAGAACGGATTTTGCAAAGTTCGAACCCCAAGG
Organism: Trichonephila clavipes; assembly: GCA_019973935.1. Taxonomy (NCBI): domain Eukaryota; kingdom Metazoa; phylum Arthropoda; class Arachnida; order Araneae; family Nephilidae; genus Trichonephila; species Trichonephila clavipes. The sequence continues at coordinate 153,407 of BMAU01020860.1, read as the reverse complement.
GGCGTTCTAGATAATTATTTCCATTACTAAACTATTAGATGTACAGTCGTGAAACTTGGTACACGGATTTTTCTTTCATAAAGTAGAGATTCCCTACATAATGATTTTTACGAAAATCAACCTCCAAGGGGCGTTGAGGGCGCTTAAGGGGCGTTATACATAATTATTTCCATTTTTAAACTATTAGACGTACAGTCTTGAAATTTGGCAAGCGGATTCCTTTCATAGAGTGCAGATCCCCTACAGAATGGGTTTTGTGAAAATCGACTCCCAAGTGGCGTTGTAGGGAATTAAGTGCCGTTATAGGGAATTAACTCCTTTTTTAAATTATTAGACGTAAAATCTCGAAATTAAGTAAGCTGATTCCATTCATTGAGTAGAGATCCACCATAAGATGGGTTTTGTAAAAATCGTTTCCTAAGTGGCGTTGCGGGGGCTTAAGGGGCGTTATAGATAATTATTTCCATTTTTAAACTATTAGACGTACAGTCTTAAAATTTGGTAAGCGAATTCCTTTCATGGTGTGGAGATCCGCTACAAAATAGTTTTTGGGAAAATTGATCCCCAAGGGTCACTGAGGGGGATTAAGGGACGTAATAGATAAATATTTCCGTTTTTCAACTAATAGAAAGACCTGCTTGAAAATTAGAAGGTATGTTCCGTTCATGGAATAAAGTTTCTTTTACAAAGATTTTTGCGAAAACGGATCCCGAAAGGAGTGGGGTTCCGAGGGATTAAGGCGTGTTATAGAAAAATTCCTGTTTTTGAATTTAACTCATTTACTTGAAATTTGTTGGGCACTTTTCTTTAGTTGAATAGAGTTCCACTAAGAATGGATTTTACGGAAATCAACTCCAGAGGAAAGTGGGGAGAGTTATTGGGGCGTATTGTAGACAAAATTCCCGTTTTTGAACTGCTAAGACTATAATAATAAAATTTGGTTTGCATGCTTCTTTTGTTGAATTGGAATCCGCTAAGAATGCTGTCAACGAGGTATTGATGATAAAAATTCCGTTTTTTCTCTGTTAGATTTAGACTTGAAATTTAGCATGCATGTTTATTTTATGGAGTAGGGATCCACTGAAAGTTGCTTTGGTTTAAATCCACTTGATTATTAGGTTAAGGGAGCGAAAAAAATCTTTCTACTTCTATTTTAGATATAAATAGAAATTATAGATATTTTAATTTATGTTCTTTTTATATCAAGGGGTGAGAGTGTAACAGCTATAAATATATTTTTCAATACAATCTAATTCTTAATGCTAGATATCCATAATTAATATATATGTAAACAGTATACATGTATACAACATCGTGAAATACCCATTGAAGCGGGGGTAACGGCTAGTTGTAGATAATTGCATTGTCCAATTTTCATTACTCTACAATAATTTTTCTAAGTGATGGGATTTTTTCCCCCGTTACTGTGTGTCATAAAATTTAAAAAAATTTTACTCACAATGTTAAAGTTTAATATTAATTTTTTCTGAAAAACATTAACATTTTCTTTTGTCAAGTGTTTTATTACTTTAACAAAAAATCTGCTTTAATCGTGTGAGTTTATTATTGTGCAAAAAATTCAGTTACGATTGTTGTGACTTTTTATTGCTACAGTAATTATAGATGGGTTCTCCATTCTCCAGATAGTTATTAATGATTGATTTTAAAAAAGAAAAAAAAAAAAAAGAGTTAATAGACTCAAACGTTTTAGCAACATTTGCTTGTGTTTAATTGCAAACCATTTTAAGAAAGAAAAAATAATGATTTGAAGAGTAAAGAATTATCTAACGGGAAAAGTGAATTAGAGAAAAATTAGAAAAATGTTTTTTTTTTTCTGAATTTTCCAACCCACTACTGCCAACAAGGTGTTTAAAAAATTAGATTTCCTTTCAACTTGAGATGGAAATGTTTTAAGTATAATATGTGGTGTGTGTGTGTACGTGCGTGCTTGTGAGTGTGTGCGTGCGTGCTTGTGAGTGTGTGTGTGCGTGCGCAAAATGTATTTAAATGAAATCTTTTACTGATAGATTTTCTAGGCAATTACAATACTAATAAATGATAAATAGTTTAATTTCTTCTCTTTTTAACACGTTAGCACAGCAAGCAGTTTTAGTCTCGTTTTAAACTTTGTGTCTCATCGATAAGGACATATTCTTGCAGGAAACCTTTCAAATCCCTTTCCTTCACTAGAGAAGGACGGAATAACTGTTCTTATTGGCTCGGTCCATACATCAAAAACTTTTTAAAAATTAGCAAGTGCATGAAACTCCATATGTAATGTAATCCACCGAACGCATGCCGAAGCACACACAGCCCGCATACACGTACACTACATGACTTTATAGAAGGTGTTCACAACAGTGAGAAAAAATCGTCCGAAATCCCTCCGCATCTCTTTGAAGAGGGGGAGGGGGTTAAAGAACCCGTTACCCTCTCCCCTTATGAGAGCGGAAAACACAAAAGCCCCCCCCCCTTCTATTGTATACAGAATTCTACTGCCTCTTTGTGAGGGCTCAGTAAATGGCCTCACCACCCCCACTGGCAGGGAGGGTGGTGGGTGGCTCCCAGAAGGCCCCGCTGGTAGGAGGCAAATAAAGGAAATCAAGTCCCGCGTGGGATAGAAAGTGGTTGCCATGCGACCGTGTTCCACAGCTTTCCCTTCTCCAAAACTAGCTCGCCTCAATGTGTTTGATTTTTGCAGGCGAATTGAAATGAAATATGAGACAACAGAGTCGCAAAAAAGTTTTCAAATGATGCAGATTTATTACACCCTAAAACAAAGTTTTTCAATTGATGGTCCTTAGGGATATGTTCGCTGGTGCCTCACTACTTTAAATTCATCATTTTTGTTAATAGCAATAAATCAGAATTTTCTTTTCCTTTCACTATATCATACCGCGGTTGAGAGCGTTTATATCAGAGATGAACACTTGGCATTAACTCGTATTGTTATGCTAAGTATGAAAAGAATCTTTTTTTAAATTTCCTTTGCATTATAATTTAAGATACTTAGTTCAATCTTTAAGCCATGAATTATAAAAACGTCATGTAATGAAATAAAAAAAAACACAACAATTCTTATATTTTTATAAAATTCCTTGGTTTCACTGATCCTTTATTTTATCATATTATATTCTGCACAGCCCGACACAAAGTAAGATACGTTTAATATTTTTCTTACACTCCACATCCAAAGAAGGCAAAAAGTAGGGTTCTTACACGTGAAGGATGATAGTTTTAATAAAATGTTACGAAACGACTCCTTCCTCCTCTGTCTCTTTAAAGGGCGGTCGAAGGAAACTGAAAATGTGCTACTTCTGCAACTGCTGAGGAATTTTTAATGCATGTTGTGGTCGTGAACAATTAGTGCTAAGACAGTATTAACTGCATCTAGGATTTGGGCTAAATGTATTTAGAAAGACAACAGTGAATTGCTAATTCGATTCGTTAGGTTGGCAGCCAATCGGATGGATGGAAAGGAAGTAACCACACTAATGCTGCTAAAGATAAAACTTATGTGGAGTTGAATAAAGAAATGTTTGGAGCACAAATCTTTTAAATTTCTACCGTTTCATATTTTCTAAAATCATACCAACAAGACTTATTGTATTGTAACTTTTAGTTGCCATTTGATCAGCATATGTTTATGTATTATTATATACGAAGTAAATTAATACATGTTTTACTGAAAACTGAAATCGGAATTGTGAAGAACCCAAATTGTTTGAAATATTAATAGATCTGTTCATACATAACACATTCTTCCTATGTTCTTAATAATAATCGACAGGTTTTGATACTAACAGGGGAAAAAAAAAAAGAATTTTTACCAAAATTGTCAAATAAAACTACAATCCCTACAAAGTTGTTCACTTTGAAGGGATAAAAGAAACCCCCAACCTTTAACAAAATGCCATAAACAAAGACCACACAACCCGCCCTCCCTCCCTCGATGTTGGGATAAAACCGTCGCCTAGCAACGCGGATGGAAAATAGTATTTGTTCTCCCCCATGTTTGCAGGCAGCTTGGCAGAGCTCCGAAAAGTGAGAGACATCAAAAAGATACTTTTTTTGGCGCTGCATGGCGTAGTCTTTGGCATACTTAGACGACACATTTTAGGAGACGACATATTTTTAATAATAAAAAAAAATTAACTTTTATACTGACCATAAATATCGTCAAATCCTGCGGATATAAAGCGCATTTTAACACACACACACACAAAAATTTACGAATGCGCGTTATACGCCGAGTATAAAAACGATAGCTTCAAAAATAAAAAGAGAGATGAACATAAGAAAAAATAAAATTGTACATAGATCGTAATACTATATACTTAAAAAAAAAGGACGTACCTAATGAAGTTAAAGGGTTCTGATTCTAATTGTATACTATTTTTTTCAAAATCTTGGGGTAATAACTCGAATAAATAACTTAAAAACATACCCTTCTGGTTCCTTTGAGAAAAAGGGGGTGCTTAAAATTTAAAAAATGCAGCTTGAAACGTCACACATAACCCAATGTACTTTTAACAAGATATCATAAATAAATGTATGATAGTAGTTGTGTCATTTTCCTACTTGAAATATTTTTTTCATAATGCGCCCAAACTGGATAAAATTAAAATGGCTGTTGTATCAATTTCTAAGTTAGTTGAGACAACTTTTAATACCTAACGTTTCTCTTTCAATAAGCTTGCAAATAAAAAAAAATGTGATAAAAACTACATTGATGTAAAAGAAATATGCACATAGCTTTATATTTTTGTGTAATGAGAAATATAATCTGTTATGAATTTATCTCCACTCTACAAGCAAAAACTAAACGAAACAAATGAATCTCATTTATTGTGTGTGGAATTAATTCCTAGTTCTAGAAGTCAGACTGGAATTCTTAATTTGTGTTTGATTTCTTTAGCAAAAAAAATTTTCTTGACAGTATATCCAAATCCACATTAAACAAAAAAAGAAGAATTAAAGCATGTTAATCACAAAATTACGCATTAAAAAAGTATGTTCAGAAAATATTCCATTCGGGCAGTTTAAAGTATTAAGATTTTGATGAATGTCTACAATTAACGCACCACTAATGTTGAATCGTAATTTTTCCGTTTATAAAGTAAGTGCAGTACACTGCACTGTGTTTTTGATAGACCCCGATTTAATGAATCCCGATTTAACGAATTTTGCTCTTTCCCCGACAAAAATCCCTATTTAACGAACAAATCCCGAACTAACGAATTATTTCAACAACAGAAAATTTTTTGCATCACTTTGTGTTAAAAAAAAAATTGGAATTTTTTAAAAATAACAATTTTTTTTTTTGTACGGAGCAGAAAATTTTTTTTTTTGAAAAGAATCCAATTGTGACGGTAAAGGGTGCAGAGTGTTATTAGACATCACAAGTGTAGATGAATCATGAGTAACCTATCGTGTGAGTTTTGATTAGGACAAGAAACTTCTTAATACATCCAACTCCGCAACACAGGGTAATTTAAGATTTGAATGGTTATGCAACATTTGATGACGAACTGCCTGTCTGTGCAACTAAATTTCAGGAAATCGCTGATAAGTCATAGCCAATGAATAGCGATTCTGATGCAGAAATTTATAATGAAACTCTCACGAAAACTGTTACATTTTCTAATTCTTCACATTGTTTGGAAATTGTGAAAACATACCTCATACAAGAGGGTGTAAATGTCGCAGCATTTTCTACTCTACATAAAATCAAAAACGTGCTCTTTCGAGTGAGGAATCAAAAAGGTTTTCAAACATCTATTAGATAATATTTTAAAATTTCCATTTAACTGGTGCGTAATAATTCATTTTTAGCTGTTGAATAAAAAGTGCGCAATATCTTAAGATATATTTTTGTAGAGTTGCTTATCATAGAATTCCCAAAAGACAAGTTCAAAAAAATTAGAACTTCGTTTGGACCCCGATTCAAAATGTTCCGATTCCAATGAATCTGTGAAATCGGGGTCCGACTGTATTTCTAGCATAACTATCTTGCACAATATTATGTATATGAATAAGAATGCCTTTGCACTAGTTCTCTTCATTTAAAGATGCCCAACTTGGAACAGAGTTTATCAGACAAAGTGTTACACTATATTTTGGTTTCTCTTGAACAAAATATTCCAAAATAAATTCTAATATTTTTGTAAGAATTCAATTTTTCCTGGATATTATCTCCCCCTATTATAATGCTGAACACGTAGCTTTCATATATGAGAAAGCAAGACAGTGAGTGCATTGAGAGTACGTTTGTGAATTTTCAGGACTAATGATTCACGTGAAATTATTTTACAAACTTGGATGAGCAATAAGGCATTTTTATATTCAAAAGTATTCCAAGTTAGTTTTTTTTTTTTTTTTTTTCATGGAAAAAAGTAATAACCTTTATTTAAACATAACATATCTGAAGATGATATACAGTTTGGAAACATATCCAAAAGTTATTTGAAATTCGGTATCTTAGTTCGACAATTAAATTTTGTATTAATTCAACAGAACATAATTCAGGGGAAAAAACTATTATTATTATTATTATTTAAATTTACTGATTACCAATTTTTTTTCAATTACTAAAATGAAACACGTTAAGCGTTTGAGACGAAATATTGGTTAACACAAAGGTCCCAACAGAGTACTATGTATTTTCATGCATTTTTCCCCTTAACGTGAAACGAAATTCGCTTAACACGAAAAGATTTCCCTTCTGAGAGCTGGAAAATACTGAAACTGAGAAATGTTTGAGAAAATTTCTGTATTATTGGGCTATCTTACTGTACCATAGGAAGAATCTGTTGCAGTAGATGATGATAATCTGCATACATCCTAAATTATGGGAGACAGAGACATTTTGGAGTTTGTTCAAAGCTCAAAAAATACTATTGTTGCACATTCGGACGACAAAAATGAAATGAATAATGCAGCTCCTGTTCCCACATCATCCGAAATGAGGAACATCATGAAAAGTATGCGCAGTTATTTAGATGCACATTCCAATGGTGAAATAATTAACAAAATGGATGGTATCGTACAATTTTTTGACAATTTGATGCTAAAGAAGAAAACACAAAGAAAAATATTAGATTATTTTTAAAAACTCGATAATGTTTTGTTTTTCAAAAAACGCGAAAATTTTGTATTAAATTTCGTTAAGTTTTTGTTTCATTGATTTTTATTAAATACTTGCACATATACATGTCTAGGTTAAGAAGATGTACTGTAATAAGCAATCTTGTTAAATATATGTTTTATTTTATATATTTATTTTTTGCAATATCCTTTAACACGAGAAGTTCTTTTTACCGGAAAAAATATTTCAGTTCCTTCAATTTCGTGTTAAACGATTTTCACTGTATTCGACTTTTAAATGTATTTGCAACAAAAATAATGCAGAACACTAACACATATTTTTTCACCTTTATTATTATTATTGTTGCTTATTTTTTACAAGAAAAATAAGCGCATAAAATTGTAATTATGCTTATTACTCAGCAGGGAATATTTATCGTTATAAATATTGCAAAGCAATTTTTATTGGCATCCTTATAATCCCAGAATAAAATAATGAAGTATGTTTAAGAGGATTATTGTTTTTTATATGAGTCAAGAAACATTCCAAGAGGACCTTGGGTTATGCTTCAGTGACCAACATTTTCTGTTTTCGATTCAACAGCACAAGGTACCTATATTTTTATTTTTCCCCAATAAAATTTTCAAATTGATATTTATTTTTTTTTAAAAAAAACTATCCATTCAACAGTTCTCTAATTACGTTTATATTTATTCATTGATTGCACAAACTTTTAAAAAGAAATAAAGATGTTGGAAAAATTCTTTCGTTTATTTACACGAGAAATTTAATATTTCTTATTTTAAAGAGAATCATAGGATAACACTGAATTGAATTACACATACTTTGCAAGGAAAATTATTACATATTTTATTTTTAAAAAAGTGTAAAAGAATGTGTAGAATAAGAATTGTTGGATACACTGAAAAAAAAACACCCCGCTTTACATAGAATAAAAAAAATGGAATTTTTTGTCTTAAATTCCAATTTCTTAGGGCAACGATTAAAAAATAACCTAGATTACTAAAATACTTCCAAAAATAAACAGAATGACACAATTTCAAGCAGTTTGCTCATAAATATTTTTTAATTTACTATTAACATTTTTTTTAGTTTATACAGTAAAAATGACTCATTACTAAAGTGAAATTTTATTTTGAAACTCTCAATTTCTTATTTTATTTTTAACATCATTAATGAATTTTATTTCGTGCAAGGGAAAGAAACATTGATCAAAACAATTTAAACATTAATTTTATTATTTAATTATGGGTTAATTACATTACGCAAAATGTTTTTCTGTAACAGAATATCAGTCATGAAGAAAGACAGTAATTTTATTTATAATTTCAATTTCTTATTAAGATGTCAAAATAATTATTTAGTTGAACTTAAAATGTTGTTCATCTCGTGAAACATTCTTTCAATGATTCGAATTTCTTTCTACAGGAAGTCTGTAATTTAAATAACCAATTTCGTTCTCTTAAAAGCCATATTTGTTATTTTTGGTCTAAAAAAATTCTTCGTATGAAAATAATAATGAAAGAATTGTAGGATAAAAAAATTTTCTCCAAAAAAATCAAATATATTTTCTAGAAATATCAGTTGACTGATCGTTGCGTCACACGGCTTTCCTCGCAGAAAATTCTTGAAAAACACCTGCTAAAATAATAAAAAGGCACTTTTCAACTACTATTTCATAAAATGATCTCAACTTTACTTCTTGTTTTTGAGACCACAATTCAAATATAAAACTTCTAAAAAATAATAAACTATATTTTATGTCTGTAAAAAGCTTTTTCTTTTTTTGTTTTTTTATTCAAAATAGTTTTATAATGTTTTAAACTTGGTATCAGTTTGTATGGATGTAAGTAATAAAATAAAGAGCAACATGTTTTATCATCAATAAAAATAATTTATTTACAAAAGCTTCTGGCAAGAATCGTCATATATATAATATTCTCTTACGGATAATGACTTAGTTCACAACACACTTTGTAAAAGTGTACAAGGAAAAGGTTTTTTGCAATTATTTTTGTCAACAACTGTTTCAGAAAATAGACATCAATTGGTTACAAAAAATTAAGTACCATGTACTCGTCCCCTCCCCCCAAGACATTATAACAGGAAGAACAGGCATATAGTTCTTTGAAATGATTGTCATATTGAGCCAGAAATTTTATTCATATAGCAGTATAAAAATATTCTTCTGTGATTTTTATTATTAATATAATCTGAGTACATTTTTTATTACTCTATGAATTTGAGCAAGTATTTTATATCTATTACATTTGTATATCAACTTGCAATGTTCAATAGCTATAAGGTAGTCAATCCAAAAATATTTTTCTTCCTTTTATCACTTTTATATCGATGTACTGCGTATCAAGTATACAAGCACATGCATGAAAACGAATCATTATCACACGAAATGCGATAATAAAAAAATATCTATCAGTATAAAAGCTAGTTGACATTTCAGATTGTAAAAAATAGCAATATTTCACATTCAATTGAAAAGTTCCGTTTAAATTTTGCTTATGTATAAAAATTCATTATAAACACACACATCATAAAAATGCATCTTCGAAGAATACATTAATATAGTTGATACATATTTCTTTATATAGAGTTAAAATGGTTCACAACAAAAATACAACTCATTAAATAAATTTAATGCAAAAAAAAATATATAAAACATAGAAACAGCACTGAAATGCTATCAAGTTGAATATCTCTAATATATAATGTTTTTTTTTTTAAGTTTGAGGGTATTTATTTTATTTTTCATATGAATGTGTAATTTCTCACTTCAATCTATATTTTAAAATTACGGTAAAATTGACTGCTAAATATTGATAGCATTTCAGTTTTAAGTAAATCTGTATTGTAGCAAAATCCTGCCAGGAGACAAAATTGTACAACAAAGACTATACAGTTTCAACTCACTCTAAAATGTATCACATGTACGATAAAAATCATTGCACACATAAGGGGGAAAATGAAAGGCGATATTTACAGGCAAAAGCATATGCAAATGTACAGCAAAGAATGGGTGAAATCTGAGGTAGGAGGTTAGAACTCGCAATGCACTATGGTTGTTTTTCGGTATAATTAATTCTTTTATTGAGAACTGGATTTGGTTTTTCCATATCAATTTCACAATTTTTACAAAAATTTAAAAAAAAAAAAAAACTTAGGAATTTTTTTTCAAAAAATCTGAAAATGTATTTAATTATCATAGTATTATTTTCGTGCGTGACAAAATTTAAAACAAAGAACGGAAACAACACTTAGTAAAAAAATTCAAATTAAAGTGGGAATACATATGGAAGAATTCTTTTTTTAAAAAAAAAACTTTAATTTATACATCCTTGTCGGGAGTATCAACTCATGAGAAATATAGAAAATTTTTACTAATACGAAACAACGCATACGCGAAATAAGTTTTTATAAATGAAAAATAGGTAATAAATCGATTACATATTATTCTAATTATCGATATTATTCAGATTTAGCATTTTTAAGTCCAAATATATGATTTTGCACTTCAAATTTATCCAAATAGGACACTAATATATACATTACATTTGTGAATGCGTTAAAACTAATACATCTAAAAATTATCCTATGCAGATTTAAATAGAAATTTTGTGTGAAAAAAAAATTGAGCAATTAATTATGGCAGATACTTTTAGAAAATTAAACTAATATATATATACATATATATATATCTAACACTTTTCTAACGTTGTTGCGTAAAAATATGCTTTTTTCCCTTTTAAATACTTCCTTTCGCTGTAGGTCTCAAAATTTTTACATAATTAAATAGCTAAAAATTTACATCTATTTAATAATTTATATATTTTCCTATTTATGTGTTGTTTTAACGTTTTCATAAATATGTTTTTTAATTATTAATATAGGTTTCAAAAAATAGAACTATTTTTTTATGGACAGATTTAAATTTAATTTACAACAGGCATTCATGCCAAAAAAATATTTCGATGAAAGTTAAAATCGTATTAAAAAATAGCTATACATCTTTTTACATCATGAAGGCATCCTTACTCTATGCTTAAAACTTTGGATGGACAGCATAGAAAATTGATATTGTGGCTTACTTGTAGAAAAATTGTTCTTCCTTTTTTTTTTTTTCTGTAGATTAATTAACTAAAATTTTTAATATTTTTAAATTTGAGAATATGGATAAATTTCAATGCATTTAAATGTTCTGATTCAACAATTCTTTTCAAAATTAACGACACTTATATTCCAAATAAATTAGTTCGTTGTACTTAGAATCATTCTATAAACTTAAGATGTACTCCTCATATATCTATAACTTTTCAAAACGAAACTTCACAAATTCACCCTTTCTTTTAATGACAAGAAAGAAAGCTAAAACAGTGGGGAAATGTTTGGCAAAAAAAGCAAGAGAAAAAAAATAGGACGTCTTTCATAAAATAAAACAATGACAAACAAGGGATAAAATTCATTATAACTCAACATACATACTTCAGATGTTAAGTATCAGAAACAAATATTTTAAATTCTAATTAATATCAAAAACATTTAAACAAAAACAAGTGCATTAGGAACTAAAATAGCTAATTACAAGTGCAGCACTCTTTGTAAAATATGCACACACACACATATATATAATGCCCAAAGCAAAAGGGGGGAAAAAAGGACTGAAATCTACAAATGACAACAGAACTAATTTAACAGCAGCAAAATATCATGAGAATTGTTCTAAAATTAAATAATATTGAATGTAACATTAAAATTGAGTTCATTATTAAAGCTGATAGGAATGTTTAAAGTTCAGCAATGAAAGAAAGAAACAGCGCAATTCATATTCCTTCATAATGGCATTCTTTAAGAAATATTTTAAACGTTTAATTGAAAATTTTCGTTTCAGCTTTAATATAGCGGAAATAAAAAAAAAGATAAAAAATGATCATTTGATAAACTCTTAAAATTATAATCACACAATAAATATTATTTAAATGATAAATGTGCGAATATACTTTTCTTAAAACAAAACTCAAGCTAATGTAATCACATTTGCAGAAATAATATCATGATAAAACTCTATAAATTTTTTTTAACATACTAACAAAAGTAATGTTTTCGAGGAGTACAGATACCGAAAATACAGATACGTTAGGGAAAACAGTGAATCACATTTTTCAGCTATAAAAATCATAAGAAGCTTACTATTAAAATTTAACAAAGCTAATTTTTAAAATCACTTAAAGTTATACAAGAAACACAAGTTATGATATTATTCATCAGAAAAATAGCAATATTTCTTTTTTTTTGCATTAATAGATAAATTGATAAATGAGATTAATTCAATAAATTACATTGAAAATTATCTGGAAACAGTATGTATGCATAAGTAGAGTTGTATACTGAAGTCCTTTATTAATATCGATTCCAAGAAGAAAAATATAATGCCCTCTTTTAAAATACAATAATGACAATTTGACTTAACTGCAACTGCAGATTGCCACTTAGTTTTCATTTAATGTGTTGTTGAAATAAGGAACTTAGAACGTTTGGCAGAATTAAATAATATCATTCAAATGATCCTAGAGAGTTATTCAGAACATATAAAACAAGATAATTTTAATAGGAATAGAATTAAAACAAAAAAAAATTCAAATTAATAAAAGTTAAAATAATTTAGAAAATAGCTGAATTATACAAATAAATTAAATACAAAAGAAAAATGAATTATCTTAAGTACTATTGATGCTTACTGAATAAAATATAACAAATATATTCAAAACAATATAAAATGCATTAATTCATGGATTTTGTGATATAAGTTGATACATATTATTAAAAGAGAAGAAAAAAGATAAAAGGAGTATCAACAGGCAAAAAATATTGCATGTTCGCATTCTTAACTCTCTCTGTAGTAAAGAAAATCTAATCTGTAATTTTTCATTTTTGAATCTTCCTCAAGGTTTTAAAAATTTGACAATTAAATAATTACAATATGATAGGAATTTTAACAATAACTTTTATAAAGTATTGATAAATAATTAATACAAACGCTAATACACATATTCAATTTAAATTGTTGGACAAAGTCAAAGCAATTTTCAAACGCATTGAAATTATTTTAAAAAGATATGAAAGTTAGACATATACAGAGAGGAAAAATATACTCAATATTCTTGATAAAAATCTTGAAACACTAATTTGAATAATACAATTTGGCAAATCAATATCACTTTTTTCCGTTTAGGACATTATTATAATCTTCACAATATTTAGAAATTCTCCAAAAATCTTGAGACTTAAAAAAGTCTTGAACAAATGGAATTGTACAATTATCACAAAAGGGCACACAAGTTAATGATTCCAATGTTTAAAAGAATTCTAAAAATATACTTTGCATTTAAAAATATGTCTATAGATCTGTACAATCACAGCTAGTATTTCTTAAATGCTTTAATTTATTCTTGATTTTAACTGTACATCATGGAGAATTTTTGAAAATATTTCAATTTTATCAAATTCAGTTTTTTAAGCTCAATTATTTGTTTTATATTGTAGACCATAGTAAGTTTCCTGTCTTCTTTTAGCTCATATTACGAATTTAATGACCTCATATTTCATTCTAAAATACCAGTTTAACAACCAATAACTCCATATTTTTACATAAGAAAATTAATACCATTCACAAAATTTATAAAACGGAAATACTAAGTCATTTTATCTGTACATAAGAAAAAAGCACAAAATAAATATATTTCCTAATTATATTTGATTATAATTAAACAAGTTCCGGTAATACACATTATAGACACCTTAAGATATATTTCTTTTGTATGAATTTATCGATAGTATTAAAAGTTTGCTCTTGGAAAATTATAAAAACATTACAGATTATTTTCTTCAAAGCTAAAATAGAAGTTCAGGGTTCTATAAGTTATTCATTTATATGTTCTTTTAAGAATATTTTAAAACAAAACACAGACATAATGATGAAAACAATGAAATTTTTGAATTTCATCCCATGCTCTGACTAATCGCTGGCCATCGAAAATGTTCTTTTAACAAATGCCTATAAGGTGGTCTATGTCTCGTTAGAAACATCACATCTCAAGTAAAGACAAATATATATATAAAAAATCACATGAGTCATTTTACTTACAGTTTCTAATAAGTCTCACAAATCCGGGGGATAAGGATTCACTAGAATTTCACATCCAGATCGCACATGGTCCATCACTTGCTGCTTCAACTGACAGATACATTCTCGCAGTCTAGTGACATTATTCATGAGTTCTAAATTCTCACTTTTTAAATGCTGGACTTTGTCTTCAAGTCTGGCGATTCGTTCGAGTTTCCTTCTCCTACATTTGCTGGCTGCTATTCTGTTCCTCAGTCTTTTTCTTTCCAATTTTAATCTTTCCTGGTCTTCCATATCGATGGGAGACTGAGGAGGGGAGCCTCCCATACATGGTACGGTTTGGGGTTCTTCTTTAATTGACACAATGGGCTCGTGGCTGTAATAGCCATTTGGGGCATAGCAGTTCGAATTCATTGTGGACGAGACCATGGGGTTGCAGTTCATGTTAATGGATGATAAAGGCTGTTGATATTCATATGATTCCACCATGCTGGTAGAACAAGGTATGGACGATGGAGGTATGATGTTGCAAGAGTTGGAAGGGTTGCTCACATTTACCATATTCAAATCGGACTGCATAGATTGTTGAGGTTGTTGATATAAGGCCACATTGAGATTATTGGTCGCAGTCACGTGCTGCAGCGAGGATAATGCATCACTGAAATCTCTATTATACGGATGCTCCCGCTCTTCCGCCTTCGCGGGGTACATGCACTGATTTTGAGTAGAACCAAATGTGCTCGAATGCTGGGCCATGATCAACTTTTCCAACTCCGGAGAACCCAGCTTCAACATATTCAGATCAGGTGATGTGAGTAGAGTGTTGACACGGAGCCTTTTGGGGCTCTTTGCCCCCAGGTCCAAAGTCATAGGTCTCTTCAGCATCATGTTTTCTTCTTTACCACGGAATCGCGAGTCGTCATAGAATGTCGTGTCCATTCCTTGACATTGGGAAGAATATGACTGTAACACGCAGGACGCCGTAGCTGACCGTTCGCCTCACCGGCACTGACCGCTTTAAACACACAAAAAAAGAAAATCAAAGGGAAAAACAAAACCCACAACCTCACAGCTCTAGCGCCTGTGGCAGACTGCACGGAAAGGGCAGGCCCGTCTATACGAAGTGACAAGACCACAGCGATGATTCTACTATAGTATGAGTCACCGTCAGCCTTTTCTACCACCTACAGCCTTTAGGGTTGCAGCTTTCCGAGGCGTATTCCACCTTCGCCAAGAGATAACGGCATGTATAAGCGTTCATCGCCAAGACCTTGAAACCGAAAATTCGCGTTCAAGTTTGTTCGAACGCGCATGTCTTTCTTTCCGAGTTTTATTTTTTTTAAAAAAAAGATTTACAGAGTAAAGGAAAAGTAAGGAGTTTCTTTTTTTAATTGTACACAACTGTTCTTTTTAAATAATTTTTTTTAACTTGATCTTTTTTTAAAATAAACTTTCAAATAATGCCATTGATTTAAATTCATATAAATTATCAGAGGTTATGTTAAATCAATGTATTTCATTTACGTTAAAGCGTATATATGTATATAAAAATTGAATATGTACATAGATATCAATTTTTAACAATATAATAATATTGTAATCATATTTTTTTAATGATAAACAGGATCATATATGGTGGCAAAAATTTTGGAGAACCTAACCTTTAATAATGCGATTGTTCAAAAAAGATATATCCTTGAAGAGGAAGTAATAAAGTAATCTTTTAAAAGTATAATATAAAAGATTTTATTATTAGTTTTATTAATTTAAAAATCATGAGATAATGATATTTTAAGGCTTAAAAAATTAAAAATTAATATTCTGCTTGCATATACGTATTTAAAGTGCAACAATAAGTTATAAAATACATAAAATCTTTTCATCCTGAAAAATAATGAAACAGTACCAACAAAATTTCCATTATTTCCTATTCAAATTATTTTAAAACTTTGGAAAACTACCTCTCTTTGTTTACATGTATTAAGTTCCGCTAGATTTTTGTTGTAACAAACGCACGATTGGAGAGGCTTTATAAATAAAATTTAATGCCTACATTGAGACGTGTAAAATGTGTTGAATCCTTCAAGCATTTTCAAGAGTTGCATACTATTAGGAAATACATCTGAACGCCGGCAGGTTTTCTATTTCATTTTATATTCTTTTCTTTTTTTTACTTGGATTTTATTTTCTTCTCAATATAATGACAGTCCAGGATACTGGATTTTCCTTTCAAGAGAGAGATGCCAAAAAATATGCTTGTTATTAATTTAAAGAAGTTCATCTCCTACACATGGAAAGCTCGGTTTTTGACTGGAAAGCATATAATTTCTAAAAGTATTGGTCTTAAGATACATTTTTTTTTGTCCGTTGTATGTTTTAGAAAAAGGAATCAAGTTTTTGTAAAAAGTGATATTAACAAAAAATTGGCTACCTCTGAAATCATTGCAACGCTCTTCTTCGGAACTGGCGATGTTTTGAAAAAGCACGTGATTTGTACTTTAACTTTATATTGGCGAATAAAAAGGATACACACTTAATTTTTCGCATTTTAATTAAATTATAATTCTTGGGTAAATTTCCATGTACACTTATTCACATATATTGTACTTTAATTATCTTTTATGAATTGTATAATGCTTTTTACTATTTAGAATCATCAGCATTTATAAAAGAAGATGAATACGGAAAATACATTTTGAATTTGTGATATATTTTTCATCTTTTCATATTATTATCGATTTCCATCTAATAAACCGTTTTTCTAGGGTTAGAATATCGAGAATACCAATTAAAAATAACAAAAAGTTGGCAAAATTTTTTTTATCAATAGCATTTTAGTCCAGTCCTCATAAAAACAGTTTCAGTCTTAGATATTTAATAGTGCCGAAACGTAGAAAGCAACACCAAATAGATAAAACTTTTGATGAAATTAAACATATGACATATCAGAAATGCAGTTAAACATTAATTTTACTTAGGTTAGGTAAACATTTAACAAAAAAATAGTGACGAAATTCATTTTTTTAACCAGTAAAAATACATTTTCCTGAACTGTAAGGCTTTTGAGAATACCTATTGTTTTGTTGGAGATCGAAGAAAGAAATAAGCATATTTTCTCCCAGCAATAATTAAAACGATGCGAAATAATATTAATTAAAATGTCCAGTCTCACGCTTGGCTGAAGTCTTAGACTTCAAGTATTATTAACAGCATACGTGAAGTGAAGAACTTTTGACAAAACTGACACCTATATTTTCACAAAAGAAAACAAAGATGTCCATCGCAAGACATTTAATAAAAAGACCTTTGGTTCTTTACTTATCCATCGCAAGACATTTAATAAAAGGACCTTTGGTTCTTTACTTATTATCCAGGATTGGAATGAAGCATTCTTACAAGAAAAAAAGACTTTTCCAAGCAAAAAAAAAAAAAAAAAAAAAAAAAAAAAAAAAAAAAAGCATATATGCCAAAATTTATAAAGAAGTTGTTTTTATATTTACTTTAAAAAAAACTAACAAACAAGAAATACAGAGTCATAAATTCATACATTGCAACATAAATAAAGAATTTTAAAAATATTATTTTTTAAATCTTTATAGCTTTTTAAAATAGATTTGTGAATCTTTTTTTTTTTTGACACAAACCTAAAAATGTTACTCTATTACTGGTGTGTATTATTTTTTGGAAATGGAATTATGTCGAGCAATATTTGAAGCATTCTTTCTTGTTCTTTAAATTTGATTATCTACTTTTTATTTCCTACGCCAATTCGTGTCAGAAGTAGTAGAAATTGTAAAAGTAGTGGGTGATTTTGTGATTGGAAGAGACCATTGACATACCCTAACTTATTGCACTTTGAGACGTTCTTTTTAAATGGAAACGTTGTACAAATCAAATAACTTTTAAATTTATATCACTTAATGATATATTTCTAAACGGATTCGTTTTTGTATCAATGAGATTATTTAAAAATCTAAGTAATGATAAAATAATAACCAGTAAAATACCGACATATTGCCGTCTTGATGCACTTCGAAAAAGTAATATAAAATAAAACACCTTAAATCACAGAGAAAATGTATCATCAAGATCAAAGGCAATTTTACTTAGGGAAATTTTTCTCCTTAAGTCTCAGTAATAAGGAATTTTTCTATAGATTTCTAAAACTGAAATTTTCTATAGATTTCTAAAAACTGATTACTATGTCAACAAAATTTAAAATTGCCAATCAATTTAACAAAGCATGAAGCAAATTAAAAAATGAAAATGGGATTGCCTGTTGTCGACAGAATTCCAGATTTTTGAAATGTGGTGAAGAGAAGAAGATGGCACCCTCCTTGCCGAAGAGCCTCTACATGTTGAACTCAGACACACGAGGCCAGTCCGCTACCCGTTAGTTACCCCAGGAGTTGACGAGCAAGCAGACATTTGGGTATAATAACTTTAGCTTCATAAATTAGCTTGAGGGGCATCATCCAGTTTGCTGTTCTATTCTGTTTACTTTCAACTTGTAACGGTAAGTAGCATTGAGAAAAGGAAATAAATTCTACTAACCTCTTTCAATACCAGGCCACGCAGATTCTGTGTGGTTTTATGTGGTTGCCATGAATAGTTTCTTGTGTTTTCTTATGGACAAAGGGTTTTTTTTTCTTTTCCCCGTATTTTTCCACCTCAATTGAATTTTTTGTTTTCTTTTTAATCAGAAAATCGTACATCTGAATTTCTCCCGAAGAAATTAATGACACATAAAACAAAAAATACGGAGTTGATGTACATCCTGTGCTGCAGATGAAGCTCATTCTCGATGGGGGGCATTTCTAGCTTAGGATTTCTTTTTTTTATTAAATACACTGTGGTACAACAGGTGGGTTTATTGCCATAACTTCACGAAAAATTATCTGAGAGACATGAAATTCAGAAATGAGGGAGAGTATTATGTACGTAAGAGATGGCGAAAGCATCGGCGCTGAAAAAGGAATACCATGCATACGGTATGGAATCAAACAAAAACACTCTTTATTGAACGCATAGTATCGGGACTCATGATGGTCTATCCAACAGGAAGAACAACAAGCAGATGTTCCTTAATATGGTATATGCCCTCCCCTCACTGCAATGGTTGCTTCGCACTGTCTCCGCATACTCAGAACCAGCTGGTGCAACATTTCTTGCGGTAGGAGTACCCATTTTTCAATCAGCATCTGTTTGAGTTGTTGGGTGTTCTCCGGAGGATGTAAGCGTGCTGCAATACGTCTCCCCGAAGCATCCCACACATGTTCGATGGGATTTAAATCTGAGGAGTACGCTGGCCAATCCATTCGAGTGATATCTTCACTTTCCAGCAGCTCCTTAACAGCAAGAGTCCGATGTGGCCGTGCATTGTCATCCATAAAATGTAGTCTGGGCCAATGGCACCTCGGAACAGACGCACATGGGGAAGAAGTACCTCCTCACAATAGCGATCCCCGGTTACAGACCCTCTATCGAAAATGTGGAGCTCAGTTCGCCCGTTCAGCATAATGCCTCCCCAGACAAGAACTCCAGGACCACCGTAATGGTGTCTTTCCTTGATGTTACTGGTATAAAACCGTGTCCCGATCTCTCTCCAAATCAAAACGCGTTGAGAATCGCTTCTGGTACTGAACTTCTCATCCGTAAAGAGGACACGACTCCATTGATCAGTTGTCCAGTTTTTGTGCTCTCTGCACCACTGTAAACGGTGGCGTCGGTGGTAAACTTTCAACGGGAGGCAGCGTTCAGGACGACGGGTGAATAGGCCCCCTTTGTGAAAGCGTCTGGCCACAGTACACCGCGACACTTGTCACCCCGTTGCTGTAGAAAGTTGCTGAGCAATGACGCTTGCTGACTGCCGTCGGCCTCTTTTCGCCTTCAGGGTGATATATCGGTCATCCCCTGCAGTTGTCGTCCTCGGGCGGCCACCACCAACCTTTCTAACAGCTGTACCTGTGGTTTGGAACGCTTTCCAAGTGCGCGAAACGGCACTTTTGTTGATTCCGAGCTCTGCAGCTACACTGGTGACGGTACGCCCCTCCTCCAGCTTTCCGATCATTCTTCCACGTGTGATGTCGTCCAGGTGATTTCTTCTAGCCATATTTCACGAACTGACTCACTGGCACTTGCAGCGAATATGTTGAATTGCGTCTGCGTCCTTCATTTTATTTTACTGTTGAACAGCACGCGCTGACATCACGCGTTTTGCAAACGCTCACGTCGCATCTGACTGTTCGTTCCTGATATTTGCATACGCATTACGTTTCTACTGACTTACGAGTTCATTGTACTGATCTCCAGACCTCCTTTTCTGCAATTTCATGGTTATCTCCTTAATTTTTATATTGTTGCTTAAGTTTTGCACACCAGTGTATAACAGCATTTACGGTACTCATATTTTTTTTAATAGAAAAATATTGTGCTTATATATTGATTAAATTAAAAGCAGGCAGGAAAGAAAATCTAAAAAGTACTACATTTTAAAGCAAATATATATTTTTAATTCTCCCTACCTTCCCTGCTCACTTATAGCAGAACTTGTATGCTGTTTAAGGGCACAATGGAATGAAAACGCTAAAAATCTACACCTTTTATTAGGATTTCACAAACTTTGATAGGAATGCTTAATATGTAGTTGTGCGAACCCCCCTGGGTTCCACCCTGGACATCAAGATTAATTTGTGGCAAAGAATCACAAAGAGCCATTTTGTATAATAATAACTTGTATTTATTATATCAAATCAAATCTCAAAAACTCTAATAACATATAATATTTCTATGTTACGTCAAACAAAAGGGATTTACCTTTAATATATCAAATTAAATTACAAATTATGAAATTAATCAATAATTATGCGCAAGATCAAATAAAGTCTACCGAAATAGGAGGTCCGAGAAATACACGTACTCGAATTATTAGCTTTCATTAACTTTAACTAATTTTACTAAACTAACGCTTATTTTAGGCGTAAATAAATTATAGTTACCGCCTGGTATATTAGCTTTCTAGTTCCTTCGTAGAATAACAGCAATAAGGCTTCACTAACGTAATCCAATGGAATCCTCTAAATTTGAGGCTACTGCTGCTGGCTCAATAGCCTTCATACTTGCTAGCTTACAACGCTCTACTTAAATACCCTATCTACTTGGCATATCCCGTTCACTTTTTGGAGTTGATTGGAAATATACGCGAATTTCTAATCCCCAAAAAGACGCCTAAGAATATTAGTGGAAAGGTTCCGTACAGATTCGTCAGACACATTTTTCTTTTTATGGAAAAAAAAATATATTCGCAATGTTTGAAATATAAAATTTTGCTTCCATTATTTTGGTGCATATTTAAATGACAGTATATGAGATTATTCATTATTCATATCTACACATGAAATAAAGAATATTTCTTAAAAATAAAATTAAATGAAAAACTACTGGCGTCTTGTAATAAGAAAAAATTAACAAATTAATCATTTCCTTGTACTCAACATCTTTAGTATCGCAAAGAAAACAAAATTAAAAATTTATTGACGAGATATATTTAAGCTATAAAATAACGAATTTCCCTCTCAACAATGGTAAACACCAAGTCTCTTAATATAAGAAATACAAATCTTTAATATGAGACGACAGAAAATGCCTTTCTATAGGCCATTTAGAGTCCGTGTCGCGGGTTTTTTCTCAACCCATTTCTTGTTTCATACGTCCGTTACAGTTGCCAAATGACATTAATACGACTGCAGTGAATAGATGTGTAGCGGTATCTACAGAAGTCAGTAGCAGCCACCGGACAGGGGTAATCACTTTTGTCTAGTGGTCATGTTTCCCGGCTTCGAGTCCATAGGTCGCGGGCTCTAACCGCCACATTGGTAACCCGAACGTGATCTGAACTCGCAACCTTCTGATCTGTCTTGGCGCCATCTATCCGCAAAAGAGCAATCAAAAATCGTCAGACTCACTTGACGTAGCACCACCAATTAACACCAACAACGCACACGCTTGCCATAACAAATATCTCTTTCGTTCACCTATCCACCGACTCACTGGTGGGGGAGTACTGTAGTGGTATCTACATAAGTCAGTAACAGCCTCTGGACAGGGGTGATCACTTTTGTTTCTAGTGGTCATGTTACCCGGCTTCGGATCCATAGGTCACGGGTTCTAACCGTGCCACAGACGAAAGAGACCAGGAGTGGATTGCTATAGAACACTAGGGTGTTAGTAAAATGCTATGTGGAAGTTCTGAAGTCGTTAAGAGTCTAATATGTGACACAGGAGCGGGTCCTTAATATACGTGCTTCAAAATAGTTTTTCCTTTTTAGATGCGTGGAATCATTCATTCCATTAAGTAACACTTTATAGATATGTAAAGGAGAAAAAAAGCGACTCATCACATAGTACTGCCAGAACTATTAGACCTGCAGACATAAAATTGGCATTACACCATTTCACGGTGTAGAGATGTGCTTACGGATTTTGCGAAAATTGACCTCCAAGGGGCGTTATAGATGAATATTCCCGCTTTTGAACGATTAGACCAACAAACTTGAAATTTAGCAAGCATATTTATTTTGTGGAGTACTGATGGTTTTGCGGAGAGGTTGGGGGAAATCCACTTTGGTGATGGGGGAGGGGTGTGGATGGGCTTACGGGAGATTACTTCAATTTTAGAAATATTCAAGTCCTGTCCTTTTTATATCAAAAGGGGAGGGCTATAAGAATGGTTTTTATTACAAGATATAAGTAATTTATACATACACATAAGCACACTCAGTATATATTCATACAACTTTTTTTCCATTGATTATAATCCTATGCATATAGTTCGTAAAGTTTAATTAATTATTTGTTATTAATAAATAATTTTATTAATTAATGTTAATTATTTAATTAGTAAAATGTTTACTGTTATCTGTTCCCGAAAGTCAACAAAATCAAAAGTATGGGCAGCTTATTGGAGCATGATACGGGAATGGTGAACTTTAGACCCTGAACCCCCTCCCCCCTTGAAAAATTTCTGTGTGCGACATTGGGCTAGAGGGATATTTTAGATATGTTGTAACCCAGAATCACATTAAACTTCGACCCCATGTCATTCGGATCCAACGGTGTCTAAGATTTCGCCACGGACCTAGGGAACTCT
Source organism: Trichonephila clavipes (assembly GCA_019973935.1). NCBI lineage: Eukaryota > Metazoa > Arthropoda > Arachnida > Araneae > Nephilidae > Trichonephila > Trichonephila clavipes. The sequence continues at coordinate 130,016 of BMAU01020860.1, read as the reverse complement.
TCCGCGAAAAATAAAGGTCTTTCTAAAATGACATATCCCCCCCCGACTTATAAAACATTTCGAGACATTTTTTAACTCATATAAATTAAATAATTAAAACAGATAAAAATATTTCCAGAAATCGAAATGAAACTCCAGAGAGACCTTCATTATCTCTTTCGAAAGCATATTCAAATCAATGCAGTGGAAGGAGGAAGGGATTCACAAATGCATTTCACTTGCAGAAACTTCAAAAAACAACAACATAGTAATGAATTAATCAATATTACAACTATGCATATTTAAATTTAATCAATATTATTGTGTAATTACAACCATGTATAATAACATAAGGTTTCTGAATAATTTCTCGCAATGGTTATAAAAAACTAGCGGCATGGCTCGGCGTTACACGGGTTATCTCTACTTTTATATAAATTTTCCCTTTCCTTCACAAAATCAGCACTTCTAATACTCATTTTCAAAATGACTTCTACCCCCCTCCACCGCTTAGTCCGGCGTTACTCGGGCTTTCACCTTTAATCATGACACCAGCATTTTTGTGTGTGTGTGTGTGTTTGTACGCACACAATGTGAATTATGTCAAAAAATTTCCCTTTTTTTGAAATTTGTTCCATTCCACTTATTTTTGATATAAGACAGGTTTCTTTCCCCTCTCAATAGGCCGAACACGGTTTTTTTTAGTGTAAAACTATTGTTCTATCTTCCCCTCCTTCTCACAGATAAGATATAGCTTCAAATTTCGATGTATGACTTATAAAAAAAAATATTGCGTTAGAATTTAAAAATTATTAATGTGAAGTAATAAATAGAAAACGATTCTGATGCTAAGAGTAAAACAAAAAACGTTCATCATTTTTTAATAATAGTTAGTTTCTAAGAATCTAAAATAATAAAATAGATTTCAGATTTTCATGACTCAATCAATCGTTACATATAGTTAGCTTAAAAATGTCTCTAAAATGTATTTTAATCCAAAATAATAGACAATGTACTTTTTAATTAACAAATAATTCATTTAGTAATGAAATAAAAGAAAAAATCCTTTTAAAAAACATATATATATATATATATATATATATTTATTAAAATCAAATTTCTATAAGTAATAAATAAGAGAAAAATTTACAGATAGCTCTTGAAACGATTGCTTTTTTCTGGATATTTGATTAAACATATAAATACGTACAAGTTAGAAAAAAAACAGTATGGGGGAAAGCCTATATATATATATATGTAGGATTTTCCCTTTGAAACATTTTGTTAAAAAGTTGAGTCATATCCTTTTCAGAGGACCATTAATCTCAATTTTATTTATTACTGCATTCCGAAGCAGCGCCGTCTAGTGAGCTTTCGTAGATCCGGCTTGAATAATTTTTCGGCAGAGGCCTATTAACCACCGCTTGTTCAACACGTCACGTCTTAAGAGCCTTTTCGCGCCCTGTGCGGTACCACCAGTCCTAACGTCCAAGAATGAGAAAGGTAATTTCCCCGTCTTCTAAAGGTATAACTCAACTTTCGATTAACCTAATTCCTGCATGTCGTTCTCTTTGTAAATATCCCATTTTGTAAATATTTCCCTTTAACTTTAAATAAATTCTTTTTTACTTAAATGAAGTATCTGTGTTTAAATGACTTTGATTCAATTAATTCATCACTCACCCTTAAATACTTACCCCTAGACAACCCACCTCGCCAATATAAAATCCCGCCTTCTGAAGAGTCTGATTTTTATTCGAAGATTTATTCGGACTCCCACAGAAATAATTGGAGGATCGCCTGGGATTTGATTTCGAAAATCTTCTCTAAATAATAAGTTGATGAACTCCTAACCTTCTTCTTCTTTGAAAAAAAAAAAAAAACCATTTTTGGCTGCACGCCTAAATTACAAACGGACTGAATCGAAAATGCGCGGATTGCCTCTCATAACATACTAACATTTAGGTGAATAAAACGACTCCCGAAGTCACAACTTACAACTCAAGATCTTGCAACTTCGCCGAAAACACGTTATTTTCTGATGCGTACAACTCCATTTCAAGTCCAGTGTCTATTTCAAGATTATCAGTAAGCACGTCGTCCAGTGAATCAGGTACTGTATTTTTGTTTGTTCTTCAAAAAAATAAAAGGGAATCTTCAGAAAAGAATACGTGAGCCACTGTTAATTTACTTATAAAAAAAATTTGTTGTAGCCGATTTCATGAAGTAATTTATATTTTTAAATATCATGTGTGTTTTTCTGAAATACTATTTTTCTATTTGTGTATAGAAATCGTATCAATTAAAATTTTCTACGAGTATATCTTTTAAAATATTAAGAAAGTCGTACGTAATATTCGAGTTTTTTTTATTTGTATCTCATTTAATAAGGAATTGAATTGCATTTCAAGTGTGTATGAAAAGTTTTCAATTCTTTGGTTACGTCATCGACCTTGAACTAAGAGATTAATGTCTTACATTCCTAAACATTTTACCGTTTCGATGCAATCGTAATTTCGATGACTCATATAGTGTAACATTTCTTTTGCAGCAGTTTGGCAATGAATTAGTTTAGTTTTATGAGTATTCTAGAAATATATTTTGAAAGAAATATGCAATGGTTTTCAGAATTAATTGATTAAACATTATACATGATCTTATTTTTAATGGTGTATTTTATCATTCAATATATAAGTATTTTGAGTTCATTTTTGACAGAATTATTATGCTTTCTATTGAAACATGTGTTTATCCTTAGAATGTGCTGAAGAGATCCTAAAAAGATTTTATTTTTATTGGTGTAATAAAAAATATAAATGAGATTTTTCTTTAAGTGACTAACTTCTAATTGTTTGCTTTTTTCTCAGCAAAGAACTTTATATTACTAAATTCTTTTTCATATCACGATAAATTTAATCACAGTTCCTAAACAAGATTTATTTTAATTTATTTTTTTCTTTCAAATTCTTTTTGCATTTATTATAACGAAATGAGATAACTGATATATCAAATGGTTTAAAAAAATAAAAAAAAAGGTTTTGTTTTTAGTTGAAATTAATAATTTGACTATTTTAAATTAAGCATTACGTATTTTAGCTCGCATTGTTGTCTTTATACGTTACTGGTTTAAAATATTTCTAAATGAACAAAATTTGAATATGTATTTTGATGCAATATCATTTTAACTTGAGGATTTTTGTAAATGCAAACGAGAATTGCCAATAGCAACATCATTGTTTTTGTTTGAATGCGTGACAATTTTGTTTATTCCTTTGGTTACTATCTAAACTTAAATTTAAATTTTAAAATGGCGTATTTTGGCAAAGGTCGACGCGAAGATTTATTTGTCTTAGCCACGGAATTAAATTTAAAATTCGATAAATCTATGACCATCGCCACACTCAAAGATCTAATTATTGGTAGTTAAAATTATGACGAAGAACTGACCAAAAACTTACATTCAACGATTGTTGAAGATCGCAAAGCCAGAGAAGAAAATTTACGCATTGAAGAGCAAAAAAAAAATTACGCATTGAAGAGCAGAAAGAAAAATTACACATTGAAGAACGAGAAGAAAAATTACGCTTCAAACAATTGATGTTTGATGAGCAAAAACGCAAAGATGAATTTGAGTTGGAAAAGTTAAGAATCCAAACACAATCCAAGTTAAGCGCTGATACATCTAAAGAAAGTGATACTCTCTCTAAATTTGTCGTCAAAGAAGTTTCAAAATTTATACATCGTTTTGATTTGAAAGAAGACATCAATCTCTCTTTATCTAAAATTATTTGAACGTCAAACGCAGAGATTGAATATTGATCAAGAAAACTGGGTTTCTCATCTGTTAGGCTTGTTACCGACGGAAGTATCTCACATCATAGCGAGAGAGCCTGACGATAAAGCTAACTCTTACGAACACGTTAAAGATTTACTGCTGAAACGCTTTAAACTAACTCCAGAAAAGTTTCGACAACTATTTGTCACTCACCAAAAAGCACCTGAAAGAACATGGATTGATTTTTACCATGAGTTAAACACCTACTTCAACGGATGGATAGATGGATTGAAGATAGATACTTTCAACAAGTTGTCAGATCTAATCATAACAGATCAACTCAAACGAAAAACCCCTTTTGAATTTAAAGAATATTATCTTGATGAATGGTCAAATATTAACTCCCCTGTTCAATTAGCAGAAAAACTAGAAGAATTCGAAGATTTTAAAAGGACTCTGAAACAAAAATCTAGCAGTCCATTTGTGAAGAAACAAGAATACAAATTCACAGAAAAGAATCGCAGATATGAAGCACCAGGAAAATTCGAGTATAAAAGAAAAGATAAGAAGTTTCCAGCGTCAACGAATTACAACAAACATTACGAAGCCCCTGTTACCAAGTACGAATCTGTTCAAAGATATCAAGACAGCGCGCAGAAAGGGTATTACAACAAAAATTACGCGAAACACTCAAATCACAATGCTTCCAAGCATATGCTCAGACGAACTATACAAAATCGCAGAAATTCAAAGAACCTCCAAAAGAAACTTGCACACTCATCGTTAAGGAAGGTTTACGTACTAAAGAGATATTTTTTGGAAAGGTGAAAATCACGGCGCTCATAGACAGTGGTAGTACCGTAAGTTTGCTACGAGAAAACACGAGCAGAAGAATAATGGATCCAACAAAATTATCGAAGAACAAGATGCTTCTCACAGGTATTGGTGAAGCACAAGTGACAACTATCGGTTCCTTTGAACATGAGTTTAAAATAGATGATGAAAATTACTCGTTAACTTGGCATGTTGTACCGGCTGATAAATTAAAATTCGAAGCAGTTATTGGATCAGATCTTTTGGAACAAGCATCGATAAGTTTCACTAAAGAAGAAGTTAAATTCAACAAATATGAGAATCATGCACAGCTTATGCAAATATCTGATGAAAATCTTCAAGAAGAACTAGACCTGCGTCATGTTGAAAATCGTCAAATCAAGAAGGAACTTGAAAAGTTAATTCAAGATTACAAGCCAGAAAAAACAGCATCTACCGACGTCACAATGAGAATTATTTTAAAAGACGAAGAACCAGTCTGTCAACCCCCTCGTCGACTAGCTTTCACAGAAAGACAAGAAGTAAACAAACAGATAGAAGAATGGCTCAACGAAGGCATTATACGTCCGAGTTCTTCGGAATATGCAAGTCCAATCGTAATGGTATAAAAGAAAGATGGATCTTCGAGAACGTGCATTGACTACAGAAAATTGAATCAGAAGCTTGTGAAAGATAAATTTCCGTTACCTCTCATCGAAGATGTTTTAGACACTTTGCAAGAAGCAAAGGTATATTCCACATTAGATTTACGCAATGGTTTCTTTCACGTCGATGTTGACGAAGATTGCAGAAAGTATACATCCTTTATCGTCCCAGACGGACAATTTCAATTCAACAAAGTTCCTTTCGGACTAAGCACAAGTCCAGGAATTTTCCAACGCTACGTATTAAGTATATTTAGAGATCTTACTCGGAAAGGAATTGTAATCAGTTATTTAGATGATCTCGTCATTCCAGCGAAAAACGAACAGGAAGGTCTCGAAAAACTTAAAATTATTTTCGAAGTCGCAAAGAAGTACGGATTAGAAATTAAGTTCAAGAAGTGCCAATTCTTAAAAAAGAAAATTGAATTTCTAGGTCACATTGTAGAAAGCGGAACTATTAAACCATCTCCCACGAAGACACTAGATGTCCGAAATTTTCCAGAACCAACAACAATAAAACAAGTACAAAGTTTTCTTGGTTTAACTGGGTATTTCCGCAAGTACATCAAAGATTATTCAAAGATAGCTAAACCACTTAGCGATTTAAGAAGAAAAGAAAACCTCTTTGTTTTCGGGACTCAACAAAAAGAAGCATTTGAAAAATTGAAGAAAATCATGTCCGAAGGCCCAATCTTGCACCTTTACAAGTATGGAAGAAAAACAGAACTGCATACAGACGCTTATAAACATGGGTTCGGCGTAATTTTGTTACAAGAAGCCGAAGATGAAAAGTTACATCCCATTTACTACATGTCGAAAAAGACAAATACAGCAGAAGAAAAGTATGACAGCTACGAATTAGAGGTACTAGCAATTATCAACGCATTAAAGAAGTTTCGTGTTTATCTTTTAGGAAAACACTTTAAAATAGTAGCTGACTGTTCAGCATTTCAGAAGACTATGCAAAAAAAAGGATCTAATTACTCGCATAGCCAGATGGGCGCTTCAATTAGAAGAATTCGATTATGAAATAGAGCACAGAGCTGGAAAACGTATGAAGCACGTTGATGCTCTTAGCCGATATCCCGTAATGATGGTATGCAATGATACATTAACTTCAAAGCTTAAAAAAGCACAAGAGGAAGATGACAACATCCAAACATTGAAATCACTTCTAGAGAAGAAAGAATCAGAAGAATTTTTTGAGCGAAACGGTATGCTCTACAAGTACTTAAATGGTCGAGAATTAATTGTAACCCCTAAAGCAATGCAAGCTGAACTAATTAAATTGATTCACGAAAATGGTCATTTCTCAGTAGGAAAAACAGAAGAAATTGTGAAACAGGAATTTTTTATCCCAAATTTATCCAACGTCGTTAAAAAAGTAATAGTTAATTGTGTTCCATGTATCTTAGCTAATAAGAAAACTGGCAAAAAGGAAGGGTTTTTGAATCCTATTTCTAAGGAAAGCATTCCTTTAAGTACGTACCATGTTGACTTCATTGGTCCTTTACCCTCCACAAACAAAACTTATCAACACATTTTCACCGTAGTAGACGCATTTACCAAATTTACTTGGCTATATCCCGTCAAAACTGTGTCTGCTGAAAGTGCCCTCGAAAAACTAAAACAACAGCAGAAAAACTTTGGTAATCCCATCAGAATTATCTCTGATAGAAGTTCAGCGTTCACTTCAAAATTATTCAACGACTACTGTGATGAAGAGAACATTCAACATCTACAAATAGCGACAGATATTCCTCGAGGAAACGGACAAGTTGAACGAATTCATCGAACTTTGATTCCAGTTCTCACCAAACTATCATTAGACGACTCAACAAAATGGTACAAATACGTCGACAGATTACACAGAATACTAAATAGTACTATATGCCGCAGTACAAAATGGACACCATTCGAACTATTAGTGGGAACCAAAATGCGTAACAAGGAAGACATCCTAATCAAAGACTTACTTCTAGAAGAAATGGCGAAAGAATTACTAGAACAACACGAATTTTTAAGAAACGATGCAAAAAAGAACATCGAAACCCTGCAGTCTGAAAATAGAAAGACGTATAACAGAAGAAGAAAGAAAGCTTCGTTATACAAAGAAGGTGATTTAGTAGCCATCCAAAGAACCCAATTTGGAGCTGGACTGAAACTAAGACCAAAGTTCTTAGGCCCTTACAAAGTAACAAAAGTTAATTCTAAGGATAGGTATGAAGTGCAAAAGGTTGGTCAGCACGAAGGACAGAACTCAACCACCACCTCAGCTGATTTGATGAAACATTTTTATGCTTAATTGAATTTTTTTTTATTCATTATTTTTAATTTTTCTCATATTATATCCCTCTTGAGAAATTAATAGATGTTCTACGGTAACACTCGTTTCCATTAATCATTTTATATTCACTTGTAACATTTATTATATTTTCGTGGGCCGTGGGTAGCCTAGTGGTTAGAGCATCGGACTCCAGACGGAAGGCCTGGGTTCGATGCTCGATGTCACCAAATACCCTCCGAGTGCACACGGAGTACGTGCTCGTTAAATCAGTGGGTCCGTAGTCTTGTGGATTCATTCACTAGCGCAGGAACTGGAGAATATTTCCCTTCAGTTCACTTGCAGAAATTGTGGAGGTGGAGATAGAGGTCGTGTCGCCATCTATCGTCCCTTCGGGGAAGTTTCTCTGAGCTTAAATCGCACTGTCACCTGTATGGTGCTCAAGGCCAACGACAGGCGTACCTCTTGCCCATGCCACGATGAATTTCGTGGGCCTCGTTCTGACTACGTCAGACAGGTGGCATTAGCCACAATAACAACAACATTATATTTTCGTATTATTCTTTATCTTTCTATTGATGCGAAGGATTTTTTTTATGGTTTAGTTGATTATAGATCACAACATAGAAAATTTTGTTTTTATATGCTTTATTTTAGGTCCAGAATTGTGAATATTAGGTATACATCTTTTCATCTGTAATATTTTATTTTATTACCTTTAAGAATCGTATTATTTGTCTTTATTGCATCCACATTCCAATAATCATCAAATTTACAGTTGTAACTAAAAAAGTTTGTATTTAAAGTACTTTAGCTCTCAACATTTTGTAAGAGCTGAGAGACCAGCTCTGTCAGGAGAGCGTGATTTTGTAGGAATTTCCCTTTGAAACATTTTGTTAAAAGGTTGAGTCATATCCTTTTCAGAGGACCATTAATCTCAATTTTATCTATTACTGCATTCCGAAGCAGCGCCGTCTAGTGAGCTTTTGTAGCTCCGGCTTGAATAATTTTTTGGCAGAGGCCTACTAACCACCGCTTGTTCAATACGTCACGTCTTTAGCGCATTTTCGCGCCCTGCGCGGTACCACCAGTCCTAACGTCCAAGAATGAGAAAGGTAATTTCCCCGTCTTCTAAAGGTATAACTCAACTTTCGATTAACCTAATTCCTGCATGTCTTTCTCTTTGTAAATATCTCCTTTTGTAAATATTTCCCTTTAACTTTAAATAAATTCTTTTTTACTTAAATGAAGTGTATCTGTTTTTAAATGACTTTGATTCAATTAATTCATCACTCACCCTTAAATACTTACCCCTAGACAACCCACCTCGCCAATATAAAATCCCGCCTTCTGAAGAGTCTGATTTTTATTCGAAGATTTATTCGGACTCCCACATATATATATATACAGTGGCGCACACAAGGGGGTTCCTGGGGTCCGGACCCCCCCCAAAGCCCCTGATTTTTCTCCCCGATTGATTATAATATTAAGTATATAGTACGTATAAAATGAAATTAATTACTTGCTATTAATGATTAACTTTATTAATTAATGCTAACTATTTATTTAAAAACTAGTTTTTTATTGTGTTTTGTTCCCGAAAATTGACAAAATCAAACGGAGCATGATACAAGAATGGTGAACTTTCGACCCCGGACCCCCCTCCTTGAAAAATTCCTGTGTGCGCCACTGTATATATATATATATATATATATATATATATATATATATATATAAAGTGTGTGTGTGTACATGTACTGAAAAAAACATTAAAAAAACTGATCTGATAAAAACATTTTGATATTTTATTTTAATTTTAACCTTTTTCATTCCACAAAAAAAATTTTAAACCTTAAGAAGTGGAGTAATCTGAAATTGAATTTCTCTTCCTCTTCAGTTTCGAACCTGGGAACTACCGTTTTATAAAGCAGTGGGCTTAACAACCACGCTGTCCGTTCCTTCGGGGAAGAGTAATAAAAATACCTTTAAAATAAAGGAAGATTTTTTAAATTTCTCATTTCGTTATTTGTTTAAGTAAAAAATTTTTTTCGGGCTTCATTTTTAAGTTAATGCTTTCAAACTTAATACATCTATTGCAAACAACGGTAATTTTTAAACAAAAAACTTTCAAAAAAGTAATGTTTTCATATTTATCGCAAAAAAGAGTTTCAACGCTTTTTGTATAAATTTGAATCATCATTGGTTCTGGAAAAAAGGTTGCAGTACACCATGTCATTTTACATTCTTTCCCGTATGTGCTGAATATATTCTAAGCGAAGATTTCATTTTTATCATTCACGAAGAAAAGTTGAAAAATAATCCAAGTAATATTTTTCACAAATAATATTACGGTTATTTAGATGATAAAAGGGAGAAACGTTTCTCGCACCCTTTTTCCATCTCACTGATATCGATTCGCTCAGAATCGCCCGAACTGACGCCTCCGCTGATATGTAAGTTTCCTTTTTACCGACATGACCACGTATTTAAAAGAAGTTTATTCGCGAAAAAATCAAAGTATTTACTCATCAAAATACAAATGAAATGCCCTACGACGAGTAGATTTTTTCTTGATTATCAAATATCATGTTTATGTTGTCCTGGCGTACTTGAGGAGACATTTTTATTATTTGATGTAGCAGGATATTTAAAACAACATACATCACGAAAACCCACAGTAGCGGCGATTACACGGCGAATGCAAATCTCTCGATTTTTTTTTCTGACTCTTTTCTAACAGATGCCACGATTGGTCAGACACGGGCGGGAGCGAATTTCTGATACAATGTTACAATTCGATTACGATTAAAATTAACGCGGTAGTATTGAACCAAAGAATTAAAAGTTATTTAAAAGGTTACTAGAGGGAATTATCACACACACATACATACACACACATACGTTATATATATATATATATATATATATATATATATATATATATATATATATATATATATATATATGTTACCGGCAAAGTATGAAATGCCTGAAGTTTTTGGGCAAAGTATGAAATAGGAGAATTGTTACATACTTTGCCTAGGCATTGTACAGAATGCCTAGGCATTCTATAGAATGCCCAAAGCTATTTAGGCAAGGTATGACAGAAATTCAAGGCAAGGCTTTTATATCAATGACGCACAATCCTAAAAATAGAAATGTTATTCTGAAGAAATAATAAAATTACGCATAAAAACAAAATGAGAGAGAGAGAGAGAAAGTTGTACCAAACAAAATTTATCTCTTTCTTATTAAGGAAAACAAAATTTTCATATAAAAAATAAGAAATTAAAATTAACCAACTCGTTGCAACATGGTAGGCTTTAATGGCCTTTCGAATTACGCTTCAGCCCATTTTAATTAAAAAATAATTCTTTTTCTTATAAAATTAAAACCCTAGTTTAAAAATTCCAAACAATTATCACGAACTTTAAATTATAATCGTTCAAGTAAATTAAAATAAAATGAGAAATTTATACATATTGCCTCAACACAGAGAACAATAAAATTAGTCGTGTATTTGAAATAATACTTTTAAATTATATTCACCGCTACTTGTATTGATCTATTTTTGTCAAGTCCGAAATTGAGTAAATCATTAGATTAAGGGACTCACAAAACTATTATTAATTCATTTCAATAGCCTCACCTGCAGTTTTCTAAATGTTCTTATAGCATGGCCTACTACATTTTACCCTTCCTGTCGCAACAGCTAAAAGGTTTTCTAAGCTAAAAATTATTGAAAATCATCTTATAAATTTCAAAGGCCAAAATCGGTTTTCGGACTTAACAATACTGTCAACCAGTGGCGCACACAAGGGAGGGGGTCCTGGGGGTCCGGACCCCCCGCCCCCAAAGCCCTTGATTTTTTTCCCGATTGATTATAATTTTAAGTATATAGTACGTAAAATTTAATTAATTACTTGCTATTAATGATTAATTTTATTAATGAATGCTAATTATTTATACAAAAACTAGTTTTTACTGTGTTTTGTTCCCGAAAATCGACAAAATCAAAAGGAGCATGATACAAGAATGGTGAACTTTCGACCTGGACCCCCCTTGAAAAATTCCTGTGTGCGCCACTGCTATCACCAGAAATAAATAAACTTGAAAAACTAAAAGCATCTGATATGGATAGTATTATAAATGAATTTGCCGAAAAATAAATTGAGAAAAGCACCTATTAAACAACTGACAACAAGCTAGTTTTTAGGTGATAAAGTTTTTCAATACATATGTCCCTGTATACTTATTTTGACACTTTCGAAGAAGTTTTATGAATGCGGTCATTTTTATTTATTTTCCAAAAAGGGCTCCCAAGGAATTTTCGATACGAGGCTTACTCAGAGCAGTGGGTAGCACAGGAAAAAAAATCAATTTTGTGTTGAACAAATTGAAGTCAAATTACTCCCGAAAAAAAATCCTAAAGCGCAACGGACAATTTCAGAGCTCGTGTCTTGCCATGTAAAATTCGAAACGAATCGGAGATGTATTTCATACTTTGCCGGTTTCTCATTAGGCATTCTGTAGAATGCCTAATGAGTAAAATGCAGGCAATGTGTAAAATATGAATTATTTCATACATTGCGGTTAGTTTTAGGCATTCTGTAGAATGCCGGATTTCATACTTTGCCGGTAACATATATGTACCGTGAAAACCGGAGTATAGCACGCACCCATACTTTCAAGCTGCCTTTTTTAAGTATATTCGGCGAATAACGCGCACCTTCTTTTTTTCGAAGGAACCTAAATGGGATGCTCTTAGATTTTGAAGTCATTTATTCGAGGTATTATTTCAGACACTTTTTTTAAAAAAAGTATGCTTCTGGAACAACAACTCTACTTAGGTGTGTCATTTCTTTCAAACAAACAATAATCCGTTCTATGTAGAAGTCATTTTTTTTATGCTTATCCTTTAGTTTATTTTTAAAGCTATCATTGTGTTATACCTGGCGTACAACGCGCATCGGTAAATTTCGATCTTATTTTTGGTGTTATAAGTGCTCGTTATATGCCGGATTTTACGGTATATATATCGCAGGAAAATGATGAAATTAGGACTTTCATCGAATCCCTAATGGAGATTATCCATTCACGCAAAATGTTAAAATAACGTCTCTTTGAGGTCATTTCCCTGATGGAAGGAAGTGATTGGATCAAATCCCCGAACTGTTTTAGTGAAATGTACTAGTCAGTCATTTTTTTAAAGATATGGGTTGATATTTCGGGGATCGATAGTACCACCTGCATGGTTAAGAAGTACAAGGATTCGACCCCCCAGGTGTCTGCCCTCCCCCCATCCCTTAGGGATTTGACATCATCCCTAAGGGCTAGGATCAATTGACGGGAGATTTTAAAGTAACGTCTCTTCAAGGTCATTTCCATGATGAGCGACATTTATCTTCTTATGACATTATAGTAATTTCTATTCTAATAATTCTATGGGTTTCGACATACATCTCTTAAAAAATTTAATTAAAATACTGCGTGCATAGAGAAAAGGAAATTTATTGAAATTTGAATCCAAAATGAGAGATATTTTCTTTTTTTTTACTCTCTCTCTCTCTCTTACTGCTTGCTGCCTTTCGTATTCGCGCCAAAAAATACTCTACTCGTGTTCAAAAGGTTAGACAAGAAAAGATGGAAAAACGCGCATGTCTGTAACTGAAACTGGGGGAAAAATTTGTTTTTCGTGTTGAATTTTATTTTTACGCCAAAGAATTTCAAATATAAAATTCTTTCTCTATTCGTTATTCGTTACTTTTTAAAACAAAGCTGAATGATTCTTTTAATTCGATAGGACAGAAACATTCAAATTCCCTGTAATTATCGGTCCAGTAAAATAAATAAATAAATAAATTACTCCAATTGACTTATTTCTGTTAAGGCCAAAAATTTTGACTTTCCACTTTTGAAAGCGTTTACAGTCTCCAGAAATTAAAAAAAATAAAATTTGGAAAAAATTTTAAAATCACTTAAAAGAGCGATTTTATGTTAGAATGGGCAACCCGTCCAATCTTGCGCATCGCGCTCCAAGCCAACATGATGTCATGTCTGAAGGAGCTGATTGGCTGTGCTCCTTTGAACCGCGACGTCACTCAAGGTTGTGCCTCTGATACGCGGAACTCGTGACGTCACGAACCACTAAGATGTGTTCCGCCGGAACATGGGGGCGGTGTAAAGAACACAGAAAAAAAAATAACACGAAGAACAACAATAGCAAAAAAAAACTTACACAAGGTGTGTCAGGAGAAAAAAGTCTTGCCTGGAGTAAAAGCAATTCATTCCCTGCTTCATTCGAATCGTGTTATACGCAAACTCTTCGGCACTAATCGAACTTCCGTTACCTTTTTACTCTCGTGCGGCATTCTTCTTTCATAACTTTCTTTCTCTTCATTTCTTCTTTTTTTTGCCTCTATGATCGCGTATAATCGTTGGGTTATATATTTTTATTTTATATTTTTTTTTCCTTAATCTGAACGATTGTTTCCTTTATTGAGCCATTTGGAAAAGGGCGCGAAGACGTACGGTGAGTTTTTATTCGTTTGTTTAATTTTGATGACTTTTTTTCCTCTCTTTCTTTGTTCTTTGTGAATACTTTTTCTTTCTTTCTTGTTCTTTAATTAGTCAAGCTGTGACGAATCTATACGGAACTTTATCACTAACCTTCTGAACCGACCTTTTTAGGGAAATTTAATTCCCTACCTATTTCCAATCAACTCCAAAGAGCGGACAGGATTCCTTATTATGCAGATTAGATTCAGTATTTAAGTCAAACGAAATAATAAAGTTAGAACAGTAAGAGATAGACATTGTGACATAGAGTTATGGTAATTTTGAATTGGAATATTGTTGATAATTTAATCTCAAGAAGAATTGAGACTACGAGTGGTAAATATAAAATTGTATTTAAAGTCTCATTAAAACTTTAAGAATCGGATTAAAGTTAAATGTTCATTAAGAACATTATTAAATATAATTCTGGGATCTCTTATCGTGGTAATTTCTGCGTGATCGTTATTTAATGAATTGATTAATTAGATTATTAATTAATTGAGTTAATTTAAAGATTATTATAATTAAAACCTCATAATATTCGTCTTGTCGTTGTTAATAAGTCTTTGATTCTATTTGGGAAAGATATCTAAATAAAGAAAGTTATTTATAAAAATGGCTACTGGTTCATTTACGTCTCCTAATTATCCTAGTTCTCAAAGTGAGGTCCTTAGAGACCATTACAATGGCGCCCAACGTATAAATCCCGAGAATAGAGTCGGATCCAGTTTTAGAATCATTCCGGAACAATATTTTTCGGGAATTGAGAACATAGATGATTTTTTGGAGAATATTGATCATAATCTCGCATATTATGAGATACCTGCACAACTGGCATGTGCTTACTTGAAAGGTCATCTCAAAGGTCGAGCACTCGACTGGTTCGAAGTTCTAGGTTATAGAGTCATTGAAGATAAGACAACAGACTACGCGCACTTAAAACAGGCATTGTCAGAACAATTTCCCGTGGTCAGAAACAGGTCAGAACTAGAAACGCGATTTTATTCCTCATCACAAAGACGAGATCAACAGCCTTCGGACTTTATTTATGAATTGTTGAAAATTCATAAAATACTTAAACTAGAAATGTCGGAGGAAAAATTAATAGATCACGTCATCAGTCGATTAGAACCCCAAATTTTGGATTATGTCGAAGTTAGACATCCACGAAATACTGCCAATCTCCTACAAATCGTTGATAAATACGAAGAACGTTTTATGCATAGGCAAATCAGAGGTTCGAGTGAGGGATTTAGAAGTTCAGGCCCTCATGAAAACAATCGTTTTAATACCCGGCATAGACAGGAAAATTGGAGGGAAAACAGAAATAATGAGAGATACGCCAATAATAGCCGACCACAAAGAGAATTTAATCGGTTCGAAAACCAAGGTTTCACAAATAATCGCAGATTCGAGGGTAGACGCCAAAGTGGACAATCGGATCAACCATTCCACAGTCAAGGCGGTCGACAAAGCGGGTCGAGAAATAGTTCATTTCGAGGTCAAGATGAACGAAGTAGAAATTTAAACTTTTAAGCGATCGATGTGAATATGGAGGTAATCGATCGCGAGGTACGGAAAATCCTCCACTTTGGGATCATCGGCCTATCAGAGTATCCTCTATAAGAATGACCCCAGTCGAATTACCGTATGTCCCTATTCTATTAAATGAAACCTTTATTACAGCACTATGGGACACGGGAGCAGAGAAATCTTTTATTTCGGAGGAGGTATACCGCAATTATTTTTCATACCGACCTCGTCAAAAGACGAAAGACCGAGTCGTGACAGCACAAGGAGCCCCGTGCAGTCATTTGGGTAGAGTCGAATTACAAATTAGAATCAGGGAATTTCAGAAACCCTGGGAATTCCATATACTTGATAACATGCAGTATCAGTGCATTCTAGGGATTGATTTTATGAAGGCGTCGCGATTAACATTAGATTTTGATCAGAAATCCTTAATCATTCCCGATCATCTGATCAAACAAACGCCTAAAGAGGAAAAACTAGTTGATATTGATCTCACAGAATCGAAACTTGATGACGAGCAACAGAGGCAATTAAAAGCCTTATTTAATAATTTTAAAGGGTTATTTTCCGATCAACCGGGATTAACGCATGTTGTATATCATGAGATAGATACTGGAGATAAAGGACCGGTAGTGTCGAGACCATACAAGTACGACCGGGTCAAACAAACCATTATTGATTATCACATAGATAAAATGTTACGGGATGGTACAATTTGTCCTATTAATTCGCCCTATGCATCTCCAGTTGTACTAACTCGAAAGAACAATGACCTTCCTCCAGATTCTCCCGAAGCGTATCGTTTCGCGATCGATTATCGGAAACTAAATGCAATTACCAAATATCCTCGATATCCATTACCGGTTATTGATGACTTACTCACCAATATACCTCACACCAACGTTATGTCCACTCTAGATCTCAGAAGTGGCTATTTTCAGTTGGCGATTAGTCCAAAGGACATAGAAAAAACCTCGTTTATCACTCGCAATGGCACTTTTGCATTCCTACGCATGCCTTTTGGTCTTTCTGGGGCGACGCCTAATTTCCAAAGGGCTATCGATATAATCCTCCAACCTGTTATTGGGCGTTTCGTGTCCGTTTATATGGATGATGTTATTATTACATCTCCATCGTTTAAAGACCATCTAGATCATTTAACTCAGGTTTTTACCTTATTACGAGACGCAGGGCTAACGTTAAATAAAGAAAAATGTCGCTTCGCTCGTGACAAACTCAAATATTTAGGCCTGATTATTAGTAAAGAAGGAATCGAAACTGACAATAAGAAAATTCGGACAATTACGGAAATGAAACCTCCCAAAAATAATAGAGAAGTGTCAAAATTTTTAGGGATGACGGGTTGGTACCAAAAATTTATTCCGCGATACGCAGATATATGCGAACCATTGTACCAATTAAAGAAAAAGGGGGCGAAGTTTAACTGGTCGGGAGAAGCACAGGATTCTTTTGATCAGATCAAACGCACACTAACGGAGGCACCGATTTTGCAATTACCAAATTTTTCTGAACAGTTCAATTTATTCACTGATGCAAGTGGGGTCGGAATTGGTGCTGTGCTTCAGCAAAATCAAAAACCTATTGCTTTCGCGTCTCGAACCCTTAATAAAGCAGAACGTAATTATACGGTTACCGAAAGAGAATGTTTGGCGGTAATTTGGGCTCTAAATAAGTTTAAAACTTATTTTGGACCCCTACCTGTGAAAGTGATTACAGATCACGCAGCGTTAACGAAGTTAACCAATGGTAAGAATTTATCAAGTAGGATGATCCGATGGGCATTGAAATTGTCAGAGTTTAACATAGAATGGGAACACAGACCTGGTGTTCAAAACGTGGTCGCAGACCTTTTATCAAGAAATCCAGTAGACAGTGTCGAGGGATCGCAAATTTCGTGCGCAGCTCTTAGAGCCCTCGCAATAAATTCCCGTGAACAATTCATTAAGGAACAGAGGGAAGATCCTGAATTAGGACATATTTATCGATACTTAGAAAACCCTGATGACGGTTCTGTTAATGCGACGGTATGCGAGAATTGGTCCCAGGACTTCAAGTTAATAAATGGTCTCCTCTTTTACGCGAAGTATTTTTCTAATCTAGGAGAGCTAAGAGTTTATATTCCTGGTTCTCTTCGAAAAGATATAATGAAAGAATTTCATGATCTGCCATTAACAGGACATCTCGGAAAGAGGAAGACATATCTTAAACTTCGTGACACGTGCTATTTTCCATTTATGAGAAAATATATATTTGAATATGTTTCAACCTGTGACCGGTGTCAAAAATTTAATTATAAAAACGCGCTACCAGCTGGTCGTTTAATGCCTATAGTTTCGAAATATCCAAATGAAATTGTAACGCTAGACTTAGTAGGCCCCTACCCCGCATCCCGACCCGAGAGATATAAATTCATATTAGTTATAACTGACCACTTCACTAAGTGGTGTGAGCTGATTCCTCTTCGTAAAGCTTCAGCCCAGACAATAGCTAATGCCTTTTTTAATAACTATATAGCGCGTTACGGAGCTCCGATTTCTTTGATAAGTGATAACGGCCCCCAATTTATTTCTGACGTGTTTGAACATCTCAGTCACAGGTTGGACATCAAACATATGAAAACGGTAACGTACCGACCACAGTCTAATCTCACGGAGAGAGTGAATAGAAATTTAGTTCAAATGATAGCTTCTTTTGTTGAAGAAAATCATGAAAACTGGGACCAATTTCTACACGAGTTCGCTTTCGCATTACGCACGGCGGTAAATGAGACGACAAATAAAACTCCGGCTGAGTTGTTTTTAGGAAGGAAAATCATAACTCCGTTTAGCAAGCTCATAAATGTTAAGGAGGATGCGAAATATGTTGGTAATAACATCGAAAGATTATTCGATGAGGCAAGACGAAATATGCAAAAACAGCATAAATATTGGGAAAAACATTACAATCTCAGAAGGAGGGATGTTCACATCAAAGTGAACGATTTGGTTTTACTTCAAACACATTTCTTAAGTGCTGCGGGTAAGAAACAAGTGGGAAAATTTATGCCTAAGTTTGAAGGTCCCTATAAGGTTTTAGAAATAAAAGGAAATAATTTAGTTATTTGGAAAAACGGAAGAAATATAACTGTTAATATTGATCAGGTTCGAGTGTACCGACCTCGTCAGTCAGACACGATTAGTTCAGATAGTCCGATAGAAACTCTATATGACGAACAAGAAGTTAGTCATGGGTCAAATAGATCAAATCAAGGACAGTTTAAAGAGCATAGGAAAACCTCTAGTCAGGAAAGTGAGAGGTGTAGATCACGGCAGAGTAACACCACACGGGAGATCCCCAGAAATAAACGTAAAATTAATAGTACTACGTCGAAGGACCCAACTATAAAAAGATCAAAGATATGTAGGAAAAGATCACGACAAGGATCTGATCATCAGGACCGGAAAAGACACGCTCCTGAACAAAGGCAAGGAGTCAAGAGATCGATCCCTTCCTCGATCTCGTCCAGAAATTTCAAATTTAAGAGACCTAATACCTCTTCACCAGGAATACAGTCCATTGCAGGTCCATCAAAGTTGCCTGATCGCAGGAATGCTACGACTACAAGTGGATCCCGAATGGAAGTTAGTGGACGTGATAACCAGACCCGTCAAACCAGAGCGACAACGAGAAGACACAACGAACAAGCGGAGAAAACAGTCCCGTCAAATCAAACCAATACAAGAAGACCTTGCCCATATTATCTACGGAGCCGTATACAAGAAAAAGAATCCATGAGAACCTCAACAACATCGAAATCAACGGCATACCTGGCAGCATATTCCGCAGAAGAAGCCTCAGTATGGAAGCGATGAATGGAGATCCAGTCCATAGGATTTAACAGACAAAATCCAGGTTGTATTGTTTCATTATCTTCGCGGTACGAACAAATGAAGAATTTTTGCAATTAAAGCAAGTCACGGGCGGACTCTAAAATTAAGAAGACTGACAAAAGTGGACACTACATTGTGTGTGTTTTTTTTCTATAACAGAAAAAAACGCCTTTTGTGTTACTTTTTGTATTTTGGAGAAAACATCTGTAAATTTTGCATTTGTTTACTTCGATGTATGACTTCGCTAAGATGCGACAATTCATTTGGTTGTTTGTGTTATTTGTTTATTACAAAATGATTATTATTATATGCTATGTGTGTTTCTATATATATATGTATGTTTTGTTTCACATCTGGTGCCTTGTAGCGCGGCGAAGTTAGATAGGATTAACCATTAACACTAACTAGCGCATCAAGTTTTTCGAATGAGAAGGCAAGGGAACCAGATATTTATTGTATGAAATTCATGTAACAAATGTATAACTTCATGTATACTTTTACCTACTTCTCAAATGGATATCAATCTTTCAGGGTAGCTGACCCTGAAGTCTTCAATGTTCCAGTGCCACAGAAGATTGTATTGTAATTTTTGTATAATAACTAAATAATACTCTATGGGGCTGGTTTTTGCCACCACTAGGGTGGTTTTCCCACGCCCCCCGAATGGATAGAGTGCAGGGATTAATTTAAACTTGTAAAATATTATGAGGTTTGTCAATTAATTCTAAATCGTAATTTTATTACGGAGGATGTTTCAATAATATTCAGTTCGAAATTATTATAGTCGGTACTATAAGACAAAGATAAGATTTACGTAATTTATTTTCAGGACTTTTGAGTCCTTCGAATAAATCCCGTTTTCTTTTTTGAGGGGTTGTGACGAATCTATACGGAACTTTATCACTAACCTTCTGAACCGACCTTTTTAGGGAAATTTAATTCCCTACCTATTTCCAATCAACTCAAAGAGCGGACAGGATTCCTTATTATGCAGATTAGATTCAGTATTTAAGTCAAACGAAATAATAAAGTTAGAACAGTAAGAGATAGACATTGTGACATAGAGTTATGGTAATTTTGAATTGGAATATTGTTGATAATTTAATCTCAAGAAGAATTGAGACTACGAGTGGTAAATATAAAATTGTATTTAAAGTCTCATTAAAACTTTAAGAATCGGATTAAAGTTAAATGTTCATTAAGAACATTATTAAATATAATTCTGGGATCTCTTATCGTGGTAATTTCTGCGTGATCGTTATTTAATGAATTGATTAATTAGATTATTAATTAATTGAGTTAATTTAAAGATTATTATAATTAAAACCTCATAATATTCGTCTTGTCGTTGTTAATAAGTCTTTGATTCTATTTGGGAAAGATATCTAAATAAAGAAAGTTATTTATAAAAATGGCTACTGGTTCATTTACGTCTCCTAATTATCCTAGTTCTCAAAGTGAGGTCCTTAGAGACCATTACAAAGCTTCTGTTTATTTCACAAGGTCGAAATTTAATTAAAAGACTGTGTGTTTTTATATTTTATTAAATAATATTCTATCAAATTAAAAGAAAAGAAAATCCCCTGAAGTTACCTATACAAAATTCACATGTAAAGCAGCTTTCGAATGCATGTCGCTTGGGGAGAAAAAAGCATTTTTTCTCTGTTACTCTCTCGCCTAAGATATATTTTTTTATTTTGCTTTAGTAAAAATCTGTAATGGGGAATGTTGTTACAAGGAATATCTTAAAACTGTAGTCGTTACTAAAAGCGGTAAAGGAATGGATTATTTTTTTCGATAGTGAATTCTTTTCAAGTTTTTATGACTTTTGATGGTTCTTCCAAATTCAAGAACAATATATCTTTGTTTTAATTTAGTATAAATGAATTTCACAGAATAGCTTTTATTATCTTCTAGTCTTCAATCGGCGTTTTTATATCTTGTTTTCAGATCTAGTTTTTTTTTAAGTGACTTTTATAAATAAATACGTTTTGTTTATTTTTTTGTTTTTTTGCAAATCTTTCATCATATTAACTAACTTAACTCCATAAATATTTCGAAACCGTTCTTTGTTTCAATTACAAAACTATCATTAACTTATCATTATGATTAATACTATTTCCTTTTTTGTTTTTTTTTCTTTTGAAATTAAGGATGTCTGGATATCAAACAAAGGAAAATGAGCCAATTGATTTAAGGTGTATTAACTCTTTCAAATGACTATGATTTCTGTTTACATTTTTTTAAAAGTATTGATTTTACAAACCTAAACGCTTTTATGTATTGAAATTTTGCCATATATAAATAAATTTTGGCAGCAAGTATTTTATGCATTTCAATTTCATTACTTATCTTTAAGATATTTTGAGTCCTTCCGAAAACTTCTTAATTATTTTCTTGAATCGGATGGTTGTAAGGCAGGGATGTCAAACACGTGGTCGCCACACAATTCTTTGAAAAAAATTTTTAACATCACGCTTTTAACCCTTTTTATCTACCGACGGTACTTATAAGTACCACTCACTTTGAAATTACATAGAACAATCATTTTTACGAATACTCGGACAATACTTGGCAGAAATATTCTTTGTAATCCACTCTTTCTAGATATATGGCAGCATGAGTTCTATGATGAGTATGTCTTCGGGGAAGGCAAATATAGTTTATTGCAGAAGTTGCGTTTTCACTGACGTTTTGATCGGATTGTGAAGATTGTCATTTTTGTTCCGAAAAAGTAGTTAATCTCAAAAGGTAAGTGTCTTATTTTTTTTTACATGTTTAGGACTTTAGAAAACGATTTGACTGTTTATTTTAAGTGAATGCTGTACATAATTAATTTTACAGTTGAAATGCGTTGTGGTACTTATAAGTATCGACAGCACACTGGGTGTTGGAGCAAGAACTTAAGTTGTTTTCGTCCGCGTAGCTTATTATTGATTTTTGCTCTGTTCATCACTATGCTGCAGTAGAGTTTGCCCTTTTCGTCGTTTCTTTTGGCTTAACTCATTTATTTTGCTTTTTTAAAAAATTTTTATTTTAATGTTTTTAAAAAATTTGTATCTTTGAATCCGAGCTTGTATTTTATTTTTTAAATTTTTTTTGCCATACTATTAAATGAAATATGTATTCTTATTTCAAAATTATATAACATCCTTTTAATTCCTTTATGTGTAACAGAGATTTAACAGTAGTTGGAGATTTTCAAGGTGCTAATATTATTTTTGTTATTATTTTCCTTTTCTTAGAAAGTCTGTAAAAAAGAAGCCCAGTCTTCAAGAGGCTTTGGATTTATTATAGAACCTGCCATCTGAAATCAGTGATGTACTAACAGATAATTTTTCTGATGAAGAAATCCCAGCAAATTATCTTTTGGAATTTTCGTTAGATTCTTAGAATGACGATCAAGAGGCTGAACTCAAAGTGCAGCAATTCATGCTAAGAAAATACAGCATTTCTCACCCTACCTCAGGATGCGGTGCTTTAAGTAACATTCAATCGAAACTTCACTCAAAATGCACAACGTGTAATGAATTTCTGTGTATTAATGAAAAAAAAACTGTTTCTTTGAATATCATCAAATTAAATTTATGTGTAAAAAAGTCATTTGGTCTTTTCGTATTGTCAGAATATTTGAGACCTAGGTGTGCTGACGGTACTTTAAGGTACGAATTTAATTAATTATCTCTAATGAATTAAATTTCCCAATATTTTTTATTATGTATTTATGTATATCCCTTAATTTTCATTGCAGAGATCCAAAACAAAATATCGCATGAAAAAATTTGCAGTAAATCATAATGTAGTAGATAAAGGGCTTAAGTTTTTTCATTTTAAAATTTATTTGAGGTGAACCTTATAAATAAACCTAGAATTTCTTTGCTTTTACCTATTCTTGTTTTAAAATAAATCATTTTTGATAATAAAAATGGCCTTTAGACTAAAAAAATACTTTTTTACATTTCATTAAAAGTTTTCATTTAATTTTTTTTTATAGTAAATGATTTTTTATTAAATTCTAAAATGCAGTGCATATTCTAAACTATAGATGATACCCTGATTCTACGTGTGAGTACGACTTCTATTTCTCTTCCTCGTTTATTTATTTATTTATTTTTTGTATGTCCAATCAGCAAGAGGCAGTCAGAGGTGTTCTTCAAAGTTTAACGAAAAATATTTGTGACGGCTCACGCATCTTTTCTTTAACATGTCCTTTGGGTTCTTTGGGCCAGAATTAATGGCAACTCTTTTCCCACCAAATCCAAGCAAGAGGCAGTCAGAGGTGTTCTTCAAAGTTTAACGAAAAATATTTGTGACGGCTCACGCATCTTTTCTTTAACATGTCCTTTGGGTTCTTTGGGCCAGAATTAATGGCAACTCTTTTCCTACCGAATCCAAGCAAGAGGCAGTCAGAGGTGTTCTTCAAAGTTTAACGAAAAATATTTGTGACGGCTCACGCATCTTTTCTTTAACATGTCCTTTGGGTTCTTTGGGCCAGAATTAATGGCAACTCTTTTCCTACCGAATCCAAGCAAGAGGCAGTCAGTGAGGTGTTCTTCAAAGTTTAACGGTGTTCTTGACGGCTCAAAGTTTAACGCATCAAAGTTTAACGAAAAATATTTGTGACGGCTCACGCATCTTTTCTTTAACATGTCCTCACGGTTCTTTGTCCTTTGGGTTCTTTGGGCCAGAATTAATGGCAACTCTTTTCCTACCGAATCCAAGCAAGAGGCAGTCAGAGGTGTTCTTCAAAGTTTAACGAAAAATATTTGTGACGGCTCACGCATCTTTTCTTTAACATGTCCTTTGGGTTCTTTGGGCCAGAATTAATGGCAACTCTTTTCCTACCGAATCCAAGCAAGAGGCAGTCAGAGGTGTTCTTCAAAGTTTAACGAAAAATATTTGTGACGGCTCACGCATCTTTTCTTTAACATGTCCTTTGGGTTCTTTGGGCCAGAATTAATGGCAACTCTTTTCCTACCGAATCCAAGCAAGAGGCAGTCAGAGGTGTTCTTCAAAGTTTAACGAAAAATATTTGTGACGGCTCACGCATCTTTTCTTTAACATGTCCTTTGGGTTCTTTGGGCCAGAATTAATGGCAACTCTTTTCCTACCGAATCCAAGCAAGAGGCAGTCAGAGGTGTTCTTCAAAGTTTAACGAAAAATATTTGTGACGGCTCACGCATCTTTTCTTTAACATGTCCTTTGGGTTCTTTGGGCCAGAATTAATGGCAACTCTTTTCCTACCGAATCCAAGCAAGAGGCAGTCAGAGGTGTTCTTCAAAGTTTAACGAAAAATATTTGTGACGGCTCACGCATCTTTTCTTTAACATGTCCTTTGGGTTCTTTGGGCCAGAATTAATGGCAACTCTTTTCCTACCGAATCCAAGCAAGAGGCAGTCAGAGGTGTTCTTCAAAGTTTAACGAAAAATATTTGTGACGGCTCACGCATCTTTTCTTTAACATGTCCTTTGGGTTCTTTGGGCCAGAATTAATGGCAACTCTTTTCCTACCGAATCCAAGCAAGAGGCAGTCAGAGGTGTTCTTCAAAGTTTAACGAAAAATATTTGTGACGGCTCACGCATCTTTTCTTTAACATGTCCTTTGGGTTCTTTGGGCCAGAATTAATGGCAACTCTTTTCCTACCGAATCCAAGCAAGAGGCAGTCAGAGGTGTTCTTCAAAGTTTAACGAAAAATATTTGTGACGGCTCACGCATCTTTTCTTTAACATGTCCTTTGGGTTCTTTGGGCCAGAATTAATGGCAACTCTTTTCCTACCGAATCCAAGCAAGAGGCAGTCAGAGGTGTTCTTCAAAGTTTAACGAAAAATATTTGTGACGGCTCACGCATCTTTTCTTTAACATGTCCTTTGGGTTCTTTGGGCCAGAATTAATGGCAACTCTTTTCCTACCGAATCCAAGCAAGAGGCAGTCAGAGGTGTTCTTCAAAGTTTAACGAAAAATATTTGTGACGGCTCACGCATCTTTTCTTTAACATGTCCTTTGGGTTCTTTGGGCCAGAATTAATGGCAACTCTTTTCCTACCGAATCCAAGCAAGAGGCAGTCAGAGGTGTTCTTCAAAGTTTAACGAAAAATATTTGTGACGGCTCACGCATCTTTTCTTTAACATGTCCTTTGGGTTCTTTGGGCCAGAATTAATGGCAACTCTTTTCCTACCGAATCCAAGCAAGAGGCAGTCAGAGGTGTTCTTCAAATTTTAACGAAAAATATTTGTGACGGCTCACGCATCTTTTCTTTAACATGTCCTTTGGGTTCTTTGGGCCAGAATTAATGGCAACTCTTTTCCTACCGAATCCAAGCAAGAGGCAGTCAGAGGTGTTCTTCAAAGTTTAACGAAAAATATTTGTGACGGCTCACGCATCTTTTCTTTAACATGTCCTTTGGGTTCTTTGGGCCAGAATTAATGGCAACTCTTTTCCTACCGAATCCAAGCAAGAGGCAGTCAGAGGTGTTCTTCAAAGTTTAACGAAAAATATTTGTGACGGCTCACGCATCTTTTCTTTAACATGTCCTTTGGGTTCTTTGGGCCAGAATTAATGGCAACTCTTTTCCCACCAAGAAGTCCAAGAAGTGAAGTGTGAATGAAAGATTGAACTTTAAATATCGGAACTTAGAGTAAAAGCGAGATGGCATGTGTGAATGAAAGATGCAAATGAACAAACGTTTAAATATCGGAACTTAGAGTAAGCGAGATGGCAATGTAAAGGAATGTTAGACAACTGATGATGGTTATTATAGTTCGTGGTTCAAGTCTGAATGAGTTTTGCGTGACGTGAATACAAGTTATTAGTGATCGAATATATGAAACGGCCAAGTTGTACACCAGTGCATACAAAGACAAGATTAAGCATAGAACAAGATTGATCGTTTCTCCAAGCTGTAATAATGTAGGATTGATTATTTAATATTATATAGAATCGGGGATTAAGTGGTTCGCTTATTGATAGTAGTCTGAATTAGATTAAGTCTTATTATATATATATATATATATATATATATATATATATATATATATATATGTGTTGCGTCATCGTAGATTCTCTCATATTAATTATTATAATTTCATTTGTTAATGGTTTAAGTTGAATATCTTAATAAAGATAATGTTTGATTCTCGTTAATCCCACGCCTCTAGCTCACACTGATACTTCGAGAGATGTTTTTCCAAGAGGAGGAACATCACATATTTAAGATGGTTAAATATATAGAGAAATGTATACGCGTAATATCGTTTGCGAATGAAAGCACAATCATATTTCAACAATGAGTAAAAAAAGATCAATTCAAAAGGAATGCCGTAATGTTGAAGAAAATTGAAAATGTGATATTTTTTTAGTTCAAAATAAGATTAAAATATTCATGACCTCTAAAAACTCTATTTCAGTTGCTAAGGAATATAATCATAATAAAGGCACTATAACACAAATCATGAAGTAAACTATGACCAATACTTTTAAAAACTTTGTGAAGACAAGTTGTCCGAATTGAGATCAATTCTTCAAAAATTATACAGCTGCTGTTAAAGTTGTGTATTATTAAATTTAATTACACCAGCCGATCGAAATCATTTACTGAAACGGAATTTATTAGTTAATGTTTATTTAAAATAGCGGAAGTATTAAGTCCAGTCGAAGTATTGCATAGTTGATGAAATAGCAGATAATTTGTGAAATCAGCATAATTCAGTAATATCATTATTTCAAGTCAACTTTATTGCAATATTGATGAAAGTACAGATATTCCAAATTTCACTCAGCTAGTCGTATTTTTCCCCACGGATACGATGTTCACTTAAAAATAGGAGAACTTTTGGAAATCATTCATATTCAAAATATAACTTATAGCTGATATTTTAAGTGTACTTATAAATCTTTCGAAGGAGTATAAGTTATACCACTGGAAAAGGTGGTCCGTCTTGCATTATGGTGTACCTACCATGACCGGTATTATTAAAGGAGTTGTTGCAAGATTATATAAAAGAAACACGCAAACAACATGGCAATAATAATTTTGAATTTTTTCATTATATTATTAACTAGCAGGTACTGAGTGTGTGTGTGCTCCACATTTTTAATTTTAAAACATGTTTTTAAAATGATCACCAAAATTGTAAATTATATTCTAGAACACATAGACTTAATCATCGTCAATTTGCTTTATTTCTGGAAGATATAGAAAGTGAGTACAAAAAAAAAAATGATCTACCACACACACACACACATATAAAACGGAGGTTCAATGTCTTTTAAATTATAGAGTGTTGAAACTGTTCTTCAAATTGCTGAACGAAGTTATTGTTTTCTTGGAGACAAGAATTATGAATGTGCTGAATTATATATATATATATAAGATGGACAATGGATAAAGGACCTGCCTTTCTCAGTATTATAAGTCATCTTAATCAACTTGATTTTAAGCTTCAAGACGAAAATCACGTTGTTACAATTCTATTGGATAATATTAAAAATTGTTGCTTTGGCTAAAATAA
Organism: Trichonephila clavipes; assembly: GCA_019973935.1. Taxonomy (NCBI): domain Eukaryota; kingdom Metazoa; phylum Arthropoda; class Arachnida; order Araneae; family Nephilidae; genus Trichonephila; species Trichonephila clavipes. Next base: position 102,012 of record BMAU01020860.1, on the reverse strand, counting down.
ATAGAAAAAGAAAAGTTGTCTCGCTCTGAAAGCTGTCAATATCTGTTGATTAAATCCCATAAATTAAAATTTACTGAATACGCTCACAAAATTAAATTGTTTGAAACGGAATTATTAATTCTAATTTTAAAACCTGTGATCTATAATTTTCGCACTTTTATTTTATCTCCATCTATCGATATTGAAATTGTGGATGAAAGCTTACAAGTAAATTAATGGAAATCCAACGCAATTCTTTGTTGAAGCAAAAATGTATGGAAGTTGGAATTCTACATTTTTATGCATATTTATATCAGTAGATCTGTTTCCTAAAATTTATCATTTGTTAAGCGAATTACGGCTATGCTCGGAAGTACTCATTTATGCGCGCAATTATTTTCTTCAATGGAAAATTCAGAGAGATTAAGATTAATCCCAATCACTATTTATGTTCAATTTTAAAAATTATATCAGCACACAGTGTTTTTAATCAAATCTTAAACCTTGCTTTGTGAAAAAATCCGATACCAAATATTTTCTATAAATGAATAATTGAAATTCTTTAAAAAATTTAATTTTTATTTTCATATAAAAAAAATAAAATATACTATAGTTTATGTTTAAAAACTAACATGAAATATAAGACGACTACGTATGTATTGTAAAAAAGCACTGAGCTTTTACATTGAGTCTAATAAATGCATAACACATTATAAAAATCATATGTTATTGATTTTTTGAAGATTGTCCCCAACTTATAATAAAATGGACCCTATGGCCCGTAGTATCATACGAGTTTGATACCCCTGCTGTAAGAATTCACAAAGGAAGACTAAGAATTGGATTATCTTACTATTTTTCAAACGTATTTAAAATCAGTTAATATATATATATAACAAAAATTACTCCGCTTGATGGAAATAGAAAGCAACTCAATGTTATTGTGAAGTTTCAAGTCGAGTAAAATTTAAATCCGTATTCAGTATCACTATTAGACTATAAACGACATCTGTTCGTAACCTTAACTTATTTAATCTCTTCCTCTAGTTAAAAATCTCTTCTTACAAAAGAGAGCTAGAAGAGACATGCCAATTCTTACATATTTGTAGAAACATCGAGAAATAAGCGTTGGATTGATTCTCACTGGTTATTACTTACTTAGAAGAACAATTCACAATTTCCTTACAAGTAACTGGAAGAAATCGAATACATTGAACAAAATATATGAGCGTACCACGTTAATTAATATTGAAAACAAATTAATTTGACACGAAAAAAAATTTTTTAAGTGCCTACACTTTTCTGAAATTCAAAATTTCTGTTTAGATCACTTTCTGATGTTCTCGTATTTTATTTAATTTTTTAAAAAAATATATTTTATATGCTTTTGAGCTTTTTGATAAGCTGTCTTACATCTGTTGTTTGATAAGCTTTAAACATTTCACTTTCGAAGCAATACGAGAACTGCTGTCGACATAGTTTTGAATCGTAGATCAAAACAGGCGCCATGCTTTAATCTGATTGTCGAAATGATTGTCGTAATGATAATTGAAAAAAAAAATTAAAACTAAAGAAGAGAAAATTCTTTGATACTTATTATTTCTTTTGACGCAAAACGAATATACTATGGTTAGAGGTGCGTATAAAAGTCAAAACATAGAATGAGACATTAAAGATAAGACATAACTTTATTTTCCCCGTAAGTACATTGAGGCATTCGTCATACCGCTTGATAAGCTTTAAAAAGCCCTCCAAGAAAAACTCAGGGCTTTGCAGTCTCGGTGGGATGCGTCGGGGAACAGACTCGTTTGTTATGTCTTGCGTAGTTACGTCGTGTATTACAATTGCTAATGATGCAAAGTTTATCTACGTATAGTGTGTGTATGTAACTATTTCTAGAAATATTCAAGTGGTTTAAAAAATATATTCTAACGTTTACATTAGTGGTACAGCTTGTATACGTCTAATATATCAATGATCTAATTCTTGTCTTATAAGTCTAATTCTTCAAGTAACTCTCACGACTTTATTTTTGAAATTTTTAATAACCTGAGACAAAAGCGAAAGAGCAGACACTACAGAGATTTCGTACAAGTACTCAATTTCAAAAAAAAAAAAAATCTGCGCATGTGCCCGCAGTCGTGTACAGTCAATAAAAAGTTTTTTTTTCATGGGTGTGTACAAGCGAGACCACATAGAATAGTTTACTTGCGTTAAATTAACGATTTTTAGAACTTCTATTTAACATGGCTAGTTCAGCAAAAAAAAAAGAGTGCAAGATAGTAAGTGTAACAGAGAATTTCAAACTTGGTGGACTGAGAAATATGGCATGATCAGTAAAGGCGACAAAGTGGTGTGTGTTTTATGTTCTGGAACAGGGTATGCAGAACATCGTATGTAAAACGGCATTTTGAAACAAATCCCATCAAATAATGTGAAAAAAGCGAACCAGAGCAAAAAGAATTAATTGCAAGTGCAATAAAAGACAGAAATAAACAGTCGACGTCCATAATTAAATATGTAAGAAAAAATTGTCACTCAAGTGCGGCAAGTTACTCGGCTGCAAATGTCATTGCTTGGCATTGTAAACCTTTTCAAGAGGGAAAGTTTTTGAAGGAAGCTTGGTTGGCATGCGCGCTCTCACTTTTTGATGATTTCGATAATAAAGATAAGATAATTCAGCGCATCAAAGATATTCCTTTATTTAGAAACACAATAAAAGATAGAATCTTGAAACAGGCCAAAAATGTTACAGATCAACAAAAAAATGACATTAACTGTCATTAAGGAATGAATTAATTGCGATAACATCATTGTTAACTATTACAAAGGGCACAGATCTTTGTACGGGTGTAAGAAATTCGCTTGCTGAGAAAGAAATTTATTTGAAAAAATTGTTTCAGTAACCATTGATGGGGTTCCAAATATGGTAGGCAAAAAAGGGTTTCATATTTCCTTTTTTAAAACAGACGTAGGACATTCGATTCTTGAATGTCACTGCATTATTAACAAGCCTTATGTGCAAAGAGTAGTTTAACATCTCTTGATAATGTAATAACGTTAATCACAAAAATAGTCAACTTCATATCGTCGCAGGCTTTAAATAAGCGAAAATTTGATGTTTTATTAGATGAAGTCAATTCGGTGTATAGTGGTTTACTAATGTATAATAATGTTCACTGGTTGAGCCACGGGAACGTACCTCAAAGATTTGTTGATTGCTTGGAAGAAATCAGACTGTTTCTGCAAAATGAGAGCAAAATTGAACAATACCCACAGTTGGTGGATATTATGTGGCTTTTAAAATGGATGTTTTTTATAAACATATGCCAAAACTTCAATGAATTGAACGTAAAGCTTCAAGGCACGAATAAAATAGTTATCGTCATGATGGATCTAATTCGCGCTTTTGAAGCTAAACTGTATGTTTTCAGAAACGATATTACTACTAGAAAATACAAGTACTTCCCAAACTTGAAAAAAAAATATCAAAAATTTAGATGCCCATGAGAAACGAAATGAAGAAACAGTTACTGGTGAATTTATTTCCTTAAATGACTCTTTAATCAAAGAATTTTTAGCGAGATTTTCTCAGTTCAAGGAATTATCGGAAACGTTCAAATGTATTATGTACCCTGATGCGATTTCATTTGATAAACTGAACTTGTCCCAATTCGATTGGTTGGAAATTGAAGAATTTGAAAAGTAACTGATTGATTTCCAGTCTAGTTCAAAAGTTTATTGAAACAAGGAAAAAGTTGTAATTGATTGAAGCAGAAAGATTGACAAGCAATATAAGTAAAAATGCCAATAACGAAATTTTGGAAACATGGAATTCGATTCCAGACGCATTTAACGGTTTGAAAATGCTGGCTCCTGCTATTTTAACTATATTTTCATCTTCCTATGCCTGCCAGTCATTAGTTTCAGAGATGAATAACATCAAAGACTCGCTTAGAAACCGTTTAGCTAACGACTTTAATTCAACATGCATTCTGCTAAAAGTAATATCTTATAGTCCTGATACAAGTTATTTGTCATCTAATCTACAACAACAGAATATTACTTTCATTTAAATTACATGTATAACTAAAACATTTACTACAATACAGTGCAAAATGTATTTTTTTCGTATTAAATAAAGAATTTTGATTTGTTCGTATATAGTTTTATTAGTTTCCCAATAATCCCAAGTCAAAATTATTTGATGGCACGCCTATAACTCACTAAACATTTTTTTAGAAAAAATGGCACGATGATCCAAAAAGGTTCGTCACCCCTGGTCTAGGCACTCCCAACCAAGAGTTTTGCATTGCCGTCGCCGAGAGCTGTCTCGGTATTGTCCTCCAAAAGCTGAACGCTACATCTGAGAAACCCAGACAACCTTTTCCGAACCCATGTGCTTGATCGCGGTCGACCCAATGGTGTATCGGTGTTTTGCTCTTTCGCCCTTATCCGACGTTTCTCATTTCGGATGATGTGTGGAATTGAATTATTCAATTCATTTTCATCGTCGGAATCTACATCAATGATATTTTTTGAGTTTTGAACAAATTTCAAAATGTCTTTGTCTATCATAATTGGGGCTGTGCACACATTATCATCATCGATTGCAATGACTTCTTCCAATAACAGAAAATGGCATTCCAATCCAGCTGGTGTTCATTCCCAGAAGGTAAATCGTTTCGTGTTAAGAGAAAAAAATGCATGCAAATATATTGTAGTTTGTTGGGATCGTGGTATATTATTTCGTGTTCATCAATATTTCGTCTTCAGCGTAAAACTTATTTCACTGTTTATGTTGTTCTACTTTAAATATTTTAAGATATATTCTTCTAAGGAGAGCGCATTTTTTTACAAGTTTGAAGACTATTGCGTTAAACTATCTGATATTTTATGGGCTTTTTATTTATAAAATCTTTTATTTACTAGCTGATATATCCGTTCTTCGCACGGGTGAACTGAAAAATTAAACAAAACAGATTGAAGGATAAACAAGTTTTTAATGAGTTAATTTTAAGTGAATTGCAAATTAAACAAAAAAAGATTTTCGCATATCTCAGCTGAAGAAAAAAAAAGAAAGAAAAAAATACCTTCGTTAAATTTTAAGTCTGTAGATCTAATAGCTGATAAAAAGGATTTTTTTTAATATTTGTAACTCCCCGTAACACTCTTGAGGGTCGATTTTTGAAAATACCTCCCTAAGCTTATCTCTGTTCAGCAAAAGTAACACATTGTTAAAAGTTTTGTGACGTTTAAAATGTTGTAAATAATTTGTATCTGAAAGTGTCATACATTAATATTACTTTCTATCAAATTTATTTTATGTTAAAATTGTAATATTCGCAAGCAACGCCGTTTCTTAAATAACAATGGCGATTCAATGAAACACATAGCGAAATGTTGATAGAGTCAAGTTGGCAAATGTCTAGCTACTTTCATAGCTCAAGCTTTATTAGAGCAATGTAAGACCCGCCGTGTAGGGGAGTGATGCACGTTAATACTTTATCTATCGCATTATGATTTACTGCAATTTTTTTTCATGCAATATTTTTTTAGGTTGAATTCTTTTACATTGAAAATTAAGGGGCATACATATACAAAATACTCCACTTAGGGAAATTTAACCCGTTAGAGCTAATAAATTAATAAAGGTATTCCACTGTAAAATTAATTATATACACTGTTCACTTAAAATAAATAGTCAAATCCTTTTCTAAGGTCTCCATAAACATACAAAAACATAAGACACTTAAATTTTTACATTAACTATTTTTGGGAACAAAAATGATAATCTTTGCAATCCGCTGAAAACGCAGTCAGCTGAAAACACAATATCTGCTACAAAACTATTCGCCTTCCCCGCTAAAATACTCATCATAGTACCCGTGCTGTCATATATTTTGGAAGAGTGGATTTCAAAGAATATTCCAGCTAAGTATTGGTAGAATATTCCTGCTAAATTGGTGTGGCGTGGTAGTTAGGAGAAGGGGGTGCCAGCTCAGGTGTCGTCCACATCACTTGTCCATGGTTCAAGATTACGTAGTCGGACGCTAAAAGCCCTCGTGTATCTGAACAGTGCGACGTTAATATTCACTCACTCCAAAAAGTACAGTACAGTAGTTATAATTATTTTTATACTTAAAAATGCAATATCTGCCTATTCAATTAAATATAAATACTTCAATTAAATATAATTCAATTATAATTAACTACTAACCACACAAACAAATTTTGAAAATTTGTCCAAATGATGTAGTGTGAAAGAGAAAGTTTATTCAGACAGACAACAAATTCGTCTTATATGCATATCGATTTGTTTGAATTCTTGTGTATTATTACTTTTGTAAGCCTCATGACATACTTTATGGGCATAGCAAGGGCAGGTCACGTTGACCCATACTCCCCAGCAACATGTAGCTGGGGAGAGCTAGTTATAACATCAAATTAAATCTTAAAAAGATATCAAAAACAAAAGAAGGCTCAATATTTTGAAGAAATCAGTATAAACATTTTTGTACAAACACAATATATATATTGTAAAATATTTATTTTGCTATTTGCATTTCAGACAAACATCAAACAAAATTTTAAAAATTGTCAAAAACAGATAAAAAAACATATTTAAGAAAAATACCGCTGATTAATTTTGCCAAAGACATCGCAATGTGCAAAATTATTTGCAGTATATAATAACCAAAAAAAATGTAAGTACTAAAATATAAAAAAAAAATTATATATTGAATTAACTAAGGATTACTGGAGGGAAAGATAAAACAGGCTAAGATAATACTCATAATATTAATTTCATATTGGTAGGCTACTCATTTTTGGCATGATTTTGAAATCATGCCAAATTGGTATGTTGCGGCCAGTCTAATGTTATAGTAATGTAAAGAATTAAAGGTACTTATGTATTATCGCAACCTATTGGTGACATTATACAAAATGAAGCACATGATTGCCAATTCAATGCATACAAAGTTGGGATTGCCGATGTGGCGAGTTGTCTTGAACATTGGTGATTGTGCAATAATACGTAAGTACTAAATAAAAAAAATTATCCAAAGTATATATATCCCGAGCATAAAAATTAATTGAAAAATGAAGTACAATAGTAACATTAACTGACATAAAAAGAACTGAACTAACTTTATCAATGCAAAAGCATAATTTGAAAAAATAAGGTACTTACATATAACCGCAACCGATTGGCGACATTACATGAAACGAAGCATATGACTCACAATTCAGCATATATATGACATACGAAATCGGGGTTGCCAACTTGGCTAGTTATTTTGAACGTTGGCGATTGTTAGGATAGTACATAAGTGCCAAAAATAATTTATCTTATGACTACCTGCTTCCTCAATACACTCATTTTTAGCATGATTTTGAAATCACGCCAAATTGGTATGTTGCGGCCAGTCTAATGTTATAGTAATGTAAAGAATTAGAGGTACTTATGTATTATCGCAACCTATTGGTGACATTATACAAAATGAAGCACATGATTGCCAATTCAATGCATACAAAGTTGGGATTGCCGATGTGGCGAGTTGTCTTGAACGTTGGTGATTGTGCAATAATACGTTTGTACTGAATAAAAAATTATCCAAAGTATATATATCCCGAGCATAAAAATAAATTCAAAAATGAAGTACAATACTAACATTAACTGATACAAAAAGAACTGAACTAACTTTATCAATGCAAAAGCATAATTTGAAAAAATAAGGTATTTACATATAACCGCAACCTATTGACGACATATGAAACGAAGCACATGACTCACAATTCAGCATATATATGACATGCGAAATCGCGGATGCCAACTTGGCAAGTTATTTTGAATGTTGGCGATTGTTACAATAGTACATAAGTTCAAAAAATAATTTATCTTACGACTACCTACTTCCTCAACAGGTATTTAAGCCATTTGTCTGTTTTGCTCATTCTCTGATGGCTATTCCAGTATGATATGTAATTACTACCAACACTGCTTTAGCTTGAGCAGTGTGATAACCCAAGTGTGATTTTCTGCACGGCAATTTATGCACTGAAGACAAAGGTTAAAATAAAAACACATGAAATTGCAAAATATTATTAATTTCATACATCTAAAACAGATAACGAAAATGGAAGTATTATACTTACGTTATGTAAGGAACCGCTGCCTGCACCTGGCAACAGGTCGAACGAGAGACGATATAGAGAAAAGGATCTGGCAACGACGGAGAGAGGAAAAAGGTGGGAACGGAGGAGTGAGTGAGTGAGTGAGTTAATATTAACGTCGCACTGTTCAGCTACACGAGGGCTTTTGGCAACGGACCACGTAATTTTGAACCATGGTCAAGTGACGTGGTCAAGTGACGACGAAAATGGAAATATTATACTTACGTTATGTAAGGAACCGCTGCCTGCACCTGGCAACAGGTCGAACGAGAGACGATATAGAGAAAAGGATCTGGCAACGACGGAGAGAGGAAAAAAGGTGGGAACGGAGGAGTGAGTGAGTGAGTGAGTTAGTGAGTGAGTTAATATTAACGTCGCACTGTTCAGCTACACGAAGGCTTTTGGCGACGGACCACGTAATTTTGAACCATGGTCAAGTGACGTGGACGACACCTGAGCTGGCACCCCCCTCTCCTAACTACCACACCACACCAACGGGAGGACGTTTCAGCTCTCGACGGATTTAACGTGCATCGTTGCCCTACACGGCGGGTCTTTAGTGGTATTGGGATCGAACTCATGACAAGCCTGCCATGGTTGGATACCTTAACTACTGGGCTACCGCAGCCCTGGGAACGGAGGAGAGAGAGGGACGAAGAAAAACCGGGGTCGTGAAAAGTAGACACGCGGCTGGACGATGTATCTTAATCTTGTAACATCTCAATATATTCTTTATTTTAAGAAATGTCCCATAGAAGGTGTGGAATAAACACACAGTGGGACAAAACCCTGTCTTCAATTATTTTCAATTCACAATGCGAACACGATCAGAAAAGAACCCACGAGTTGACACTGGTGTCAGAAGTGCAATGCAATGGAGCAGAAGTTAAATGAACAAAATATTTCAAATTGATCGGTGTTCGTACTACATAATTGTGAACAAGGTTCTAGTGGACATTCAGTTTGAAAGAAAAATTTTAACAAGGAAATAGAACCTTGCAGTGTATCTTCAAGTTGATGACCACGTGCATCCCGGGAATTGCCCTGCAGCAGTTTCAAGTGAAAAAACAAGACCTTCTTCATATGGAGTTTTACCATCACCTGCCGAGTTGGGATATGAACGAACAGATGTCGTATTTTTCTTCATTTTCTGATGAATGGAGCCGTGATCTGAAAAGTGTTCGAGTACAGAAACAGCGTTCATGTCGAGGTAAGTGGCTATTGTTCCCCTAAGTTAAAATATTGTGTGAATATTTAAAAGAGTATTGGGATGCAGTCATATTTAATTTATTTTTTTAAAAATAAAATAGAAAAAGTAGATATATCTGAGAAAAGAAAATTTCATTGGTTTATTGCAATATTCTATGTTGTTGGATTATTGTGTAGATGAAATAAGAAAATTGTGTACTTATTTTACCTGGAAATGATAGGGTATCATTTTAAATGTTGTAAAATATGGTATTTAGAGTTCTAGTGTTAAACTATAATTTCTTTTTTATCATCATTCTTTACTGTTTTGAAGTTGTCTCAAAAATTAAAATCTGGGTATAGAAAGTGTTTTGCATAACAATTCAGTTTGCAGAATTTTAAAAAAAAGAATTAGATTAATTTATCTTGAAATAATGGTTGCGAAAAATGTATGTTTGAGTGGGTGAAAAATATCCATTAAAAAAATGTGTATATGTATTTCAAGTAGACGGACTTCCTGTTAAAATGTTGTAAATAAGAGATTTTGTAGGTTATTTATGATTCAGAATATGGCATGGTTTTTTTTTGAATATTATATGATAGTTTTTCATTTTAAGCAAAAAAGTTGCAATTTGTCAGTTAGTTGATAGTTTAATGCAATCTGAGGTTATTTCCTTTGCTCGTAATTTAGGATGTATATGTATATTGGTTTTTTGTTTCCTGCATAAGATTCTTCTTTTAATTAAAAAAAAAGAAACTAAGAGTAGATTTATGATTTGAGAAATAATTCTATGGTAATGTAGCTAAAGTATGTTGTTAATTGTGTTTTTTTTATTTTGAAAAAGGTTCTGCATTCTGATAAGTAACAAATAACTGTGTCTCATATAAGTTTTATTGTAAACATATTTCGTATTGTGTTTCTGGAATTTGAGTACTCTTAGAAAAAACGAGTAGAATTTTTCTTGCTTGTTAAATATATAGTACTAGTTCATTTAAGTGTTTGTAGTTAAATTTGTCAGAAGGTAATTTGGCATTAGGTTTAGCTTGATTAAAAATGGCATTTCTCATTAGAAGTAAGAAAATTGACTTAATTCAATTAGCGCGGGACTTAGATGAGTCACCTGATCCGTCTATGTCTAAAATTGTTTTAAGGGATTTAATAATCTCTAGTAAATATTACAAGGAGGAAGAGGCAAAAGAGTTATTGGAAGTTATTACAGCCGAAAGATTAGAGACAGAACAGCAGCAAAAACTAAAACGACAGGAGCAATTATCGATTGAAAAATTACGCTTGGAAATAGAATTATCTAGGATCGCTAATCAGAGTGCTACTCAAAATAATGGTCAAACCTCACGTGTAAAATCTTTAGATGAAATAGTTAAAATGGTTAGGCTCTTAACTGTAAAGGTACCCAATAAATCAGACGGGTGGGACTATTTCTTTTCTAGTCTTGAAAAGGCTTTCGCTAGTGAAATGGCTAGCGACGAGTTAAAACCGAAGGTTTTGTTATGCATGTTAGGAGACAAAGTGTCAAACTTATTAGTTAACCTAGGCGAAGAAGAATTAAAAGATTACGAGTCTTTAAAACAGATTATGCTCAAGGAGTATGAACCCTCATCTCAAAAATATGTTTAGAAAATTTTAGAAAGACCAAACGTAACTCTGACGAAACTTTCTCTCAGTTCGCGTCCCGTTTAACATCGATGTGGTTATACTACTGTAAGTTAAGAGAAGCGAATGATTTTGAGTCAGTTAATCAACTGATCGTAGCAGATAAAATGTTTGAAATGTAGGATTCTGAGACGGCGACCCATATTGGTGTGCTCCAAGGGGAAGAATGGTACAAACCCAGGAACTTGGGCAAACTATGTGATATATTTTATGCTTCCAAAGGGAAATCCTACGATGAACCTGAGAGAGCTAAATGGAATGATAGTGAAAGGAGAAGTTTTAATGGTAGTTGGGGTAAACAGCCATTTGGGGAGAAAAAGACAGATAAATTTTCTTCTAGGAAAAACTTTGATAAAGGTAAAGTAACTGAAATAAAAAAATTCGCTTGTTTCACCTGTGGATCAGATAAACATGTTAAGCGGAATTGTCCGAAAAACAAAGGGGTTGATAATAAAAGACTTAATGTGAATACGGTGTCAACGGAAGGGACAGAATTGGAAGATGGAACGGTCACTGCTAGAGTTGATTTGCTAGGTAAAGTCATTCCTAGGCGGGCTATTGAAGACAAATTAAGTAAATTAGTGAAAACATCTATCAATGTAGATGAGAAATTAGTCCATGCGTTAGTGGATTCTGGTACGGAAATTACTGTTATCAAGAAAGACTTAGTTCCTGGAATATCGGTTGAAGGAGCTTCCACGATTTATTTGAAAGGTATTTTCGGTCCAGCGGTTAAATGTCCTTTAGTATATGTTCCAATTGGTCTTGCTACCGGTGGCCAGGTTAATGAGGTGCACCAGCAAGTGTTATGTGCTTTGGCAGAAGTTTTGGTAGAAGACGTGTTGCTTCCACCAGAGGTTTTGGATATGTTGGGAGGAGCCCAGAGTGAAGAGAATTCACTGGCTCAAAGCTCTCAGGACCTGAGGGTTGACTCAGGAAATGTAGATGAAACCGAGGTTTCATGGGGTATTCTGCCAGAGAGAAAGCACAGGAGCACATTGAGGATCCTCAAAGGAATATTACTTCATGCCGGAATGAAGTGGGAACATTGGGTACTAAGGATGAGGAGGTGACCGCTGAGATGGATAAAGGAAGCATGGTGGCTGATAGTTTTCGTTCCGAACAGGAGTGTTGTGCCGAGTTAGCATTGACTTGGAAGTATGCTAAGGAAGGCAAAGGAAACTACTACGAAGTAGATGGGTATCTATTTCGTAGGGATAAAATACTCGGAGAGAGTATTGGGCAACTGGTAATTCCGAAATGCAGAAGAACTGAGGTGTTGAGACTAGCGCATACTTCAGTGTTCAGTAGTCACATGGGTCCCAAGAAGACGCTTGAACGAATCAAGTATTCTTTATTTTGGGAGGGTCTAAGGTCCGATGTGAAGAAATTTTGTGAGTCATGTAAAGAATGTCAGCTCACTCGATCGGTTAGGATTAAAGACCGATCACCCATTACACCTGTGGCAAGGCCTGAATTGCCATTTCAGGTGGTGAATATGGATCTGATAGGTCCAATTGATCCGCCAAGCTCCAAGGGACATAAATATATTTTATGTCTGGTTGATCAGCACACTAGGTGGGGCGAGGCGGTGCCGTTGACTAGTCTCAGTGCGATGGTAACCTGTGAAGCTTTGTTAAGCATATTTTCGAGAACAGGGATACCGAATGTTGTCGCCTCTGATAATGGGACAAATTTCTCAGCCGAACTGACTAAGGAGTTCGAAAAAAGAATAGGCAGCAGCCCGAGATTCTCTACCCCAGGTTATCCACAGTCCAATGGTTTAGTGGAAAGGTTTAACAGAACTTTGAAAAATATGCTACATAACGTAGTTAGAGATGAGGGTAGAGGGTGGCATTTACAGATTCCGTACGTATTGTGGCCGTATAGGGAAATACCACATTCAACTACCGGCGTGTCCCCTTTTCAGCTACTATATGGTAGGCAACCGCTAGGTCCTTTGTCAATTTTAAAGTCTACTTGGACGGGTAAGCATAACAACTTACAGTTGTGTACTACTCCCGTTTCCAAATACTTGGAAGATTTAAAATGTAAATTGGAGAAGGCGGCCGAGCAAGCCAAACTTGTTTCAACGGTGCAGCAGGAAAAGATGGCTTATTACCATAATCCGAGATCGTCTGACAAAGTATTCAAGGTGGGAGAAAAGGTGATAGTGCTGATCCCTGATGCAACAAGTAAATTGTTTGCGAGATGGCAGGGTCCTGCGACTATTATTGAAAAACGGAATCCGCATTCATTTTTAGTAGAGAAATGCCAGATAATTCTACTAAGCACATCCATCAAAATAAGCTGAGGCATTATGTAGCTAGTTCGAATTCGGTAAATGTAATTTTCGAAGAAGAAAAAGAGTTCGGTCAAGTTGAAACTCCACCAACTGCCACCGAAGAATCTAAATTTTACGAAGTCCTCAACAATCTGAAAACTGATAATTTAAATAGCTATAATTTGAAAGTGCTCAAAAATTTAATTAGTAAATTTAAATATATATTTACCAAACCGGTTCAACCAGCGCGGGTAGGTGCCCATAAAATTGAGCTTGTAGCCAATGCAGTGCGGAGAAAGCCCCATTGTTATAGTGTTCCCATGGCATATAGAAGAGAAGTGGAGCGTCAAGTACAAGAGTTACTTGATTTAAATTTAATTGAACCATCGGAGGCCGATATTGCTCACCCTATAGTTTGTGTAGCCAAAAAAGATTCCTCTATCCGAATGTGTGTAGATTTTAGGGCCTTAAATGCAGTAACTAAGGTACCTGTCTTCCCTATGAAAGATATGCAAGAACTAATCTTCACAGCGGGGTCAGCGCATTGGTTGACTAGTATAGATCTTTTAAAAGGGTATTGGCAAATAAAAATAGACGAAGAAAGCAAACCATTGACGGCATTTACCACCCATAATGCTGTGTACCAGTGGAAAACGATGCCCTTTGGACTTGCTGGGGCATCCGGTACATTTCAAAGAGAAATTAATCGTATTTTAAAATCTCATTCAGAGTATGCACAGGCATACATGGATGATGTCGTAATATTTTCAAAGACGTTTGAAGAACATTAGTTCACTTAGAATTAGTTCTCACTGAGTTAGAAAAACTGGGGTTCTCGGTGAGGTTGGATAAGTGTTCTTTCGCGGCTAAGAGAATAAAATATTTGGGTCACACAATAGGGGGAGGTAAACATGGTCCTGATGAAGATAAAATATTAGCAATAAAAAGACTAATTCGACCTACCACTAAGAAAGAGGTTAGGTCAGTGTTAGGACTAATGGGCTTCTATCGTGCATATATCCCAAATTATGCAGAAATATCCACTCCGCTTACGGAGTTAACCAAGAAAAATAAACCCAACGACGTTTCACGGGGGAGGCTGAGCAAAATTCTTTTGTTAAGCTAAAAGAATTACTTTGAAGTAACTAGTCTTGCTACCCCTGATGCCAATTTACCTTTCCAGGTGCATTGTGATGCATCAGATTATGGGGTTGGTTGCTGTCTGATACAGCAAGATACCGAAGGAATTTACAGGCCAATAGCTTTTGCTAGTTAAAAATTCAATGTTACGCAAAAGAACTGGGCAAGCATCGAGAAAGAGGCCTGGACAGTGTTATACGGGTTGAATAAATTCGACAAATGGATTTATGGTGCCAAGGTGGAGATCATTTCTGATCATAATCCCCTTAAGTACCTAAATCAAACCACTCCAAAAAGTCCCAAGCTAACCCGTTGGGCACTGGCGTTACAGAGATGGAACCACTCCATTACTCACAGGCCAGGTATACAACATAGGAGTGCAGATGCATTGTCTAGATTAAGATAAGGACTGTATTGTATATATTTAGTGTTTTTTTGTATAATGTGTTTTCTATGCTTCTGTTTGCAATCCCATTACAGTTTAGATCTTTCTGGGAACATAGTCACTTATTTCAATTGGGTGAACTATTAATATTATTTCATGTGTTTGTATTAAGGAACTTTCACTAGAACAATCATCAAGACGTTTGACTGTTGCAATTATTGTGTGTTCTGTTTGTGGATTTTCTGTGTCACGGTTTGTGAATTTTCTGTTCCTGGTGTCTGATATGGTAAAATCAGCCACAAGGGGCAAATTTTACTCTTAGGTGGGGCGTGTAAGGAATCGCTGCCTGCACCTGGCAACAGGTCGAACGAGAGACGATATAGAGAAAAGGATCTGGCAACGACGGAGAGAGGAAAAAGTTGGGAACGGAGGAGAGAGAGGGGCGAAGAAAAACCGGGGTCGTGAAAAGTAGACACGGCTGGACGATGTATCTTAATCTTGTAACATCTCAATATATTCTTTATTTTAAGAAATGTCCCATAGAAGGTGTGGAATAAACAGTGGGACAAAACCCTGTCTGCAATTATTTTCAATTCACAATGCGAACACGATCAGAAAAGAACCCACGAGTTTACACGTTAATTGCAGTAATAAGAACTGATATATAACATTAACTGACACAAAAAGAACTGAACTAACTCTATCAATGCAAAAGCATAATTTGAAAAAATAGGGTACTTACATATAACCGCAACCTATTGACGAAATTATATGAAACGAAGCACAGGACTCACAATTCAGCATATATATAACATGCGAAATCAGGGTTGCCAACTTGGCAAGTTATTTTGAACGTTGGAGATTGTTAGGATAGTACATAAGTAACAAAAATAATTTATCTTACGACTACCTGCTTCATCAACATACTCATTTTTGGCATGATTTTGAAATCCTGCCAAATTGTTATGTTGCGACCAGTCTAATGTTATAGTAATGTACAGAATTAAAGGTACTTATGTATTATCGCAACCTATTGGTGACATTATACAAAATGAAGCACATGATTTCCAATTCAACGCATACAAAGTTGGGATTGCTAAAGTGGCGAGTTGTCTTGAACTTTGCCGATTGTGCAATAATACGTAAGTACTAAATAAAAAAATTATCCAAAGTATATATATCCCAAGCATAAAAATAAATTGAAAAATGAAGAATACTAACATTAAATGATATAAAAAGAACTGAACTAACTTTATCAATGCAAAAGCATAACTTGAAAAAATAAGGTACTTACATATAACCGCTACCGATTGGTGACATTATATGAAACGAAGAACATGACTCACAATTCAGCATATATATTACATGCGAAATCGGGCTTGCCAACTTGGCAAGTTTTTTTGAACATTAGCGATTGATAACATAGTACATAAGTACCAAAAATATTTCATCTTACGACTACCTGCTTGCTCAACATACTCATTTTTGGCAAGAATTTGAAATCACGCCAAATTGGTATGTTGCGGCCAGTCTAATGTTATAGTAATGTACAGAATTAAAGGTACTTATGTATTATCGCAACCTATTGGTTACATTATACAAAATGAAGCATATGATTGCCAATTCAATGCATACAAAGTTGGGATTGCCAAAGTGGCGACTTGTTTTGTGTGTTGGTGATTGTTCAATAATACGTAAGTACTGAGTGTTTTTTTCCAGGTATAGAAGTTTAAGTTGGCATTACTTTCCAAGATGGCTACCGATTTAACAGCTGTCAAGTGATTTATTCTCAGTTTGGTTTGGCAATTCATCATGAATAGACTCACGCCTGAACAACGCTTTCAAATTGTGCAATTTTATTTCGAAAATAATGGTCGATTTTCATAAGCGAATTTTGTTTAGCGATGAAGCGCACTTCTGGTTGAATGGCTACGTCAACAAACAAAACTGCCGCATTTGGAGTGAAGCTAATCCACAAATGAATGTCGAAACACCGTTACATCCAGAAAAACTGTCTATTTGGTGCTCTTTATGGGCTTGTGGAATCCTTCTTCAAAAACGATGGCCACAACGTTACAGTCAATGGTGATCGGTATAGAGCCATGGTTACTAACTTTTTCATTCCTGAATTGAACAATCATGATGTCCAGGAGCTGTTGTTCCAACAAGACGGCGCAACATGTCACACAGCTCGTGCCACAATCGATTTATTGGAAGACACGTTTGGTGACCGCCTAATTTTACGTTTTGGACTTGTGAATTGGCCTCCAAGATCTTCTGATTTAACACCGCTAGACTATTTGTTGTGGGGCTATGTAAAGTCATTGGTTTATGCGGATGAGCCACAAACGCTTGACCATTTGGAAGACAACATTCGCCGTGTTATTGCCGATATACGGCCACAAATGTTGGAAAAAGTCATCGAAAATTGGACGTCCAGATTGGACTACATCCGAGCCAGCCGTGGCAGTCATATGCCAGAAATCATATTTAAAATGTAATGCCACAAGATTATCTTTCGAATAAAAAATGTTCATGTCAATCGAATAATACATCGTTGTTTTATTGCAATTTAAAGTTCTATACCTCTCAAAAAAACACTCTTTACTAAATAAAAAAATTATCCAAAGTATATATATCCCAAGCATAAAAATAATTTGAAAAATGAAATACAATACTAACATTAACTGACATAAAAAGAGCTGACCTAACTTTATCAATGCAAAAGCATAACTTGAAAAAATAAGGTACTTATATATAATCGCAACTTATATTGGCGACATTATATGAAACGAAGCACATGACTCACAATTCAGCATATATATTACATGTGAAATCGGGATTGCCAACTTGGCAAGTTATTTTGAATATTGGCGATTGTTAGGATAGTACATAAGTACCAAAAATATTTTATCTTTCGACTACCTGCTTCCTCAACAAGTATTTAAGCCATTTGTCTGTTTTACTCATTCTCTGATGCCTATTCCAGTTTGACATGTAATTACTACCAACAATGCTTTTGCTTGGGCAGAATGATTACCCAAGTTTGATTTTCTGCAAGGCAATTTTATGCACTGAAGCCCTTAAAGGTTAAAATAAAGACACATGAAATTGCAAAATATTATTAATTTCATACTATCTAAAACGGAAATACTATACTTACGTTAATTGCAGTAATAACTGAAATACCCTTATCAATCAGAAGTTTTAGTTTGTCAAAATTATAATCCGAGAAAATATTGAAAATGTAAGTTGTATAAGCAAAATTACACACATAAACATCCCGCGATAATACCTATAGTTGCCAAAACAACAAAACAAAAGTTTAGATGTTAAAAGAATTATCCTTAAAAAATTGATTTATTTGAAAAATAATCCTAATTGTATAAGTATCGAAGAATAGAAAAATTGAATTAATATTCCAACTGATAAACATAGCTATAGTAAATATATGTAATAATCTTGAAAAACTGCGTATAAAGTATAAATTTTTCACTTAGTGAGAAACGTGACGTCATAATACTGAAAAATCACTTAAAAATTAAATTTTAAAAAAATCGGATAGAATTATGAACGCCAAACATATGTAAGAATCTTCCTCGTGTAATTTTGTGTACGTGTATTAAATTTCACGTTATTTGGGAACAGACAACAAATGCGTCTTATATATATATAGATAAGTGCCAAAACCTTTCCGTTAAGTTGCTTGTTTTGTTAGATATTCGAAAAAGTCCCCCCCCCCTTTTATTGTTTGAAAATGATTCATTATAGGGAAAAAATGATAAATGGCACACATAATAGTGCATATCTGAGAATATTTTTTAAATCCATTTCCGGCATCATATTATTTAATCGAAAGTTGGTTTAGACTTTTCTTGTTCTTTCCTACTTTTCTTTTTTACATTTAGGAAAATTTATCAGCAAGAATTGAAATCAGTGTTTAGTTTCGTTGATATATTTTATTCCCTGTCATTTTTTTTTGGACAATTTTTAGTTTAAAAAAGCATATTTTCTTTATTAAATCTATTCCATGTTCTCTTCTTCACAGTTATGAAATAAAAATTCTTTTTAACATTGTTTTAATTTATTGAAGAATATTTTACATGCGTGCATGTGTTCATTAATTTGTATATTAATGATATGGTTTTGATGATCCAACTTTGAAAACCCTTTTATAGTTGAGATATTCTTAATTCAACCATGAGTCTCCTTTATTTTTATTGGTTGGGTGAAATGTTTATAGTGTTTTAAGGTCAATAGCATTTAAGTAAATTAAGAAGACAAACATCTAGAAATGGCGTGCGTATGACCTCTGTATGCTTATTTAATTTCAAAAAGCTGCTGCTTAACTGTATTTAGTTGTCAACCATAGCGGTATAATCTGCGATTTATGAAATGAAAAATAGTCTAGGAATACAATTGAGAAATCGCCTATTTATTGATAGAAATTTATATGAAGCCTATTTTTTTTAAAATCGCCTATTTTTTGATACCAGAAAAAGTATTTAATATGTGGTCATTAAAATTAGATTAACCTTACGGTAATGTTTGTAATAATGCATTTGTTAATGAAGGGAAGGGTCTTCTCTCTATATGCATGGAATTCCCTTTAATTTTATCCCGAATAACATTTTAATTTGTAATGGTCTTGGCATTCAGGACTCGCGCGTGAATAATTATTACTTGCCCGTCTGACGGAATTCAATCGTAATTGTGTCTCTTAAAAGTTAACAGCTTGCATTTTTAAAAGTAAGATTAGATCAGCAATTATTGCGCACGCGAACGATAGTTTTCCACCAATCATATTCTCCTTCCACGTAAGTCACGCGGATTATCAAGACTCTCTGTTGCTGCTTCATATAAATAGTCAGGACTCTACAAAATCTTTCCCTTTGTCTTCATCATGTTGTAATAAGCTACAGCCTGCTTTTGTCTTCGTGTTTGCTTTATGTGAAGTTGAAATTCTTTTGTCCAAGTTATTTTTACACGAGTGTGTGATCATAAATAAACGTTGGATGTTAATTAAGAAGATATTTCTTTGCATTAAATAATTCTTTATCACTACAACAAACATAACCTGGATAATGGAAGAAATAAAATCTCGCCATTTTCCGTCCAATTTATAAAATATTTCGAGACATTATTTTAACTCATAAATTAAATAATTAAAACAGATAGAAAAAAATATCTCCAGAAATCGAAACGTAATTCCAGAGAGACCTTCATTATCTCTTTCGAAAGCACATTCAAATCAATACAGGTGGGAGGAGGAAGGTAATCACAAATTCATTTTATTTGCGGAAACATGCAAAAAAATTAACACAACATAGTAACAAAATAATCTATATTATAATTGCATATTTATATTTTCGGTAATATTATAAATTAATTTAAGCAATTTATTGCTGAATGTCACAACTTACTTAAAAACATTAGTTTTTTTTAATAATGGAATTAGGTAAAATATTGTTGTATAGGGCCCAATATAATTGAAAAATAAACAAATAATTGTGTAATTACAACCACGTGCAATAACATAAGATTTCTGAATAATTTCTCGCAACGGTTAAAAACTTGATAAAAAATCGAGTTTCAACGTTTTTTGTATAAATTTGAATCATTATTGGTTCTGGAGAAAAGGTTGCCATGTCATTTTACATTCTTCCTCACATGTGTGCTAATTATTCTAAGCGAAGATTTCATTTTTATCATTCACGAAGAAAAGTTTATTAATAATCCAAGTAATATTTTTCACAAATAATATTACGGTTATTTAGATGATCCAAGGGAGAAACGCACCCCTTTTCCATCTCGCTGATTAGAATCGCCCGAAGTAACGCCTCCGCTGAAGTTTCCTTTTTTGTCTTTTTTACCGACATGACCACGTATTGAAAAGAAATTTATTCACTATACAAATGAAATGTACTACGCCGAGTCGATATGTTGACGCACACTATGCATGCATATACTTTGTATATTGATATGCCGGTAACATATATGTATAGGCCAAGTATGAAATCTGGCATTCTATAGAATGCTTAAAACTAGCCGGCAATGAATGAATCATATTTCACACATTGCCTAGTGAGAATCCGGCAAAGTATGAAATACATCTCCGATTCGTTTCGAATAGTATGTGGCAAGACTTTTACTCAGTTCGGCAGTATCAAAATACTCAATTTGACTTAAATTTGTTCAACAAAAAATTCAATTTTTCCTGCCGTAACCAGCTCTGAGTGAGCCCAGTATCGAAAAGTCGTCGGGGGCTCTTTTATTTAAAAAAGGATCACATTGATAATTCAAGAGTGTCAAAATAAGTATACATAGATATATGTAATAAACATATGTAAAACTTTATTACTTAACAGTTAACTTATTGCCATTGGTTTAATAGGTGCATTTTTCGATTTTTTTTTTTTTTTCGGCAAACACATTTATAATAATATCCATGGCAAATGATTTTAGTTTTTCATGTTCATTTGTTTCTATCGACAGTATTGTTAAGTCTTAAAACCGATTTTAGTCAATGAATCCTATAAGATGATTGTTAATATTTTTTAGCTTAGAAAACCTTTTAGCTGTTGCATTTGTGACAGGAAGGGTAAAAAGTAGTAGGCAGGCTATAAGAACATTCGGTAAACTATATAGGTGAGGCTTGTTCCGTGAGCTCCTTGATGTAATGATTTTCTCAATTTCGGATTTTAAACACAGCTTTTTGAAGCAATTATTTGTTCATAGATATTGTGTGTTAAGTATTTATCATATTCAGTTTTTTTATTCATTTTTCAGTTTGAAAAGAATAAATGTTTATCCGGTTGTAAGATTTCGAAAATATTGTTTGGATCAAGGAAACTGAAATGTTTGTCGGGTTTGACATCTAAACAGCGATAATACACATTCTCTTTGAAAAACGATCTGAAATTCTCTCATCTTCTGATCCCTTTCAAAAAGCGTTTTCTTCTCTTTTGTTTCCGAAAGCATGGTATTACACCCCATTCATTTGAAAAAATCTCCGGACTATTTTAGCAAACAGCTGAGTAAATTTTTATTTCTTATAGTGCCTGCCTGTCTGCTCAGACGATTATTCAACAGAGTATTAGCTTTTCGTAGGTCATTTCTGTTCATGCTGTAGTGTTATAGAAAGTGGGTCTATATGATTTCATATAACCAAGAAAAAAATGGTCCCAAGCCTTTTATAAAATCATACCTGTCTAATATAGTAACTACATCATTATACTCGTCACGTTTACCTTTTTTAGTTGAAATTAAATTAAGTTTACAAAATGCTTTCATTATTACTGAATAACAAATCTAGCAAATGATTTTTAAAATATTATTAACCTTTATTGTATTTTAGAATAGCAGCATATATATTTATGCTTTCTATTGAAAAGAGCGATTTTTCTACATATCTCACACAGTATTAACACATCCATTAAATACAATGGATATCAGTACTTCAAATACAATTAATTTACTGTCCTATGTGTTGAGGCATTTGTTATTTTATTTTAATTGACTGAAGCATGTAAATTTAAAGTTCGTGATAAATGAATGCAATTTTTAAACTACGTTCTTAATTTTAGGATAGTGTACAAACTCACACAAGAGGACGGAATTGCATCATAACAACAATACCACACCAGATGGCGTAAGCAATTCGGTTACAGTCATTACATTATGATTTTAATTTCTTACTACCTTTTAGTTTTTGTATTCTTAGCTTGCCCTTTCGTCGACAGTGTGTGCTCATGGCAGCAGAATATTTAGGTGAGATTATCGAATGTTAATTTTTGTTTTGGCTGCAACTACATTTTTTTCAAAATAACCATAACTCATATTTTTAAAAATGCATGCCTTGAAAGCTATGTAAATATTTTTGAATTTTTAGATGGATGTTTTAAATTATGTACCTATAAATCTAAATGGGTTTTTTTTTGCTTACATTTGTTACTTTTATGTTTACTTAGTTTTAAATAAAAGTATTAACACTTGAGCATTTGAACTAAATCAAAAGAAAACTGCTCAATAATAACCGTCTGTATCGCGTTATCTTTTTCCTCCGAACATGACTAAAATTTAATTTTTTTGTAAGCTAAGCATTGATGAATTGCGAATTTGTTATTATTATCTTCCCGTTGGTGAATTCAAAACGATGTGTGGTTGCAAATTCCACAATGAAACAAACAAATTCAGAAAATTGATGTGTTTACTCCCCCTCCCCTCTGTTCTGATACTCTTATTTGTTTATTTATTTTTGTAATAAAAAACACTCCGATATATATGGATTCTTACAGGATAACAGCACAATGTGACGCAATACTTAACGACCTTGATCGTCTTTATATTTATATGCTTTTAGTTTAAAAAAAATTAGCGGCATTTTGTTTATCTTATCGTGTGTTTATCTTATCTTTATAGAATAGATAAACAAAGTATTTTTAATTCACTTTCACTTTATTTACACAAAATTATTTTTTAATGACGCATTTCGCCATGTTATTGACTCCATGAGTCAACGCGCAGTGTAAAATTATTATCTGGACTTCACACAGCAACCTTTAACCTATACTTCTCAATAATTGTTAAGAAATCATCTCTCATTAAAAACAATTGAGAGACAGAGCAGATTTATTTATAAGTAACAATCTTGTGTTTTTGTTTACTTTTAATTAACCACTTTTTTCATTACTTTCTAATTTAACTTAACTCAGTGGCGCAACACCCCATCAAAGCCAAGGCCTACTGTGCCCAACTAAGTGACATTGGGCCCTCAAGTGCATGAGCAGATGTTTCGGTCAGGTGGTCGGTCTGATCAAAACCCCAAGCAAGATTGGTACTCATTTACTTTATAATTTATCCAACACGATATATACGTAGGGCATCATAAAATATTAATTTTTTTACGAAGCAAACAGGGCGCGATCAGTCAATTGGAGATGTTGGAGAAGAGAACATATTTCGGGTCGAATGGACGAATCTTGGATACATCCAAAGACGGGGGAATAAAGCACAGAGACTCTCTGATAAAATGCATAAATCTCTAGAGAAGGTCATACTGTCTGTTTGGGGACCTGTGTTGCAGATTTATTTTGCATAAAGCGCGCTGGCTGGCGCTCAATACATTGTCTTGATCTGAGCGAGTAGCACGTCTCTGAATTCTGGATGAGTTGAGAGGAAATTTAGAATAAGTATTTGGATCCATTTAGCTGTATTGAAATCAAATAATACATTATAAGGACTATGTTAAGAAGGTTGGTATAATAGGATATAGCGTGTAAATATTCATTAGAGGTTATAATTTAGTTCCTGTATAGTGAAGGGTATAATAATACAAATTCAAAAATGTCTCTACCATTATTTGAACTGACGAAGTCATAACCTGTAAAAATAACATTTCTAATGTCTATTCCTGCACATTGCTGAACAAATCATTTGATGCCCTGATAAAAAATCATGGGAACACGAAACACGCCAGCAGTGCATCTTCTTAATATCATTCTCGAGGTGCGGTGAATAAATCAAAAGGATGTGGCTTTGAAATTTTACCTCATCTCCCTGCTCTCCAGTGTTCGCTCAGATTTCGAACATCGCAAGGGGAGGGGGCGATATTTTAAAGCACACACTATGCCATTCAAGAAATGGAACAATGTGTTTTTCGATACAATCTTCTGCAATGACGGTCTTCGAAAGATCAAGAAACATCAGTAGAAATGCATAATTTTCTGGATGGTAACTACTTAGAAAAACCCCAAGAATAACAAATAAAAATTAAGTTTCTATCCCGATTATTTTTTAACTAATTGATAAAAATGTACGATACCTCCTCTACAAGGGGGGTGCGAATTCATAATACAAACTGTAAAAGTAGGCAGTGGACATTGTGTAACAATCATTTATTGCATAGGAATGTATGGGCGCCAGTGACGCGGTGAGGCACAAAGACAAAAAATAAGAGACGAAAGGAAAGACAAAATGTTTATTGAAAGTCTCGTTAACAAGTGTAAAGTTTGCAATAACTGTTCACCACATGAGCTATGAAGTCCAGCTGCAACGCTCATTGCTGTTCCACCCACTGGTAGTCGGAGAAGATTGTCAGAGTCAAAGCTTGTACTCGCTAAAAGTGGAAAAGGTGTAAGCTATTTCCTTTTAACACTCTACAAACGGTCTGATGACTCACACTTACGTGATAAACAACATCTCTTGTACTTGACTCTGGTTTATGAGACACAAAGTTCAAGATGCATTCTTCCAGACTTGGACTGCTTGCAGCTCTTCGTCGACCAGCATCGATTCTGGTGACGTGGAACGAACGTGTTTCACCAAGGCCATCTTGAAGGACCAGGCCACGACAGAGTTTTGATGACATCACGAAAGGAGGGAAGGCTTTGCTACTCGCAGTGGCTGTCAGGAATATAAAGCTTACGACCTTTGTTTCTTTTCTGGTCTCGTAGACTAATCTTTCCACATTTATATTGATTATTTTTTATAATTCGCATTTAGAATACTTTCAGATGAAAGTTATGTATTAATAGGTTAAAAGAATGTCTAATATTTTCCAGGAAAAAGGGGGAAATATCACTCGTGAAAGGCTCATAACAATGTAAGACACGTCTAAGTAAAAACTGACTCAATATAAAATATTTTCAATCAGATAAAAAAACAAAAGAAACATTTACTTGCAAAGAAAATATGAAAAGTAAAGTATTAGAGGCATATTAATAAAAAAAAACATGTGAATTTAGCAACATTTTGCTGTAATCAATGAATCATAATAAAGGTTAAATCTATACAAAAATATATGCAAATGCAAAGTTCATGCAAATATATTTACAAATTCGAACTTCATGCAAAAATATAAACAAATAAAGAATGCAATGCATGTAAAAATAAGTACAAATACAGAAATGACACAAACAGTTTTAGATACCACAATAATTATACAGCAAAAATAGATTCTAGATTGTGCGTTGGAAAATATATACATTAGAAAAGAATACTTTACCTATAAATCTGACAAAACAAATAATAACTTTTCATAGAATATATCATTAATGAGGCAATGTATTGATTACTTTTTTTCGAGTTTTGAATCATTTTGATTTGTACTGATATTATTCAAACTAATTTTTATATTATTTTTTTATGCGTGACAAATAAATATTATGCCTAGGTAAAAATATTTAAAAATCAAACAAAATTTTTTAAATTAAAAAAATAGTATTTCACATTCAATATACTTTGAATGCTAAAACCTTCATGAAAATGATTTAAACGAATAATGTAAATAAATAGAATTTTTCTTTATGTAATAGTTATATGAACTATTTTAAACATGTGCATAAAATCTATTTTGAATAAAAAAAATGAAGTACACATGTACATTAAATAATATACCAATCGATAATTGAATATTTAAATAAATAAAACAGTGAAATATAAAAATCACACAACATTGATCTAATTGGACTTAAATTTCTTTATTTTTCGATTATCCTTCACCGTTGAAATTTTTTCATTGCGCTTTTTTGAATAATTATTTAATCATATATTCCTGAATGTAATGAATATATTTTTTTAAAAATATGAAAATGCAGGCGTGTTACACTTTACACAAGATGACTGAAAAGAATTCCACAACTCATGTAATTCCAAATATGCTTCTGTTGTGTTTGTAAACAAGATAATTGGCAATTAACTTTAAGAGAAATCTTGATTCGAATGTTTTCGATATTAACAAATTAAAAGTGAAATATTGCGTTGAAATGACTTTCATAGAAATATTTATGGGCATTTTTAAATCTCTTCTATTCAGAAGTCTCAAATGTTTTGTCCTGCATTTTCTGAATCGAAATTTATCTCTTTATTTGAAAGAAATGTACTTTCGCAATCGGAGCATCCGAATTTTATATTATGCACGCATAACCCATAAAGTGCATTAAAATTTTATACTCTTCTATTGAGATATTCTCTAATTTATTTGAAATGTTTAATACTTCGTTGAAATCCTTAATATCTACTTTAACATTAAATATCTCTCCTGAAAAATTTGAAATTAAATTTTTCAGTGAAATAATACCATATTTATCCCAGTGGAAAGATAGCACGCTTTTAACGCGCAATTATTTTTCATCTTGCAAAATTTCAATATACTTTTCTTAAGATTGAATAGCTATAACATGATTAACAGAATTAATATACAGCAGATTTCTTCAAAAACATTAACCGTATTAAGAATATTTAGCAATTCACTGAAATATGTTAATCAATATGTTATCTCATTCAAATAGGATGGATAGCCTGGAAAATGTAAGGATCTGTATTTTATTTGATGAACAGTTGGATACATAACAATAACGTGGCATTGCTATAAAATGTGTGGTGTTTTAAGTTATCTGTTATTAATATTTAATTTAATTATAATTAATATTTTAACTTTTAATATTTTTAAGATAAGGATTTGATAGATTAAAAAAATATATAAATTTAAACACTAATTTCTCACATTAATAACATCTTGATTTACAAATAATTAGGGATGTTGGCATATAAATGCATCAGTTTATTATTCTCAGTTATCTTCAAAACTAAAAATAAATTCAATAATGACTCAAGAATAAAGTTATACAATAATATATAAATATCCTACCTTTCCTTATATCCAATGGTATCGCTGATTTTATGTTCACTACAGTTCATATATAAAAACACGTGGTAAGGTAAAGCATTTTTTCACAAGCTTTAATGGAAGACTGGTGAAGCGATGGTCAAACGCGGGGAAAATTGGTCATGCGACTTGTTTTTTTTTTGGGGGGTCGCAGCCTGTTAATTAAGATAGCCTTGGTTTCACGATGTTGACGATGTAACCACTGAAAGATTATGTGATCCGGCATTCATCGATCAGAAAACTGCGCGTGATACATTCGTAGCGCAGCTCTGCCTTTACCATTTGCACGGTCGTACATGTGATGCATGTCTACATTTTCGGCTTACATAAAATCTCCCATCTTAGACATGAGCACAATTCCCCTACTGAGATGCATCGCGATGAACTGTGGCTAGACATCTACTGCACGCTACCGGCAACGCAACCAACCGATAACTCCATTTCTCTTTTCTTTCATTTCCCCTGTTTGCGCCTCACTTGCGTCCATATTATTCCTATACAATAAATGATTGTGTCCAGTGTTCTGTATCTACCCTGAAAGCTTGTGCCATGAATTCGGGACCACCCCGTATACTGTATGTAATTGTAAACAAGGTCTTTAACTGAAAACCCTATTTGTTTGATAGCTCATTTCAACGCTTGGCACAGACCCAACGAGTCTTAGTTTTTTCTACCAGCGTCAGAAGCTCCATTTTCGTTATTAAATTAAAAGCACAAGCACATTGGGTCGCTCTGAAAAATATTCCATGCATCAACACAAGTCTTGTTTCCATTATTTTTATTTCTGTTATTAGGTATTTCTATGGCCCTCATTATGAAAAATTTACTTGGAGATTGCTAACAGCTTTACTTTTTGAAATATACAGTTTTATTATTTTGGCAAAAAAATACAGAAAATTAATACATTATGTTAACAAAATTTCTGTTAAATACAAAGAAATGATCTTTTATAAGATTTCCTTGAATGAACGACTTTAGGTGGATCTCGTTGCAAACTCCAGCAGTAGTCTGCCATCATATGTGAGTCCCACCGCCCCTGATAACGCTCTTCCATTGTCCGAAGATCCTGATGGAATCTTTCACCCTGCTCTTCACTGAAATCTCCCCGGTTTTGTGGAAATCGGTCTAAATGCGAGTGCATGAAGTGGATATTTATGCTCATGTTGCACCCTAGCTCTTTCAAGTTCGATACCATGGACTCAACAAGCTCCACGTCGTCGTCAGATCTCTTTTTGCCTCGGAAATTACTCATAACCAAAACAAATGAATTCCAAGCTTTGGATTCGACTTCAGTCATTAAGAAGACTTGGCACCCTTTGAGCAAACTTCTTTATTTACATATTTAAAAATTATATTTTAACATTTTATACAATGTTTCTATTCAAGAAAATGTTACCAGATGAAAATTTTCATATATTATTCACACAATTTTAAAAATTTAAATTTTTTGAAGAAAATTGGGAAAATTTTAAAATTTTACTCCTTTTTTTAAAATCTAATTTTTTGACCTGAAATTTTTTTATAATATTCTTATAGATGTTCTTAACAACTTTAGGGATCGATTTAGAATAACTTCATTCGTTTTCGACAAAAAAAATAAAATGTTGATGTACAGTGTGACATCGTCGATGGTTGTGAATTCCCATCTTTCGATTCACGATAGGTTTTATGGTTTCACCAGCTGTTCAAGGACAAGTACCACACCCATCGATTGTCCCTGAATTTTTACGATCCACCAGCTGTAAAATGACCAGTGCACGTGGCCATAGAGCCATTGTTTATTGTCTGAACTCAGGGAGTGAAGACAGACAGACGGGTCGCCATAATGGTAAAGTAGAGCCGGCGCCCCATTGACAATAGGCGAAGCCTATCTTAAAATAATCATGTCGTCTTTCCTGGTGTTGAGTGACGGGGATACTAGAAACAGGTGGCGTGATGGACAAGTGTGACCAGATGTTGGACAAGGAACTATGGCGCCTTGGGCCAGACGGCTCGGGTGTGTTTTGGCGTGTTATGCGCAAATAGGACGAGGGAGGTCAAGAGAGACTTTTGTGACCTGCCAATAAGAAGGAACGAGGGGCGTGTTGTGAACACCCCCCTGGTGTTTAAAAGGGTTCTTTTTCAGGAGAAGGAAAAAGACGGGAGAGAGAGAGAGGAAAGAGAAAAGAGGAAAAAGGAGAGAGGGAGAGTAGGAGACGGAAAAAGAGAAGAAAAGGAGTCGGGGAGAGAGAGAGGAGCCCGCCTTGTATGGAGAAAAGGGCTGAGTCCGGACATTGGAGTGAAAAAGACGATGAATGCCGGTGGCGTTGAGAATAGAATAGACTGACTACACCGGCTTGGCATATGGACTGAAGTTATATTACTTCATTAACAAATTGTTAGCAAATAAACTTTGCTTTTATTTGTATATTAAGCTGTAAACCTTATTTATTGATGGATAGCTACACACGACGTTACAGCTAATATATATGTATGAAATTGGTGGCAGTGGTGTTGATCCGGCATTTAAGTAAACAGATGCCCGAATCCTTAGTTTTAAGTGAAGAGAAAAAAAATGCCAGCCGTGTGCGAATGTGATGAAGCGAGTTTAATGACGCCTAATTCCTGGAGTTCCCAGCTGTGAGAAGTGCTGGATGCAAGTGTCTCCCGTTCCTGCTAGTGATGAAGTGTGCCCGCCTGTATTTTGCAAGTGCCAGAATTCCTGAGTGTCTTCTATAAATTTGAAGGTGAGTCTTTTCATTGAGATTATTTTCGGGGCAGCAACTGAGTATTGATTTTGTATGTAAAATGTTTTAAATAAGGAATATAAAGACTAGGTAAAGTTGTAGTAAACAATAAGAAACTAGAAGGATTTTAAGTTTTGTATGAAGTGTATAAATGTGCAATATTAGTGTTGTGGTTTTAGGTTTGTGAAATTTAGTATACAGAGAGAGAGAGAGTAGTTATACTTGTTTTGTTGGCACAGTATTGTGTAGAGTATTGTTGTGGTTTTAGATTTGTGAAACTTAGTATACAGTAGTTATACTTGTTTTGTTGGCACAGTATTGAGAAGGATATTGTTGTGGTTATAGATTTGTGAAATTTAGTATACGGTAGTTATACTTGTTGAATTGGAGAACACTGATGTGTAGCTTATTGTGTGTTTAGATTTGCGCATAAGGGTAAAATATAGTTAAGTCTAGGTCTAGTGTATTGTTAGGTTACCTTGAGTCTTTGTATAATTTTTGTAACGATTAAGTTTAGATTTGATTTTGTGTGTATTAGTGCATCATGGCGTTTCTGTTAAGAGAAAGAAAAGACGTATTGTTAGAAGTTGCGAAGGAATTAAGGGTAGAAGCTGATATTACGTTACCCAAGATAGAATTTAAGAGGAGAATTTGTCAAAGTAAATACTATGACGAAGAGTCAGTTAAATGTTTGTTGGAGGGTATTTTGGAGGAAGAGCGTGAAGAACGTGAAAAACGGGAAATTAAGAAATTCGAGGAACGTAGACTAGCTAGGGAATTTGAGTTACAAAGACTGAGAGTTCAACTCAGTAATAAGTTAAATCAAAATAAATTGAAGGCAGGGAATAGGATTAACGATGTCGCAAATGTTTGTATTTTGTCAGGAAAACGTACCGCAGAAGTTAGTGAACCGGTTAATAAGTGTAGGCCTTTAATTAACAGGGTAGTTAATAAAAGTGTGGAGAATGCCACGTCTTGTGATTTTGAAAAGGAGAATTGTGACCCCCCAGTGAGAGGGACGAACGTTTTCCCCCCGTCTGGAGGGAGAGGAACAGAAAAGAATAATCTATTTAAGATTGTGGAAGGGAAAGAATTCAACCTGTATAGAAATAGTGATTGTGAAGTGAAAATGAAGGCTGGGTTATGTGAAGGAAGGGTCAAAGCTGTGGCGAAGGGTGCACAGCGGGTAATAAATCCGGATAATATTGGAGGGGCTCTTTTGAATTGAAAGGAGATAAGGGAGTGGCGAACCCTGAAAGATTGATTTGTGAGAATATCTGCGAGGAAAAATATACCATTGGGACGTTAATGGGTTGTGAAAAGCAGTTAACAGTGGATCAGGAAAGTTTTCGAAATCATACGATGGTTAAGATAGCAGGGCAGTTAAATGGGGGAAAAGAAAACATGTGTGAAGCAGATGTGCGGAAAGGCTTGGAAGATGGGTTAGCAATGCGATTGCTTCTCTCAGAACCAAGGGAGATTTATAAGGATAAGTTAGAGACGAACAATCGGTCTAACATCGGTTCAGAATTTAATTTCGAGATAGACTTACCCGGAAAAAGAGATCGCAGTACCATTTATCGTCTTAATTTAATAAAATTGTACCGTAGAAAGCCGGAATTGGCAAATTTGGTTATGGAGAATAGCTCAGAAGGAATAGATTCTGAAACTCTCTATTCGGTAAAGCTATTTATGGATATTGGTTTTCAGGTTAATTTAAGGAAAAGTCAATTGTATTTTAAATTACCGCCTGATCGAAGTAGCTACTTGAGAATGATTAACGCTAAAAAGAAAGAAAAAGGTTTCTACCAGATCCTGGGACGATTGTTTTAAGGCAGAAGGATATTAATTTGGTTACGGGAAAGCCATTTAGAATCAAAACTTGTTGTTCATCCCAGATGTTAATTATTTCACTATGAGAGGATACAGCGTATCTTTTAGATTTAGGTGTAAACGGGATGGGGCAGTCAAACCGTACTCTGCCTGTTGTTTGGTTAGGAAGAGTGAATCGATACCCGTACCCGCGTATCAAATGTGTGAAGTATAGGAATTTGAACCAGGTGACGCGAGCCGAGATTTATCTTCTGTTAAAAAGGGAAAGTTTGGTAGAAAAGATCAACGCGGCAACGTGCGTCACTGTACTGGATTTGTGGAAGTGGTATTTTCGTCGTTCTCTAATGATGAATTATCCGAAGCACACCACATGCGTTATGACAGTTGGCATGTACATTATTAAAAAATCGAGGTTTAAGTTTCTTTGTGCTTATGATGGATGTAATTTAATGACTCTGATTTTGAGGTTGTTAGAGCAGATTGATGTATCGCGAATGGTCGACACAGACATTCTGATACAAATTTGGAAAAACCGTGTAAAGAAAATAGACTTTGTGTTAAAATGGTTGAGTAGGGTTGGGTCGGAAGTCGGACCGACCAAAGGTAAATTAGAGACATGGGCAAGTTTGTTCCGTGTAGACATAATGTAGATTTAGAAAATTCATTGCATGAGCTACTGAGGCTTGTTAATTATATTCCCAATTAAAGTGTTTCCTCAATAACTAACGTAATGTAAGACAATCCCATGAATTGTGAATAAATTGTTATAATGGTTGTGATAATGCTTGCTGATAGCCATAATTTAATTAAATTTAAAAAGTTTTAGTTTAAACTTCTTAATGTAAAAATTTGGTTTTTAATGTTTTTTGCAAAGTTTGGAATTTATAAATGTTTATTTTGTTTATATAATATCGTTGGAAATACCGTTGGAATAAATAGATGGGAATGAGTAATTCTTAGGATTGGTGCTAGGTGTAATTAATAATTGTATGAGTATGTGTTGGTGTGTGTGTAAGGTGGAAGGAAATTATGTGTTATGGTAAATATTTTGTGTCTCTTAGGACTGTGAACGCTCACAAATGTTTAACACAATTGAATGAGCGATTTGATGAATTAGAATTATAGAAATATTATAATTTGATTTAATTTCTTTAAAACCCTAAATTTTAAAGTGTGATGTAACTGTATGAAATGGAAAAAATTGGTCCAAGTTTCGGAATTTAAGTTTTTTTTGTAAAGTGTAAGATTTATAGAATTTTGGGTTTATTTGTTTATTTTACTTGTGATTGTATATGTTACTTGGATTGCTGTCCTGATCGGTCTCATTGATAAGACAACCCTCTGGTGTGAAATGTTACGAACTGAACCAAACTGAGGCCAGAGCAGTCCAGTGAAATGGACCTTTTCAGGGGGAAGGAGTTGTGACATCATCGATGGTTGTGAATTCCCATCTTTCGATTCACGATAGGTTTTATGGTTTCACCAGCTGTTCAAGGACAAGTACCACACCCATCGATTGTCCCTGAATTTTTACGATCCACCAGCTGTAAAATGACCAGTGCACGTGGCCATAGAGCCATTGTTTATTGTCTGAACTCAGGGAGTGAAGACAGAGAGACGGGTCGCCATAATGGTAAAGTAGAGCCGGCACCCCATTGACAATAGGCGAAGCCTATCTTAAAATAATCATGTCGTCTTTCCTGGTGTTGAGTGACGGGGATACTAGAAACAGGTGGCGTGATGGACAAGTGTGACCAGATGTTGGACAAGGAACTATGGCGCCTTGGGCCAGACGGCTCGGGTGTGTTTTGGCGTGTTATGCGCAAATAGGACGAGGGAGGTCAAGAGAGACTTTTGTGACCTGCCAATAAGAAGGAACAAGGGGCGTTTTGTGAACACACCCCTGGTGTTTAAAAGGGTTCTTTTTCAGGAGAAGGAAAAAAACGGGAGAGAGAGAGGAGAGAGAGAAGAGGGAAAAGGAGAGAGATAGGAAGAGTAGGAGACGGAAAAAGAGAAGAAAAGGAGTCGGGGAGAGAGAGAGAGAGGAGCCCACCTTGTATGGAGAAAAGGGCTGAGTCCGGAGATTGGAGTGAAAAAGACGATGAACGCCGGTGGCGTTGAGAATAGAATAGACTGACTACACCGGCTTGGCATATGGACTGAAGTTATATTACTTCATTAACAAATCGTTAGCAAATAAACTTTGTTTTTATTTGTATATTAAGCTGTAAACCTTATTTATTGATGGATAGCTACACACGACGTTACAACAGGCTAAAAATCAACGAAAAAGCCAACATGTCTTACATTTTATTTTTTTTAAAAAAAAGTATGCAGTTTATAGCAAAACGGATCCCTAATTTTATTACATGCTTTATTTTTAACACGCAGGAAAAAAATTGAAGTGATTGGTAAATAATTGTCGAAGGAGTAGCATTTTGAATGAAACACAAACTGAGAAAAACCACTTTAAAGTTTATAATTCTGAAAAAATAATTATTATAAGCTTAATTAAACTTAAAATACCACTTTAAGATATTACTTATACGTTTTTCTTTAAAATAATTACATTTTCATATGTTTTCAACCCACACATTTTTATAAATGATCAACTTTTAGAGAGTACTAATTGCACAAGAAAACTCAAGAAAAACTTTAAAAAAAATATTTTTTCTGTCACGACAGAAATTTTAGCTGTTTTTCTTCTTATAATATTAAAGTATTACATTTGTATGAAAAATATATCAGGAATAAGAACTGAAATTATATAAAATTATTTATGTAAAATGCCTTAATTTAAAAATTTTACATGCACACATTTCACAAGGAAGAAAAATTACATTATTGTATTGCCTCGGAAATATTCTGCTTTTAATACTACACATTCTTTTTTATAGTTATTATTTCTATTTATAAAATAGATTTTTTTTTATCATAACGCATTTTTTAGCTTTTTTTTTTCTAAAAAGGGGTGTGGCTGAATTGCCTAATTTGTTTTCAAATGAAGTTTTATTCAACTTCTAACTTTCCGACATGCACAAGTGATATATCAATCGAAAGATAATAATGCAAAGAATAAGATTAAATGAAAATAAAAAAAAACGATAGGTTTGTGATTTGTAGGGTACCAAGTCTCCTTAATTTGACAAAATTAGAATCTTTCGTGAGTTGCCTAATCTGTGGCCCATCAAAAATACCTGCTTTCAATTTTTCTATACTTAATCCTGGAAACTTGCGTGAAAGAAAATTGAAACATTCGCCACTTTTATCAAGCGCCTTCACAAACTGTTTCATTATATTGAGTTTAATATTAAGTGGTGGAAGTATGATGTGTCTTGGCTAACTAAAGGCGTGTTTATAACATTTTTGGTACCAACTTTTAGCTTTTCCCGTACTGGCCAGACTTTTTGTGACCAATGGTGTTGTTTATCACGGCTGTTCCAGAGACACATGAAACAAGGGAACTTCGTGTATCCCCCTTGTTGACCCAAAAGAAAGTTAACCATTTTTAGATCAACATAAATGAACCATTTGTGATCTTGATACTTAATTGTTTCCATAACCTTAGCAATATTTGCGTATCCTTCTTTTAAAGTCACCGAATGTGCGATAGGTATAGATCCGTACTTATTACCGTTATTAAGCAAAACACACTTTAAACTTCTTTTGATGCTATCTATGAAAAGACGCCAGTCACTAGGTTGGTACTTTTTTAATCCCATCTGTTGCAATAAACCACCAACATCGTTACAAAAAACTAAATCCTTCTCTTGAGAAAAAAACGGTAACAGATTTTTTTCCCGGGTACGATAAAATGTAATGTTTGTTTCCAGAGTAAGCAAATTTTTTTCTTTTAAACGAGATGCTAATATTTCAGAAGCTTCTTTCGGTAAGTTCAGATCTCTTACTAAGTCACTTGATTCTTTCTGATTAAATGGTTGAGGTTCTTGGCTAAATTTGTAGCCTGAATCAGAATTTTCACTTGATGTATTTCGTTCGGGATCACAGGGATTTGGATCATTAGAAGATTTAGATGTGCTGGGTTGTACCTCTCGTGATTTTAATTGTGGTCGTTGAGCAGAAGATAAGTTAGGATATGACCACTTATTTCGATTTCCAGGGTTAATTCTGTTAATTTTCACAACGCAGAAGTAGCAGTCGTCAGGGTGGTTTTGAGGTTCTCGCCAAATCATGGGTGTTCCAAATCATGCATATCTTTTTCCACTGAAACATAATGGTAGACATACCACACATTTCTGGCATACAATATGAGGAACCCACGGCTTATCCTGATTACACAATTTTATTTTAAAGTATTGATGATTCGCAGTTTTTACAAAGTCCGATATAGGTTTTCGATATTTTGCAAATGCATATTCACCACAAATATAACAAAAACAATCGGGATTAAGCACACAACATCTTCTTGACGAAGCTATATCTAAAAAAGCAGCAAAATATATTTCAGTGTCCAATAAAAATGAAAATCTAAATAAAAGTAGAAAATGAGGGTAGTTAACTGTAACTCAAAAACAAAAGCTGTTAGAGAAAAATTGTTGCCATATTGAAAAAATACGCGACAATTTAAGATAGAAACAAAAAAAAAATTTTGTTGACCAGTGAAATTTATATATATAAATAGTATATTCCTAGAGCATCATGAAATACCCAGCGAAGCGAGCGGGTAACGGCTAGTGTCTTACATAAATATGTAAATCAGGAATGAACGTTGAAGCACGCTCATTTATTCATGGAATGCTTCTGCCATCACGAGTGGTGATGGACACAGAATACTTTTAGAGAAGAAGAGGGTTTTTAAAAGACGAAATCAACGAGACGTCAGTGGTGACCACTAACCGGCTTGAAGTAGATCGATTCCTAGTATCGTGTAGAAGAGCTGATACACGCTAAATCTTCCTAGGCTCATGCAGGTGTACTATAGAAGTTTGAAGAGGGTACCAGCTCGAGTGTCGTCCTCGTCCCGTCGTTCACAGACATTGTCAATAGCTTCGTGTTGATTCAGAATGTCGCGTCAATAACCAGCCAATGAATCAGTCACAGCTAATACGCTCCATAGTTTTCAGCGAGGCTAAACCTGATACGGTGCTCCACTTTTTAACCCACGCCACAACGAAAATACTGTCGCAAGGTGCATCAGCTTCTCGACACTATGAGTTTTTAAATAAAAAAGCATGTGACCTCACTCCTCTATTACCATAGGCTCTTGTGGAATATATATTTTTCGGAGAAATATTCAATAGAGAGTGAGCTTAGGCGTCGTTATCTGCTTCCAGTTCAAAATTTTGAGCTCTGCCACCCCCAAGTTAAGCTTCGAAATGTGATATTAATAATTAGGCAATCGCATCAACAGATGGTTAACATATAGTCAATATTTCGAATGCATATAAACATGCATAGTAGCCTTAAAGCAAAATGACTGGGTAGTAATATGAACACCTTACGCAATCCTCCCCTCGAACACTAATTTCCACCTCGGCATCAATCTATTGTTTCAGGGGAATGGTCTGTGTCATTGTTCTGATGGACAATTTATTTTCCTCGGCACCACAAATTGGGCCGTTAAAAAAGGTATTCGCGTGGTGTGTTTATTAAATTCATTGTTTCAAAACACTTCTATTAAAGTGCTGGGGTTCTGTCATAACACCTAACGATTTTTCATTACAACCAATCAAAGGGTTCCCTTTTCAGCAAAGTAGCCGTAAGGACCAGAATTTGTTTGACACGAGTTCTAGAGGTAATCGAACGCATTTTTGAAACATTTTTCATCTTTATGATACTGCTAGATGTACAAGTAATCCGGACATAATTGTTGGATTTGTAACGGTGTAAAATTCAAAATATGAAAATTATCTTGTTAAATTAATTGAAATATAGTACGTGTAAAAGAATTTAAGAATCTAGCATTTTTTTTATCACTGACTTTTTTCCCTTGTCTAATAAAAATATATTTTACTAAAAAAAATCATTAAAAAATATACAATCAAATAGATTTTTTTTAAAATTTTTTTAAAAAGGTTTAAAAAAATGCATACATTTTTTTAAAAGCAGAGTACATGCATAATTTTCTTTTTTCAAACAATTAAATCTCTACATCAATGACATTCATTAATTTACAAAATAGTTGTAAATTTATCTTTAGAATTATCTTTCAGATTTTTTCGTAGTTCCGTAAATGTCCGTAATTCTGAAGACGTTTGTCAAATAAGGTCTATTACAAATTTATCCACCTCTATCCACGCAAAAATTGACAAATTTGTAGAGTAGTGCACAGTGCCACTGAGAATTGACCGTTTCTAGAACGTTTCAAGCAGTTGGAAAATTATTTAGTACATTGGATATTCTATAGAAGTCCAAATATATGTAGAACGTTCTATTTTTCATGAGATCCTACTTTTGCACTCGAACGGTTCTTTAGATAAGAACGCGATGGGCTTTCCCCATTGGTCAACACGGTTGAAACCCATGCGAGGATCCTTCCCTATTTCCAGGCCCCTCTGCTCTCCTGCATCTGAAACAATTATTTTTCTTTCATTAACAATACATCAATCAATGCTGGATACAGCTTGGCTAAATATCATCCTTCCAGCAAACCGAACACACACATATATATCGGGCTAATTTTATGTAGAACACGTTTATTTTAGTTAAAGAAGTAATTTTTTTAACATTTCTGTGTCTAAAACAGCCTTTCAATAAATAAAGTTTTTCTGATGTCAAAGGCAAAATGTTTGGGTTGTAAAAGCCCAAAAAATTTCTAAAAGCTTTAATTTCGCACTGTTAA
Organism: Trichonephila clavipes; assembly: GCA_019973935.1. NCBI lineage: Eukaryota > Metazoa > Arthropoda > Arachnida > Araneae > Nephilidae > Trichonephila > Trichonephila clavipes. Next base: position 63,158 of record BMAU01020860.1, on the reverse strand, counting down.
GGCAACAACATGAGGCTATTGGTGACGTTCAGTGTCATCGACGGTCAGACGACGATATTTAAATCTACAACCCTCCCTACAAACTCCCAAAGCATTCCAATCTACGGTCCCGTTTTCATGCAAATATCAGGCAAAATGGGGTTGGGGATACAAGCCGGAAAATCTGGTAATTGGTTGATGGATTCATGTGAATAACAGTGTAACCATGGAAAAACCTAGAACAGGGCTGTCAAACTTAGGCCAAGCAAATAAAGTTTATCTTTAGGTGGGCCGCTAGAAAAAAAATCAATATTTTTGAAACGTAGGGTTTATTTCCAATATTATACTCATTTTCATAAATTAAGGATAATGAAGTTCAGGCAAAGAAAGAAACAGAAGCAAAACAAATTTGACTTATTTGTAAAGTCTATTTATTAAACAAAAGGTAAAGAGGAAAAAATATGCTATATAATTGACATATATAAAAAAAATTTCGATTTTTATACTCCCTGGAGCCAATTTCAAAAAAGAACCTATTTACAAAAAACCGTATAACTTGGTTAGTATGATGGTTAATACGGAGTATGTCTCCCTCACGATGCAATACAGGTCTTACAACGCCTAGGCATGCTGAGTATCAATTTATCAATCTGATCTTGGGGAATATTACACCACTCATCAAGCAATGCCCTCCCAAGTTCCGGTAGACAGGTGGGAGGGGGTTGACGAGCTGCAATTCGTCGGCCAAGAATGTCCCACACATGCTCTATTGGATTCAAGTACGGTGAGTATGCTGGCCAATCCATACGGGTGATATCGTCCGATTGAAGGCATTCGTCAACAATGTTTGCATGGTGAGAACGGGCATTGTCATCCATAAACAGAAATTCAGCACCCATGGCACCCCGAAACAAACGTACATGTTGTTCCAGAATGACATCCCAATGGATGTGGCCTGTTATCGTTACACTCTGAACATGCAGGTCAGTTCTGGAACCAAAAATAATTCCTCCCCAAACGAGCCATCCTTCACCACCGTAACGGTGTCGTTCAATGGTGTTCTCTTGGTGGTAACGGGTACCTGACGCTCTCCGTATTAAAGTCCGGCGAGAATCAGACTGCAAACTAAACCTGGACTCGTCGGAAAACATCACACAAGACCACTGTTGTGGTGTCCACAATGCATGCTCTCTACTCCAGGTTAATCGCAGGCGACAGTGAATTGCGGTAAGTGGAACACATCTGACAGGTCTACGAGTATATATTAACCAATGTGCCCTAAGCGTCTGTACACGGTCTGCCTTGAAACTGTCGTACCGGTAGCTGAAGAGAGCTGACGAGACAGGTCTGATGCTGTGCTCCGTCTGTTTCTTTTGGCAGTAACTGCCAAATATATATACCGGTCCTCATTCAGCGTTGTAACTCGGGGGTGACCTGTGCTGTAACATCTACTCACATTACCATCATCTTGGAATCGTTGCCAAAGCGTGGAGATGACAGTCTGGGCGATTCCAAGTTCCTCGGATACTTCCAGCTGGTTACGTCCACACTCCAGTCGTCCAATAATTCTACCTCGTAAAAAATCATCCAAATGCTTCCTTTGTGCCATAACTATGCGGTTATTGCACTGAAAGGCTTTTAAAGCGCTTGTGAAAAATTTTACTTCTTTGCCACCATTCCTTATGCACCCCTCTCTTAGGCTCCCTTCACACCAAACGAGTCCGATTCATTCACCATCACATTTGTCTGATCGACCAAGATTCGGCTTCGTAATTTCCCGCTCAAATAAGCTAAGATTCACTTCCCTCCTTCACACCAACCGAAACTGGTTATATCCGCTGTCATTCTCGTACTCGCGTGATTTGGCAGGTCAGATTTTCTTCACTTAATCACCAGCAGCTGGAAGCTATTTCTTAAAGAAAAAGCGAATTCAAACAGAGTGTTTATTTTTATTGTTTTTTATGTTATTAGTGGTTTTTCACATAAAGTTTCTATTAAAGAAACTGATTTCAACTGTTTGAAGATAATGAATTTCTCTTTTAGGTTTAGCATGAGTTTGTTTTTATGCCAATAGATGGCGCTTATATTTTTGATATTCAAAGTATTCGTTTTCATTATTTAAACTGACTCTAGATCTTGTCGCCGAGTGTGTAGACTATTTTATCCCTGCTAATCTTGCGCAAATAATAAAATTAATTTTGCATGTATTATTTTATTCAATTTTAGAAATTTGAAAACTTTATTCTTTACTTTTTAATACTTTAAAGCAAAATGTGTTTTTTTGGGGGGGGGGGGAGGGAATATTCTGAAGGATGTTTGAAATAACTTCAGAGATCAATTTGATTAGAATTTATTTAAATTTGGGAGGAAAAAAAATTAAATATTTATAAGAATGCTAAAATAAAATGAAACACCGATATTGTCGATAATTTTAATTTTTTAAAAAGACTCCATTTTATTACTACATAGATCTCAAATTTTGTTATATGAAACAAACAAAATGTAAATGGCATGTAAAATTTTTAATTCATTAATGTATTAGCAAGCCATTTTTAGATACATAATCAGAAAAATAGTTATTATATGCTACAAAAGCTGTAGTATATAACAACATTTGAAATGCCCTTTAAAAACATTAGATATATTATTTGTAAAAGTAATTGCATTATAATATAGTTCCAATACATATTTATTACTACTTTTCAGACTATAATTACACTTGATACTAACAGGCAAAATATAAAAAAAATAAATAAATAAAATCGTGCTTATATTTTTTTGTTTTATGTATTTCAATTTGAAAATAGATGAATAGATGAATAAGGATACAGTTCTGAAATTAATAGCTTGAAATTAATAGTCTTAAAACATTAAAAACAGCATCCATGTTCGACCGCAACGGATGGAAGAATGACTGACCCGTGGCGGTGTGAAGGCAAATCTCTGTTCATTCAGAATCACTGTGAATTGGAAAGATTGCTACAGACTCGGAATCGTTTCGTGTGAAGGGAGCCTTACACTCTCGTCATTGTGACGTACTATCCGCGCCATCTGGTGGTTTCCTGTAATTTGCATATTCTTCTTCAAGATGTGTGTGATAATTCTACACAGGGGAAATTTTTATTTTAAAGTTCAATTTCTGTGTGATTCTGAATTATCCTTAATTTATGGACATGAGTGTACATTATAATAAATCTATATAAAAAAACAAAAAGAATGTAATGTTTTCGTCTTGACATCTTTTCTCTCTGCTACTATCTTTCCTATTTCAGGAGAAATTTTGTTAGTAATGATTACTTTCAAAACTGTCCCAAGGCGAACATCATTAATACTATTCCTAACAAGGGACTTATTTCCTTTCATATCTGAAAATAAATGCTCGTACCGACGAGAACTTCCACGCATGAAAATAATTTCATATGCAAATTGACGAGTCTATTTATACCTGTCTGGTAAATATTTGTAAAAATCAGGCTCAATGAGTTTTGTCTTTAAATTATGATCTCATTGAATTTCTCCATTTGCATATGGCTAAGTGTTTATTGAGAAAATCAAACAAACTTTTGCTTCCAAAAAATTAAATCTTATTTTAAATTTAGTTTTAAGATTTGATTTTTTTCTACGTATTTTTGACATGATGCAGAATCATCTAAATTTGATATATTCAAGTTGCACGTCGGGAAGTGTTTTGAATCTTCCTTTTTTCTATTGCTTTTCCCAAAGTACTAGTTTACATTTCAATAATTTAATTATGTCAGACATGTTTGTAATGGTATGCTCTTTTCCTTATAACGATAAATTTAAACCGGTTAATTGTTTGGTTGTATCAACCATGAAATATAAATCTTGCAACCCTATTGGATCGGAAAACAAGCCTGTGTCTTGATTTTTAGTTTTTAAAAACTGAGAATCTTGGAGCAAGATATCCTGAGTATTTCGGTTTAATAGGACAGACAAGAGTATGAAATATCTAACTCTCTCTTTAAAAAGCAGTAAATTGGCACTGATTTAAACCACGAGATCTTATAAATTGTACAACTTTTTTTACATATGACGAAACATTCTTCATGTTTAGTGCATAGTGCTTCTTGATGGGCAATGATGAGTGACAGAACCGCGAATTTTGCTTAGTTTTTTTCGTAGCAATATGCTACGAAGCCCTTGTTTTTTTTCCTGTCCATGAAGGAGCACCATCTGTAGCTATAGAATTTAATTTTGACAAAGGTAGATAGCATTTCAATAGAAGTTTAAAACTACAATTAAATATATCTTGTCTTGTAGTAAATCCACGCATCGGTATTAGTTCAATAATTCCTCAAAATTGTTAAATTCAAAGCACAAAGAGAAACACAGGTAATTGAACTATGCCACCAATGGCTGCACTCTCGTCGCAGGCAATGGAACTTTCGAAACTAGATGATTTTGCTTTGACCATATCACTTAAATTGGCAGCCATGTCAGTAACTCTTTCCGTAAAAGTATATCAAAACAAAGAAATTGTTTAAAATGCCTTAAAATTTCCAAAAGCAAACTATTTCTGTTACGTGCACAAATCCTTACAAGAGTATAGTTGGAGAATAGAGAGATCCATATTATTGCACTTTGACTAAAGTTGACTCAAATCAATTGTTTTTACAGCCAAACACTGTTAATTATTTAACACCACACCTTATTTATCATTTATATTTTTTTAGCTTTTCGTTCAACAACAAATTATTGTTAATCATTTAACAGTTGAACATTTAATCAACTTTTCTTAAAGCATTTTTTAAAACTATTTCAAAAATTTTTCATGTGTGAAAAAATCAGTAACCAAACTTATGACATTATTTATGTTTAAATACCGTATTTACCTAATTGTGGTACATTCAAAATAAATGCAATTTTGTTGATAATAGCAAAAAGGAGCATAATTAAAAAAAACATTTAGCGAATTTTATCCTTATTTTTATTCTGTAAAGGTTTGTTGGTATATTATTGTGCGGAAATATCGTCCGGGCCCCTGACCTAGAATGTTGATTGCGAAGATCGTCCAGAATCTTCGCTTTTGGCCTATTTAGAAGCCTTAAGACTTTATATATTTTTTGTTTGTTTTGTTTTTTTGCGATGGATGACCAGACAAAATTTATAATCTCACAAATATGAATTTATTTCTATTGTGCTATAAAATGCTGAGATGTAAAAAACTTATAATAAAATTTCAAAATTATAATTTGATTTTTTAAAAATAATTTATGACACTTAAATGGCAAATTCAATGTTCCTCTAAAATTTGTTTGTGCGTACATTTACATCTGAATGTTCCAATACAATGTTTTTTATTACAAACAAATTTTGAACTTATTAGATATTGTCAAAAAAAGAAATTTATTTAATTATTTCCCATTCTACTTTCTTATATTAGATACGCAAAGAGATGTAGATATAAGACTTATGGTAGTAAAATTTTAAATTTATAATTTATTTGTCATAAAGAAAAAAATTATAACTAAAACTTACACACACATTCTACAATAATTATACAGTAACATTGAAGATTTAATCAATTGGAATATTTTCTTGTAAAGTTACAAATACTTTTCAAATGTCAAAAAATAAATAAAATCTCCACTTTTATACTACATTCGTGTTTATTAGTTTCCTTATACAAAGATATGTGCAGTGGCGTAACGAAGAATATTAGGGCCCCCGTCCCTGAAAAATCAGATTTTGCTTTTAATATTTTATAAATTGGTTCAATACGTACTTGGTATCAGTCAGCCCTTGGGTCCCGTAGAACAGTGTTTATCGCCGCGGACCAGTCAACGCTGGATAATTTTACCACGGCCCGTTGAGAGGGAGTTGTTTCGATTTTAGATTGTTTTGTTTAAATAATTTTATTTTAATTGTAGTTAAACTTGATTCAGAATAAGATGTAGCTACACCAAAAATGAATATAAAGTAATTTAACAAGGAATATAAAGTGATTTTTATAAAAAGTAGCCCAAACCCAAGAAAAATATTCCGCAATAAATAAAATGGATACAATTTAATCTCTCTCTCTTTCTCTTGTCCCGAACAGTAGTATTTGATCCACGGACCGGAGGTTGGGGACCACTGCCCTAGAACCCTGGGCTCCAATGCTGATTTAAGCTAACTTCGGACCCTGGGCGCAGAAGGTCTACAAGCACCCTTGACACTGGGGGATCGAAATTTATTACCAGAAAACCTGCTGGGAAGAGTCCAGCTTAGCCGGGCCCTTTACCCCCTTACCTTCCAGACCCCGGGTTCCTAGCCTCCAGCGTCAAGTACTTAAACTAGCACTACTGCCCCCCCTAGAACATTAGGCTCCTTGCGCCATGCGGGATGTACGTTAAGTCACTGGGCATGCGGGCATAAAACTTTTGCATTTAATGCACTTAATGCTTTTTAAAGGCAAGATTTATTTATTATGAAGTTAAAAATTGTTATTTCAAAGTTACTGTTTAATTTAAGTGTAAATTTTTCATCCATTGGATTACTTTTATGTACTATTAAAGATATTTTAAACTTATATATTTTCAAATAATACAAATAGATAAAATCTCTACATTTTTTTCGCATTCTTAATGTTGTTTTTTTATTTTTTAAATTTACTTTTAACTTTAAAATTATCTTTTTATTAGGGCTTTAATTTCTTCTATCGTCCAACGTGCAGATTCTACAAATGGGCTTTGAACAAATGAATCTCGGGCGCAATGCATCGTGGGAAAATTTTAAAAGGAACTCACTTCTTTCACTATTCGCCCTGCTGCTAAATGGGTAAAAAAATGGGACCCTGTTAAAATGCTGGCTGGTCATGTAAACGAGCCCATGTAAATAGGGCTTACACAGCCGCTCTTCAATGTTTTCCAACACGGGACAGGTGGCAGTGACAGCCTAGCGGTCTGGGTGACGGACGGGGCCGCGATAGCCAAGTGGTCTAGGTAACGGATCGTAGCTGGCTTTATCAAGAGCTCGAGCCCAGTCCCACTAAAGACCCGCCGTGTAGGGGAGCGATGCAAGTTAAATCTGTCGAGAGCTCAAACGTCCTCCCGTTGGTATGGTGTGGTAGTTAAGAGAGGGAGGTGCCAGCTCAGGTGTCGTCCACGTCACTTGAACATAGTTCAAAATTACGTAGTCCGTCGCCAAATGTCCTCGTGTAGCGTCGCCTAAATCCCTCGTGTGCGACGTTAATATTCACTCAATCACTCACTGGTTAACGGACTCGTGACTGGCGTGTCATGAGTTTGAGCTAAGTACCGATGAAAACCCCGCCGTGTAGGGGAACGATGCTCGTTAAATCTCTCGAGACCTCAAACGTCCCCGCGTTGGTGTGGTGTGACAGTTAGGAGAGGGGGTGTTGCCAGCTCAGGTGTCGTTCTCGTCACTTGACCATGGTTCAAATTTACGAGGTCCGTCGCCCAAACACCCTCGCTGAATAGTGCGACGTTAATACTCAACACATGATGGAAGAATCAAAGCAAGGAAAAGAATTAAAGGCACGAAAGGCGTGAAACTACGACATCCATTTCAGTTCCTTCTGACGAGAATATTTCATTTTGATGCCGTGGAATAATTAAGTGCCTCATGCTGAAAAGGAAGTATTCGTAATACAGGTAAATAGATATTCTTCAGCTTTATACCCCGAACAATAGAATGTCTTTCAAAAGAAAATAAGCAATTGATTTACCTTCTAACTTTTTCAGTTTTATTTTTAAATTCTGTGTCACTGAACAAATTTTTAACTTTTTTTTGCTGAATAGTTTTTTATTTAGTTTTTTCTTTGTACTTTCATAAATGATATAGTTTTTCTTGCAAATAACTGCTACTTTTGATAAAAGATTATATGGAATGAAAACACACATCGTTAATGCTTCAATCCCTTTTTTTATATTACCGTAATAGTATAGAGCAAAAAAAAAAGGAAAAAGTGCTTCGTAATAGAAGTACGAAATTGTAAGTTTTATGTATTTTTAAAATTACATGAAGTACATACGTATCATTCGTTAACAATGCGACAATATTGCAGAAGAAAAATTCATTTTCATCTAATGAAACCCTCTATGAAATTAAATCACTTTTTGATAAATGAAATAAAATTACCGTAAAATCCGGCGTATAACGCGCCCCGGTGTATAACGCGCTTTGTTACGAAGAAACCTGCAATATGCTTTAGCAATGCTATTCTGTTTTAAAGCCATTTGTTCGAGGATATTGAAAAAAATAGTATGTTTCTAGAAAAAACATCCCTTTTTAAGTTCCTAAGGTATGACATTTTTTTTAAATAAACAGTATTCCGATCTTTGTAGAAGTTTTTTTCTTTTCACTCACATCTCTTTATTCACATCTCCCCCGTAACTTCCCGTCTTATGTTTTGCGTTAAAAGCGCGCGTTGTACGCCGGCATTCACGGTAAGCGACATAGAATCCTATGTGTTATTCTAATTATTCGTATTTTATAGTCGTAAATTAAAAACATTTTGAGTTGATACTTCTGCCTGTGACCCTAGCTCTCATGATCTATTGAAAACAGCATATATAAAGTTGAAATTATCACTGAGGGCTAAGATTTTTTTTTTTAAGAAGGAAAATGTATCTTTTTACAACGCCGTTGTGTCCGAAAGCAAGCAAAATGAAGCAAAACCTCAACTTTGTTGTTAGAAGATAATGAAAAACAATTAACTTCTTATTTATCTTTTTTAATGAATTCTCCTCCACAGAAACCTCTCGTGACTGCGGTCGTCACCTTGAACTTTGGGTGACAAGTCTCGGACCGCGGTCCAACCGCAACCGCAGTGCGCGACTCCAAAGAGTATGACTAAGGCTCACTTGAAATGAAAACAAATAAATGAGCCATTAGCGAACATCTCATGGGTGTAAAAAATAAGAAAGCACACAAGGGGAATGGGAACTAAGGGTTTACTCCAACCCCTAGAAAGAGTTCGGTTGATACCCCTTGATAGAAAAAGAAATCGGTTTATTTAAAACTATAGTGGAACGTCGTTTATCCGATCGTTTATTATCTAGACCAGTTTTTGTTGTTGTCAACCCCATGTACTGTACATGAATGCGTTTTTGAACAGATTTAGAAGGCGAAAAAGACTTCAATGACGACCACAGGGAGGAGATTACCGACTTTGTCAAATCGATCCCAGGATTTCAAGAATACGATGAAGAATATGTAGATGGCATGCGATGCAGAAGACTGGATTTCAAATGCTAAATGAGGACGAGATTGTGACTTCCGTGCAAGAAGAATCCGACCCTGTCGACGATAAAACGGATGAATACGCGGACAAAAACAACGAAAGTAGCAAGGGTCCATCAAATGCTGACGCGTTTTCTGCGTTAGAGACAGCTATGGAGTGGTACGAACAGCAATCAGAGTGCTGTCATACTCAACTACTGCTGCTCGAGGGAATCAGAGACCTTGCAGATAAAAAACGAAGAAGTACAATGGTACAGCGAAAAATAAGTGATTATTTTCCACAATAAAGGTAAAATTGCGACATTTTGCTCCTATTTTTCTTTTTCTTCACGTACATTTCCCGCACGTAATGATTTTCAATATTCGTATAGAGTCCGGTTTCATATATTGCATGGATTGCATTCGGTTTTCAGTCATCCAAACAATCGCGCATTCGAACAGTGTCCGTTCTCAATTGATTCGGATAAACGGCGTTCTACTGTACTTATAACTTTTATTCACAATTTTTTTTGAAAGGGGAAAAAATTTCAACGATTAGAAAAAAAGATGCATTTTTTTTTTATACTGAGAAATCGTTTTTTTTATACCCTTTGTTTTATCGATTGTCATTACTTTCAAACTCTTTTTCAAAAATATTGTTTAAAAAAAAAGTAATTACTGTTGATTATTTAGAAAATATTTTCATGACTTTCGTCCATCATTTTTATGACTGTGACCACCGAGAAGTTTTGGTTAGGACCTTGTGGTTTCTATCAGTTCAAGTCATGGCGCCATGCAAAGAGCCTGAGGGATATTCAATCTAAAAACCATCACTTTGGTATGGTGTGGAGAGTGAGGTGTCGTGCTCATCTCTTCACCAGGGTTCAGTAAGGGAGCGAAAGCTATTGGCGAAGCACCTCGCTAACCTGAACCTCGGTCATGTGACGAGGACGATGCATGAGCTGGCACCTCTATCTCCAAACTACCGCATCACACCAACAGGAGGACTTTGATCTCAACAGATTAACGTGCATCAGCCCCCACTACACAACGAATCTTCAGTGGCATCGGGATTTTTACTCGCGACAAGCCAGCCGCGAGTTTAGGACCGTAACCACAAGGCTACCGGTTAGAGTAGAGTAGTAGTTGGTTGAAAGTGATCGTCGCCAATAGTCCTCGAGTAGTTTCAGAATGAGATGTCAATAAACAGTCCAACGGATGAATCGGAACACTGACGGAGTTCAGACACAAAAATTCTTAAGAAATCAAATCACCATGAATTTTTTTTTCCTTAAATTGAAATTTCTCTGATTATATCTTAAATATCACGACTTGTGTGTTGTTGTTGCTAAGGCCACCTGTCTGACGTAGTCAGATCGGAGACCACGAAATTCATCATGGCAAGGGGCTACATGTGCGCCTGTCGTGAGTAAGTGAATATTAACGTCGCACTGTTCAGCTTCGACAGATATCCTAATTTTGAACCATGGTCAAGTGACGACATCTGATCTGGCACACCCCTTTTCTAACTACCACACCACACCAACAGGAGAACGTTTGAGCTATCGACAGATTTAACGTGCATCGCTTCCCTATACCGCGGGTCTTTAGTGGTACTGGGCTCGAACTCGTGACATGCCAGCCATGATTCGATACTTTGACCACTAGACTACTGCATAATGGTTTAACAGCAATGCTTAAATGCTTTTGTAGAATTTCCCATCTGTTTATTGGTGCAGAAAATAGGCATCTTTGCAGTGTCCGAAAATTTTTTTTTTTTTTTTTTTTTGCAATACATGCTGCTGGAAGCAGTATCTCAAATTAATTAATTAAAGAGTGTTTGGGCAAGATACATAAACTGTATAAGGGCTTAGATAAATTATTCTAGATTATACACTTTTATTTTTCCTTTTTATGCTGTTTCTGTTGTCGCATGCCTGGCCTCTACGGTTTAGAATATTTAAATCAAGCAAACTTAATATTTTGAATAGAGTTCTTGCTGGTTCTTCTCCAGTCACTTCAATAAACTCAATAAAGGACTCATTTATAGTTAATATTTCAAAATGTATATATATATATATATATATATATATATATATATATATATATATATATATCACAGCAGTTCGTTCCTTATCACAGCAGTTCGTTCCTAACAGTTCGTTCCTTCGTTCAAGAGTTCAATCCATTGGACTACTATAGTACGTGATTTCTCTCTTATACATCGTCTTTAATTTTGTTAAGGACTTTTTTCCTGAGGTACAAATAATTTGTTCTTGAGATCTATATAATAGATGATCGTCAGTTCTGTTTTTCAAAATTTTTATTCTGCTTATATATTCCTTTAGAACAGAATCGTGTTTACTTAAGAATTCAAATAATTTTAACATTTTTTTATTATTTGGCATTCCCATTATTTCATGGGTTCCTCGAAGTGAATGATTATCACATGTTAAAAAATAGAGTTTCTCATCTACTTCGAATAACAGAGAGTACAACCACACATAATCTCTTAGGAGCGCTTTTGAACTCTCTTGGAAATTACTAAATATTGGCACTTAAAAACACCCAGGAAAAACGAGGAAGACGTATTATTTTCATTTCGGAAAACGGGTCATGGGGGAGTGAGATTTTTTTCTAAAATGTCCAGTTTTTATGAGTTGATCCTCGGGAGAGTTTTCCGAATCAAATAACAAATTTATCCTCAAGAATTAATCAATTGTCGATACTCAGAGATCTACAATAGTAGTGTACGATCAAAAGTACTTATGGTAGATATCGCTATGGGATAACGATAGGAATACTGTCAAGTTTTCATGCGCAAGAGCAGTATTTCATCCTGTTGGGGCCCCGGTGCGTAGCACCCGCCGCACCCAGATGGTCAGTCTTGTGCGTGTCCTCTCCCAATTCTTTAAATACTGGAAATCTTATTTCAGCTAAGGAACGCAAAACTTCATAGATTTTGAAAAAAAATTTGAATGAGGAAGCTTACAAATCATTAATAATTTTTATTAGAAAAATATTTTCAAAATAAAATATTTTATTCCCTTTCTCTTGAATTAAAAAATATTATTCCCATGTATAAGCCATATTTTTATTCCATGATAACATGCTCGAGCCCTGTACTTTTAAAATGCTTGTTTGTTCGTTCACTATTTTCAACGAAATGGCTGAAGTGAGAGGGGCGCACACAAAATTTCCTTTTTTTCAAATTCAGAAACAAATCCCTATGAAATGACACATTTTTTCGTGAATTTGCAAATTTTCCCAATACGTTTTTTCATAGTCAAATAAAAGAAACGACTCAACGCAGTAAGGAAGGTGTGATTGTGAATCACTTCCAGAGATAAAAATGTAAATCTCTCGTGATAGTGTAAATCAGTAAAAATGTAAATGTGATATAGTCATCACATTTAATAAGATGAAAAAAAAATGTAATAGGAAATCGTTTATTTTAAATGATCTTTTCTACAGTGAAACATGTTTATTGTTTGGAAGATATGTTCCAATTTTATGTTTTTGAATTATATTTTATGTATTTATATTTAATTTCTAGAAAGATCTGAATGCACACACAACTTAATAGATTGTGTTTTTGAGGCTCACTGTTTTTTTTATATCTATATATATACAACCTCTGACAATAAAGTTCGGTGAATCAATTTCGAACGGCCGATCTGGCATCACTGACAAAACAAAACACTGTCCATACGTAGCGGCAGGTGTTGACCATTTTCTCCCACCGTTGTTCAGTCGAGTGTCGTTTGTGTTTCGCGTAGGACTTGTTTTTAAAGTGCTTGTTTAGTGCGTTGGTTCTTAACTGAAAACAGGAAAATGAAGGAACAAAAGATGAATTTAAAGTTTTGTTTTAAGCTTGGCAAGATGAAACAGTGTCCATGTACGAGTGGTTCGAGATGGCTGGGACAGTCCCCGTAGCGGAAGTCCGACAACCTCCATCAATGACGAAAATACTGAGAAAGAGTGTCACCTTTTTCGATAGTCAAGGAATTTCTACCCGAGGGAACGATGAATGCTGCAAGGTACATTAAAGATTTGACCGGTTTCATGAAACGTCTACGCAGGGTACGACCCTAGTACGCTCAATAAGGTTCATGGTTTTTTGTTCACGATAATGCTCCCCCTTACACAGTCAATATTGTTAAACAGTTCCTAACAAAAACGGGGATGGAGCAAATTAAACATCCTCCATATTCGCCAGATCTTAATCCATTGAACTTTTCCTATTCCCATGACTCAAACTCGCTTTGAAAGGAAAGAGTTTGGGTGGTATTCCTGACATCCAACGAAACGTGACGAGGCTTTTGAACTCCATCCCAAATGAAGACTTCTCGCAATGTTTCCAGGACATGTATAGCAGATATCAGCGGCGCATAGCAATGGGAGGTGACTATTTCGAAGAGCAGTAACGTAGCTTTCACTCATATTTTATTTGCGTTAATGTTACAGGTCTATTCACCCAACTTTACTGTCAGAGGTTGTTTAACGTTAAAAAAAGATACTTTGCTTTCATTGCTGGGAAAGCAAAGACTGATTATATCGCGATGATTCATATTTTCTGGTTGTTCTAAAATAAATAAACGACTTATTGAATTTCGTAAAACATCTGGTGAGTGACAAGGGATATTTCGTATCCACTGCCCGACCAACATCTGTCCCACATTTGTTTGAGGAAGCAAACGCATTGATGCCTCTGCAACGAAAAAATTATATTTTGCTCAAACTATTAGCCCAGAGTACAGATAATTAAACAAAGAAATAAAAAAGGAGAATAAAAATTATTGTACTAGATTTTTCTGGAATAATTATGAGTAAAAAGATAAGTATAATAATTCGATAAGTTATTTTCAAACTTTTCAAACAATACGTGGGATGCTGCATTTTTCTTCAATCAAAATACATTTGGATAATTTTTCATAAAAATCTTAACATAAAATTTAAAAAACTACATTTTTAGTAACACTTAAGGAAGGGAGGTTTATAATTGTCCGATATAGCTTTTGAATTCTTTCGCGAATTCCTTTTTTTCTATCAAATAAACTTTTCTTCATATTTTTATGTTCACAAGTTTTACCTCAAGAAATCCTTTCTTCACGTTAGACTGACCACCTGACCGAGACATCTGCTCTTGCACATCAGTGCCCAAGGTCAGGAAAACTGAGATGGGCACAATAGGCCTTGGCCCTCATGGGCTGTTGCGCCACTGAGTTAAGTCCTTACTTACAAAAAAAAGACATTTAAAAAATTCAATGAGCAAGAAAATTTCGCAATGCGATGATTTTGTTTTACTGTCAAAGTAAATGCAAGGAACTTTGATCACCATATTTGACTCTGCGTAACAAAAAGCAAGCTTCCTCGACAAAACGTCAGCCATCACATTTTGAGTTGCAGAACGATGTTCTTATTCTATATTAAATTCTGCTAATTTTAATACCCATCGGATCATTCTACTCGACAAATTTTTACCATTCGTTAAACGCGTCAATGCAGCGTGATCCGTAATAACTTTAATCAGCAGAGAGCCTAAATACTTTCTGAGTTTATTCAGAGCCCAAACCACTGCTAAACACTCTCTTTCTGTTACGGTGTAATTTATCTCCGCATTACTAAGCGTGCGAGAAGCAAACACAACTGGTCTCTGCTCCTAATTGAGAACAGCTCCTGCACCTATTGAATTTGCATCCGTTAATAACTCGAAAGGCATTTTGAAATCCGGCAATTTTAAAACTGGCGTCTTCGTTATGGCCACATTGACCACGTCGAATGCTTTCTGTGCCTCAATTGACCAACAAAATTTCTGTAGTTTTCGTTTAAGATTATAAAGGGGCTCGCAAAATCAGCATCATTTTTAATAAATTTCGCGTACCACTGGGACATACCTAAAAACTTGGACACCTCTTTAGAATTCCGTGGTGGTTTCATCTCGACTATAACTCGAACTTTTCTCTCATCCGTTTTAATTCCTTCCTTATTAATAATTAAATCTAAATATTTTAATTCCTCACAACCAAATTTACATTTGTCTTTGTTTAAGGTTAACCCTGCATCTTGTAATAATCGAAAAACTTCCTTTAGATGTTCAATATGCTCAGTGAATGACGGAGACGATATTATCACGTCATCCATATGAACATTCACAAACTTTCCTATCACGGGTATGAGAATGATATCTATTGCCTTCTGAAAATTGGGAGCCGCTCCTGTCAAGCCAAATGGCATACGGCGAAATGCGTGAGTGCCATTCTTCGTGACGAACGCGGTCTTAGATATATCACTAGGATTTACTGCCAGTTGAAAGTACCCCGATCTGAGGTCGAGAGCCGACATTATCGCTGTATGGGTTA
Organism: Trichonephila clavipes; assembly: GCA_019973935.1. NCBI lineage: Eukaryota > Metazoa > Arthropoda > Arachnida > Araneae > Nephilidae > Trichonephila > Trichonephila clavipes. The sequence goes on along the minus strand of BMAU01020860.1, from coordinate 47,631 downwards.
TGTCCATTATTAAATCATCTATTAAGGGTAAGGGATAACGGGGGTAATTTGTAACAGCATTAAGTTTCCGATAATCGACTGCGAATCTATATGCTTCCGGATTATCTGGTGGTAACCCATTGTTTTTTCTACATAAAACAACTGGTGACGCGTACGGGGATTTAATCGGAATTATGGTTCCCTCTTTCAACATTTTGTCTACATGATAATCAAGTATCGCTTGGTTTACCCTGTCATAACGATACAGACGAGAAACAACAAGTGGGTTATCTCCCGTGTCAATATCATGATATAAAACATGAAACTGAAAATAATCCCTGAAAACTATTAAACAAACCCTGCAACTCCTGTTTCTGTTTTTCCTCCTACATTGTCTTAGAAAGATCTATTTCTACTCTTTTTTCCTTCCTCAATCGTTTTAACCACCTTATCAATCTGCGAGTCAGGAATCGCCAACGATTTTCGATCAAAGTCCAAACTAATAAATCTACCCCCAAGAGAATACATGGGTATTCCAAATCTGCCAACACATGAATCAACCAAGGTTTTTCAAACTTCCTTATATTCGAACATTCAATTCCACAATTCCAATATTTTGACATTTAGCTCCGTGTACCGTGATCACCTGTGAGTACGCGATTTCTTTATTTGCTTACAACAAATATTTTCGGTATGTCTCCTCCGATATAAATGACTTCTCCGCGCCAGTGTCCCATAATGCTTTCATAAAAGCCTCGTTTAAATAAGAGTAGTAACATATGGTAGTTCCACTGGAGACATCCATATTGCAGAAAGTTTAATCAGTACCTCATTTGCCGACTGCGTCTGATCACTTTGAACATCACTAACTTTCAAAACATTCAATCGTCCCCTTTGCCTCCTATCACCTCGTCTAAAATTCTCACTCGAACCCCTATTTCTATGGTCCCTTCTGCTAAGATAGTTCTTTTTAAACCTCCATTTCTAAACTGGTATCCCCTACCGTTAAATCTTCGATCATCCTTCTGAAATCTATTCCTGCTTTCGACCCACTGATTTCCTTGACGGCCATTATCATAGTTACCCCTATAATCATTTCTACCATTACTCGGAATACGCACATCTTCCGAATTTCTCCAATTTCTTCGATTATCATCAAGATTAGACATCCTATGCTCATTTCAACCTCGTCTTTCTAGATTATCACTATTCCTCGAACCCCTTATTGCATTGCATGAACATCTTTCCTCAAACTTAGCTAAGACCTCCAACAATTAAACCGTATTTTGTGGATTTCGAACCTCCACATAATCCTATATAGATTTGTGTTTCAAGTCTAACAAAAATATAATCTATCAGGGCTTTCTCTGACATCCCTAGTTCTAGTTTTTTACTTAACTTTAGTAAATCGTAAACAAAATCCGTTGGTTCCTGGTTCCGTCTCTGTTGAGACGCGTAAAACCTTACTTCTAAATCTTTTCTATTTTGTATGGCAGGTAATGCTTTTGACAATGCTGTTTTCAGCTGCGCGATGTCCGTGGCGATATTCTGCACTAACGCTGATCCGAATATCTGATGCCAATCTTGGGCCCTCCAGAAGAGATGACCTTTCAAATAAGCACACGATAAATCACTAAATCAAGTAATTTGATTTGATTTGTCAATACCCTCCAAAAACTCGGAAACATTCTCGGACCCGGAAAAGTACCCTTCTGGTAAAACATTAAACCCGCTCGCGTTTCTTATCTCGGAGTCATATAAATTAAATCTCGTTGGGCGCCAATGTGATATCCCCCCTCTAGTGAACATCTCTTTGAGTATCAGCGTGAGGTAGAGGTGTAGGATTAACGGAAGAACTAGAAGTATACATAATCTTAATACACTGCTGGACAATTGCTAAGGACGGATAATACTATCATCCATAGCAACCACATGAAGGGAAGTAAAATGAGGAAAATTAGAATAAGTGCGGTATATTAGTAAGAAGAAGTATGAATATGCAAATTTTATCCACGTCTGTTCATCACGTGATAGCGTTCATAAGAGCTTTAAAGGTTTTGACGCGTGTGGACAGTTGTTGTTTCAAGTCAAAGTTTTACAGGAAAGATTTAATAGGCGAACTTAAAATTTTTGGCATGTCTTCCCGACATCACATAGTTGATTTTATGCGTGGCCGAATTATTGGAAAGATCGAAGAAGGGCGAAAAATAACAGATGTTGCCAGGAAGTTCGACATCGCTCACAGCGTTGTTTCACGGCTGTGGAAGTCATTTAAAACTACTGGAATATGTAGTAGACGGCACGGTGGAGGTCGTGATAGAAGTACGACGCCTGCAGAAGACAAATATATCGTCCTATCAGCAAAAAGGAACAGGCGCACCACAGCTCAGCAGGTGGCAAATCAGTTTCTTGCTGCCTCAGGAAAGCAGATCTCCCGAAAAACTGTTGCCAGACGTTTGAGGGGAGGAGGACTATACGCACGCAGACCTGTTGTGTGTGTCCCATTGACCAGACAGCACCGTACTGCCCGTTTGCAATGGTGTCGTGAGCATCACAATTGGACTGAACAGGACTGGGCATGCGTACTATTCTCAGATGAGAGTAAGTTCAGTCTGTCATCGGATTGTAGACGCCAACTGATCTGGCGCGAGAGTGGTACTGCTTATCGTCCAGAAAATATCCAGGAAAAGGACCGATATCCGACATGCAGTATCATGGTGTGGGCCGGCATCATGATCAATGGCCGCACGCGCCTACATGTGGTTGCGAATGGGACTATGACATGCCAACGATACATTGATGAAGTTCTACTTCCTCATGTTCGTCTTTTCCGTGGTGCTGTCGGTGATAAATTTGTTTTTATGGACGACAACGCAACATGTAATCGAACACTCGCTGTTCAGGATTGTCTAGACAGCGAGGGTATTCAACGTCTCGTATGGCCAGCACGTTCTCCAGATCTAAACCCCATTGAAAATGTGTGGGATGCTTTGGGGAGGCAAGTTGATGGTCGAAACTATCCTCCGACAAACAAGAACACCCTCATCCGTGCACTCACAGAGCAATGGGATAAATTGCCTCAACAGCTGCTGGATAATGTTGTGCAAAGTATGGTACGACGTGTGGAATGTTGCATCACACTCCACGGTGGGCATATCCCGTACTGATATCTTTCTTTAAGGTGCCTGCTGACTTTTAGATGCATTGTTCCATTTCTCTGTACGCAGATCAAATGAACATTTTTTTTTTCTTTCAGATGTTTCACAGCTTTTGTACTTTCCAGAACAATAAACATTCTTTATTCTAATGTCTGAACAGTGTGGCAACTATATTTTATCCTACTAGGCCTCATGTATCGCTTGATGTTATGCTACATAGCAATTTGTGATCCGTCCTTAGCAATTGTCCAGCAGTGTATATCTTTATTAAGTTTTTTAACTTAAGCTTTTAACAAATTAGATTATAATAATATATGTGAGAGAATCTCTATGGTGGCAAAACACACACAATATATATATATATATATATATATATATCGAATTAACCTAACCCGGACCACTATCAATAACTGACTCGCCTAAACTCAATTCTAATACTATTACAGGTCCTAATATTAAATAGTCAATCCTACTTTGTGCTGTAGTTTAAGTAACGATCACAACAATCCTAGATGAGGCCTTGTTTTTACTCGAGTGCAATGGTATGCACCTTGATTCAATGTATCTCTATCACGTATAATTTCGGCTAGTTGCCACGTAACGTTTTCCAAAACTTCTTCACGCTTGAGCCGCGAATTATGTTTACATTCCTCTAATTGCCATCCCGCTTACTCTTAAGTTCTGATATTTAAAAGCTTCCTAATTTGCTTCTTTCTTTCACACTTCACTTTTTGGATTTGGTTGGAAAAGAGTTGCCATTTAATTCTGGCCCCAAAGGACATGTTAAAGAAAAGACGCGTGAGCTCGTTACCATCTTCATTACTTGACCGTGACTCAAAATTACAAGATCGGTCGCGAACACCCCACGTGTAACTTCAAAGGGCAACGTTAATGAACAAATAATCGATTTAAGTATTTTGAGGACTACCCTCCCCCCTAAAATACTGCATAGATCTTATTTAAGAATAAAACATTGTTCTATACAAATAATTAGAAAACTCCTCAGTATGTATTGAAGTCCCGCTTAATGAGTTTTGTTATGTCATATCATCCCCTCCATCGACAGGGAACTTTTTATCGACCCTTTGAACAAGATTACAGCATCGAGAGTTCTTTCTTTCCTCAGCAATAAAATTCAATTCGTCCAATGCATTTCGACACGTGAATGGTTCTTAAGCACACAGACTAAAAATCCAGATAGCACCAGAACACATAACGATAGATATTGTTCCTGAACTTAGGTGAGAAAAATCCCTGAACAAACCTGACACAGAACGTTCAGAAGGAATAAACGGGATGGATTGCGTTCGATCACCTACAAAGTTCTTATACATTTTCATGTTCCTTATGACATTTATGAGCAACCGTGGTCAATAGCAGTTTTAGTACTTATGTAATGTGCCTATAAATCATTTTCTACTGTTCAGCAGTTACTAAGGGCATCTTGCTTGACGAGTTACAATAAAGGTTCTCGGTCTTTTACTCTAACTCGCTTATCACCTTTTTGGAAAGTACATTTATTCAATTCCTACTATTACATTAGTTCACTCTCGCCCTATATATATATATATATATATATCTTGTTCAAATTTTCAATCATTAATAAAATACTTTCTATTCATCCATTAAAGTTCAAATACATTTTTTATACATGTAGTGGATGACACTTGATGTTAATACAGTTTTTTTCAAATATGAATTCATTAATTATATAAAAAATGAATAAATAATAACAAACAAAAGTAATAGTCCGACAGTATGTTTAGAAAGGAAAATATACCTGTAGCGTAATGAATATCGCACGCGCGTTTAACTTCTAATCCAAAGGTCGTGTGTTCGAATCACACCTTTCGACTGCTTAATCGGATGGTCTAATTTCAGAGAGTGTGATTTCTTTTTTTCTATACTATTTTATTAGAATAATTAAATTTAATTAATGAATAAATAGTAACAAACAAAAAATAGCCCAACATCCTATATAGGAAGGAAAATCGCTTTCTATTTTGTTACTTAATATTGTAACTCTGTCATATGTATATACATATTTATATTATATATATAATTATAACTATTTAATAAAAAAGTAACTAAAATAAAAATTTTCGTTACTGACCTAAGTAGGAATTGATTTAAAAAAAAATTTTTTTTTTTCATTACTTAATTCTGTTCCACTCATTCTCGTTCTCACTATTGCGCCTTTTCAAATCCCTACTTTCGCCCATAATGAAAGACCATCCATAAAGGGGAGCGATGCTTACCAAAATCTGTCGAGAGCTCAAACGCCCTCCCGCTGGCATGGTGTGGAAGTTCGGAGAGGGGGCTACCAGCTCAGGTGTCGTCCCTTGACCATGGTTCCGAATTTCGAGGTCCGTCGCCCTCGAGTTGCTAAACAGTGCGACGTTACTATTCACTCTTCACCCATAATGAGCTTAAAAATTCCTGTTGAATTCCAGTCCTACAAAAATATGTGTTTTGATAGCTTAGCGCTAATTCGAGAATCCTTCACGCGAGCAGTTTCTTTGGCTTCCTTCAGATTATTTCCCGCCAATAGAACAACCTTTCAACGGAACAAGAAAAATACTGTCGGAATTATAGTGGAGTGAAAGAACATTAACGTCGCACTATTCAGCTACACTATGGCTTTTGGCGACGGACCACGTCATTTTGAACCATGGTCAAATGACGTGGATGACACCTGAGCTGGCAACCCAACCCTCTCCTAACTACCACACCACACCAATGGGTTAATTACAGTGGATTAACCCCTTAGCGGGTAGAATTGTCTCAGAACTTTATATTATTATTTTTACCGAAACAGAAATGGTGACATTCCTCGATTTTATAAAAAATAAGGTATTGCATTTCATTATAAAATTTATCAATTTATACTTTCGTATGTTTCATGTTTAATATATATTGCAAAATTAAGTTAATCTTTAACATCAACTAAATTTTCAAAAGTTCAGCTTTTGTTCAATCGAAAAGTTTGATATTCATATATTAGTAAAAAAATTAGCATGATTTTGCATATTCGGAAATAACCATCAACAAATCTCGAAAGTTTACTCTCTCCACTCAACCCGAGTAAAAATTATCAATTATTCAGGGTGCATAACTCAATGCTATCTGTGCAGAGGATAATTACACTGGCCTCCAAAAGTTAAGGAACAACATGTTTTTCGAAGCTCACCGCAAAAAAAATGTCAGTAACAAAAAAATTTATAGTTTATGTAAATGATAAAAACGAACTTTATACAAATTTATGCAAAAACAATAGCTACTACTTTTTCTTAATAGGAAAGAACATATATATATGAGTGAGAGAAAAATATATGCATATATCAGGCTTTCGTAATTATGCGTGTAACTTTTGTTGCGATTTACAACTTTTGTTAGCAGATTTGTTGACAATAGGCAGTGGGGTCTCGCAATGTCTGAGAGAAGCCGTTTGCCCGATTCGTTAAGGTGGAGGGTGGTCTAATGGATCAAAATAAGTTTGTCACAGGCTTATGCTGCTAGGCATCTTAATGTGTCTCGTAGTGTGGTCCACCATCTCTGGAATCAATATCAAACCGAAGCATCTGTGTCCAGAGGACATGTTCCAGGCTAACAACGAGCTACAACACATGCAGGAGACCGTTTTATCCTTCTTTCGTCACGAAGGAGAAGAAGGATTTCTGTGCCACAACTTATTGCAGACCACTCTGTAGCATCAGAGAGAAGAATATCCGCTAGTATGGTGCGAAGGCGTCTTCACAATTCAGGTCTCTATGCAAGGCGACCAGTTGTGTGTGTACCCCTCAACAAACGACAGAGAAGGCCCCGCTTAGCTTGGGCAACAGAACACATTTCCTGGACCATACAACGACGGGCTTCTGCACTCTTTATAGACGATTCCAGATTCACACTGGAGAGGGATTCAGGACGTCTGCTCATCTGGAGGGAACGAAGCACCAGAGATCATCAATCCAACACTGTTGAAAGACACAGTTACCGAAGTGGTGGAATAATGGTCTGGGCACTCACTCGGTGGTTCTCACTCGGTGGTCACACTGGCCTGGATGTCTTCCAGGGAGGAACTCTGACTAATGTGAGATATCGGGATGAGATCCTTGATCCATATGTCCGTCCATGTCATTTTGTTGGATGATAATGCATGATCTCACCGAGCGGTAATTGTTGAGGAATATCTTGAGGGTCTTGGTTTGGAGCGAATGGAATGGCCAGCTCATTCTCCAGACTTATATCATCCGATAGAGCATCTTTGAGACTATCTTGATAGACAGGTTACTGCTTTAACTTCTCCAAGGTCTTTAGGAGAGCTGGAACAAAGCTTACTCCATATTTGGTCTTCGCTTGTCATTTCGGTAACCGAAAACTTAATTGACAGCATGGAAATTCGATGCCGTTAATGCATTTAAGCTACGGGTATTCAAGCTTCCCTTATTAAAACCCATTTTTGTTATGTTTTTATGACATTTTCCCCCATAAAACTGTGATTATTATTTTTTCCATTCCAGCGAGATTGCCTTCCTTTGTTGTAAATCATTTTTGAATTTTTGTTATGTAAATTTCTATCTTGCAGTCAATACATAACTGTTTTGTGTATATGTTATCCGAATTTGGTGTTTCTACATTCATTCATTTGCAAATAAGGCTCAAAAATTGTTCCTTAACTTTTGCAGGCCAGTGTATATTATCTAAGCTAATGACTGGGAGAAAAAGCAACTAGAAGCAAAAAATTTTAGTAGTTGATGATGGAAAAAAATTGCTTAGAATAAGTAATAAGAATCATTAAACATCCCGAATAAATGGAATGAAATATTTTTGAACCCGCTCTTATGAGTGCGAATCCAATCGAAAATTCATTCTAAGCGAAGACTCCCATTTTGTTTGAAATTTCGACCAACATCTTGAGAGACACTCTTGATTTCGAATTGACATCACCCTGTGAATAACTAGATCTCAATTGAAAAACTACAAATAAACTTTGGCTAAAACACTGAAGAAAAGAGAATAAATAATATCTACATTAAATTTCGAGTACCAGAGGTGGATTCCTAGACTCGGTGGAAGAGGAACTGCTTACGAAATTAATTCCATTCATTTGCATTATAGACATTATTAATTCTTAATACCTATTATCATATAAGTTACTCTTACATTAAAATATTTTGCTTTATTTAATTTTATCTGAGAAATTTCTGTTTTCACAGAATAAGAACATTTGACATGAAGAACTCTTGGGACAGACTTTGTAATTCAGTCCAATGACAGGGGTGAACAGGCACCCCACTTTTCAGACTTCCACAATACACCAGTGAAAATGGTCTGATAGGGTAGAAATAATCTTCACAATGACATCCGTTCTTGCATATTTAAATGTTTCCTCTCTTAAATTTTAACACCCAATGGGTAATGATTGTTGAATGTGTGTGTGTGGTTATAGAAGAGAAACACACACACACACACACACATAGAATGGGTTTCTATTTTTTTTTAATCTGGAAGATTTTTCCGATTTGGGGTTTTATTCTCTGAAGATAAAGCAGCCTTTTAAAAGAAAAACTACCCGCATTAGAACACTGTTTATGACTTTTAAAAAGTATTGAATTCCAGGTGAAAGTATTTGCACAACAGGAGACACATTTGTGACGTCTCTTCTGTCATCTTCAGAAATATGGCTTTTAATAAAAGCTGGGTAAATTTTATTTCTGATTCTATTCAGAATTCGATCGATTTTCAGAAGTAGGACCTTCATGGAAACTATCAATCCTTTTAGAGATTGACCGACGTCAGAAATGTATCAACAGAGAAATCCGGTTTATAAAAATTAAGTTGAGCTGAATAAAAGTAACATCTCTTTATCTTTTGACCAGTTACGTCTACCAAACTAAGATATCGAAATGAAATATTTCTCTTCCAATATGGAGGGTGTTTATCCTTTTTAATGAATTGTTTGAATTTTAGCACGTGGCACTCATTCAAAGATTCATTCACTCGTGTGCAATGGGGGATGCTAAAGTGATGAGAAGTCGATGATCTCCAACTCGTGATCAGTGTTGTTGAATTTTGGTACCAATGAAGACGAGGAGCTGATCCCCATTCCATCTATTGGGGTCCAAAGTCCTCACGTGTTATTGTAGATGGGAGAGTGAGGTACCAGCTCCGGTGTCGCCCTCGTCACTTGACCGAGGTTCAAAACAAAGACGTCCTCATCAATGGACATCGTGTTGCCTTAGAGGGTGAGACAAATGCAACTCAAAAATTGATGCGTTCAAACGACCTAGAGCCTCCAATTGGTAGGAGGTTCTAATGTATCGTAAATATTCCAGTTTAAAATGGGATCATGACATTCACGTATGCGCAAAATCTCATTATTTTTTCCCCCAAGTGCAATTAACACCGAACGCTTGGTGACGTAAGTGTGAAATGTGATTGGAACTAAAACCCGTCGAAAGCTTATAGAAAACATGATGCAAAAACAAAATTGCAACTCTTTGGGCTAGTTATTGAGTGAGCGCAAGAGAGGGAAAAACGGAAAATAAAATGTGTTTGAAGAAAACGGTCATAGTTTTCAAACTTACCTACTGCTCCAAAAATAGATTTAATATTTTTGCATCTTATGAATAGTTTCAATTCTCACATGTGTCCATTTTATCACGCTTTGTTGTGGCTACGGGTTGATGATTCGCGAGTTCATCTATCATGTGGAAGGGTTACTCAAGTGGGAGTGGTGTGAAAGTTTGGAGAATGTTGACTCAGATGGGACCCAACTGTGGCCATCCCCACGGATTATAAAGACCCTCACGTGTTGCTCCAGAGTAGGAATCAATCGCTGCTTTAGTTATCAGATGCCTCAATCGTTTTGGATTGCATTAAAGGAGGCATTGGACTCGCTGATCAGAAATTTCTCGTATAGAATTACATTTTGGGATGATCTATTGCTGCATGCCCCATAGAGAGAGGTGTAGTGCGTAAATAAGCAACTGGTTGTCTTGTCTAAAATAAAGTACCCTATCCCTCTCCTGGATGGAGCAGAATCCAACATAGATTTACTTGAAACATCACAAAATATCTTCCTGGGGCTTGTACATGAGAAACTATGATTTCAGCTCAGAGAGTAAAATACCAGCCTTACGAAAAATAATCGGAAAAAATGCAATACAATGTTTCAAATCTGATAACCCATTATTTACTGGTCCCTATATCTTTGATCCAAATTTCAGATTATCTAGAAGTTATCTCGGTCGATCCGTTTTAACTTAAACGTTTCATTTTTTTCTTAAGCTTAAATTTTTTCACAAACTCTGCTCCACTCTGATGGGAATCTCAACTTGTATGGTAGTTAGATCTTTCAGGATTATATGTAGCGAAACTCCCCCGCCAATCCTTCTTTCATTTAGTCGAATTTTTTCTCCTTACAGTGAGAGACATCGCACTATAAAGTGGCACTTGGCGACGCCATTTTGAACCATAGCAAGAGACGAGGACGACATCTGAGCTGGCTCTTCCACACCAACGGAGGACAGATTTTTAGGTGCATTCAGCGGCCTTTTCTTCCCTGGAGCTCTTGCTGCCACTGGATTGGCTCGGTGTCGCCTCGCCCACATCACTGATATCTGCTTCTACTACTTTTCGTAGCTCTTAAAAAAAGCCTTTTCAATATTAATTTTTACCATACAATAAAATTCTTGATTCAATTCAGTAACTAATTTTTTTAGGTAAATATTTCAACTTGCACTGGGCAATAGAAAATTGAGTGCTGTCCTCGATTGCAGGGTTCAATGCAACAACGAATTGCACCGCGCTCAATTGATGTTGTGCCTTCGAGTCTCCCGCTTAGTAAAATCATTTACATAAAGTAGAATTCTTTATTCTACCTTGAGGTGGAGCTGCGGTTAAGGTATCGGATCCCACTAAAAACCCGCCGTGTAGGATCTGTTGAAACGTCTTCCAAGGTGTGGTTAGGAGAGCTCAGGTGGCGTCCTCGTCACTTGACCATGGTTCAAAATGACGAGGTCCGTCGCCAAAAGCCCTCGTCTAGCTGAACAGTGCGACGTTAATACATTCACTCACACTACGTTGAGGTAATTGAATACATGAGCATAATTGCATGAGCAAACTTGTATCTCTCCTGCAGTGTACACGTGATAGCTACCTCGTAAAAACTCACGTTTAGAAATCTCTGCACAAAAGTTGTGCAAAAATGTTTCTTTTAATGCTATCCCTCCCCCAAACAAAGAATATAAAAAATTATAGTACGATACATCTAGAGTAAGTTGTAATTTGAAGGAGATCGTAAAATACCTCTTCTATTTCCATGCAGGCATTTATGACCAAGTTGTTAAATAAAAGGAGCATAGAACACATGTTTCAGTACTAATAAAAAAACGTGACGAGAGACTGACCTACACTCACGTTCCAAAATGCATAAAGAATTCCATGTTAAAGAAAGACTTTTGCCATTTTTTAAAATTCCTATAATTGATTTCGATTCAGTACACTTTGAACAATGTATTTCTGGAATGCCTCATCTCAGGTATTCTAATTAAAGCGATTTTGTTTCGTTTTTCCCGAGGCTGCAGGAGGTCGATGCACCTTATCATTTTGTCAAGGGATGAGCTTCCCCACCCAGTCAGTAGGACTCCCTTGGCGTCGTTGGTGCGCGAGGGGTTCCCATTCAGTATCTTCACTGCACTTTCTATACCTTGCATGCTCTTGGGGTTGTTTCTGTCATCACTCATCTCCACCTCTACAATTTAAGCATGGAACTGGAAGGGAGGTAAATATTCTCCAGCCGCCTTGCACACGGGGTTTTAGCTGCGATCACCCACAAGACTTTCGGATCCACTGATTTAACGAACCCGTACTCCGTGTGTACTCGGAGGATATTTGGTGGCATCGAACCCAGGGCTTCCGGTCTGGAGTCCGATGTTCAAACCACAAGGCTACCCACTGCCCTTGTTGTTTACAGAAGCTGAGGGGTCACGAATTCGTAGGATGTTGCTCTCCACAAGGGTGCAATCTTGCAACTCAGTTTTGAAGCTGATGCCTTCAACCGATTGAGCAGAAATTTTGCATACGCGTTCAGTTTGGATGGCAATGTTTGTTTCGACCATTCATATTCCAATATTGCAATTATTTAAAAAGATATTAATTAAAAACATTAAAAAGCATACGTGCTTTACCCCTGTTGGCTTTTTATTCCACCGAGCGGTTTTTCGGATTGAGCTTAAAGAAGTTCCGATTTTTTCACCGTTCTTTAAACTGCTATCCAATTCTTTGCATCAAACTCAGACAAAAAATAATTACAGAATCGGAAATATCATTTATTTCACCACGGTACGGTAAAATTTTGTTTACAAAATAATAATATTTTCGATTTTTTTACGATTTTTTTTAAAATGAGTCAAATTGATGCGTTTTCATGAAAATGATTTCTAAATCATTCCATGTGAATTTTTTTCGTGTTAATGAATCGATATTCTACACTACAAAAGTCCATGCCTTTCTCTTTTAGAATCAGCCATTTAAAAAATAGATGCCAAAAACTTTTTTTACGATTTTTCAAAAAATACTCAAATTTTTAATTAAACATTTAAAAACTTCGTTATTTATGAAGATAATCACATGAAGCTTTTTTCCCGTTTGTAGAATAGCATCATCCAAATTCTGTACAAAAATTGAAAAAATTTGCTTAAAATTACAGATTTTTAAAAAAAATTCTGTTTATCTTCTAATACCCTTTTAAGGAGAATCTATTAATACAGTATATTTTTCTTACATTTTTTTGCTTAAAAATTACCGTTGATTGCAATCAATACGAAGTTTAAAAACATTAACTTAAGAAATAAGCCGTCAAAAAGTAATAACTTTAATAAAAAACGCGATTTTACGGAAAACAAAGGTTTGGCATCAAAAATCGGTTTCACGCCAAATTGACTTCATATGCACGAGGCCCGGTGGGAAAACGGTTGAGTACCCCTGAGCTAGACTATTCAAAATTAACCAGCAAACGACCTTGCAACAATGATGCGCTAAATGAGATGAACAGACTGAGAAACCTGTCCAGCAATAACTAAAAAGTAAACAAATAAATTAAAAGTAAAAAAATCTTTTTAAATAACAAGCTTTTATTTAAATGCGCTAAAAAAGATAAAATAAACTTTTCCTTTAAAACTTTTTCAATTCCTACTATTAACGTACACTCTCTATATATTTATTTGTTTATTTGTTTGTTTGTTTGTTTATTTATCTTGCTGGAATTTTCAATCATAAATAAAATACATTTTAAAGCACTCCATTGAGCCGAAATTTAATATGCATGATTATTTTCGATGACAATACAATAATTTAATTATAATTAGAAAAATTAATTGATTAAAACTAATTATTTAAAGGATCACAAATACAGCCACGTTGGCGACTTAGTGACCCTTTTGGCGACTTGTGTCAAAACTTGAAAATGTTTCTTTCTCTCATGTTTTAAGCATTCAGTTGAACTGAAATTTTATATACATACTTTAATGATAATTGATAAAAATTAATTACCACTTAATGTTGTGATTCTGTCATATGTATATACATATTTATATTAATTCTAACTATTTAATAAAAAGTAGCGTAAATAAAAATTTTCTTTGTTGATCTAAGTAAGAATTCACTTAAATTTTTTTATACATACACTCTCTCTCAGGAACATTGACCATCAAAATATCGACCCAAGAAGGAAGCTAAGTACAATAACAAAACTTTGCAAATAAGTACAGCGTAATGTGTTATGCAAATGATCCATGTTTGGTGCCAATACGCATGCTCATACACGCCGAGGTGGCGCTACAATCAGGAAGAGTGTACTATATAAGCCAGCGCAAATTCGAAGATTCATAAACGGGACGATTACCCGCCGATTGTAGGAAGACTTTGGTAAGCGAAACATGCCAGGAAAACGTGCTAGAAGACATTTCTCACAGTTGAGTGAGTTTGAGAGAGGTCTGATCATCGAGATGAAAACTGCAGGCTGGTCGACGCGCCGTGTTGCTGGCCAGGTGGATCGTTCGGAGTGTGCCGTTAGAAATTGTTGGGAGCAGTGGACACGAGAAGTTACCCACGCGCGGAAAACCGGGTCTGGAGCGACCAGGTAGACCACGAGGATCGAAGGATCGTGTGGCAAGCACTTGTGGACCCCACAGTAACTCGTTCAACGATACGAGCAGACGTCGGCGTAGCAATTGTTGCACAAACAATTTCCAGACACCTTGAAGAAGCAAATCTTAAATCCAAGCGCCCTTCCCGTGCACTCCCTTTAACATCGGCAACTGCGTCTACAGTGGTGCCAAGCCAGATCAATCTGGAATGTCATAGATAGGCAAAAGGCTGGGTTTAGTGATGAATCCCGGTTTGTTTTTGGGACAGATGATAACCGTGTACGGGTGTGGAGGCGCCCTGGAGAGCGGTACAATTCCCCCCACACTGTTCTACGTTACACTGTCCACACAGCTGGTGCAATGGTCTGGGGGGCCATAGCCTATGATAGCCGGTCCCCTTTAATTGTGATTCCTCGAACCTTAACGGGCCAACGTTACGTTGATGATATTCTTCGACCCCATGTAGGACCTTTCCTAAATGGTCTCCCAGGGGCAATTTTCCAGCAAGATAATGCTCGTCCGCATACAGCAAGAGTTGCTCAAGACTTCCTACGCCATTTTCAGACTCTTCCATGACCGGCCCGCTCCCCCGATTTGTCCCTTGTAGAGCACGTGTGGGAGCAGCTAAAACGGCAGATGCCATCGTGTCACTCTGTACATGATTTAGAGTTGGCGGTTCAAGATTTGTGGGCTCATCTGCTTCAGGACAACATAAGGTGTCTAATCAACTCCATGCCGGACCGTGTGGCGGCATGTATTGCAACTGGAGGTGGTCCAACGCGCTATTGAAGTTGCCCAGTATTTGTGTCGTTGCACACCCTGTGTTCGTTTAATTGTCTTGTTTTTGAGATCAAGTGAATATCTCATCTGTGTCATTATGTGTATTAAATTTCATTTCAATCCGGTACTTTCTTCTTGGGTCGCTATTTTCAATGTTCCTGAGTGTATATTACTTATTTTACTATCAACTTATAACGTCATTGAATAATTTATAATACAAAAGCTTGTCGCGAGATTTACCTGTGTAGATAAACAAGTAAATTAAATAACTTAATCTGAATGGTTTTAATTTTAAAAAATTTCAAACTAAGTAAATACGAGTACTCAAATCTCGCGATAAGCTTTTATATCATATAAATTGTTTAATGATGTTGAAAGTTTATAGTAAGAAAAGTTTTGAAAGGAAAGTTTATTTTATTCTTTTTAGCGCATTTAACTAAAAGCTTGTTTTTATTTAAAAAAAGTTTTTTTTACTTTTAATTTATTTAAGATGTCAGGAGACAAATTTATTTTTAAAAATATACAGAAAAATGCCGAAAAAGGTGCACCACATCTGTTGATGACAGAAGAACAAAAATACTATGTTTTAGAGATAAAAGAATCCCATGGACAGGCATCAGAAACAATCAAGAGTAAATTAGCAGATGTAAGACTAAAAGGTAGAATTCTACGAATAGAGCTTTATCCCAATTTAAAGCAGCACTTAATGGTACTACAGTGGGCAATGGAACACATTAATTGGGCAAATTATTATTGGTTACTAGTTATATGGAGCGACGAAACTAAAATATCGTTATTCAGTAGTGATAGCCTAAAATATGTAAGGCGAAGAATAGCGGAGATGCTACGTCCTGACTGCATCCAGGCAACTGTGTATTATCCACATAGTTTTATCACTTAGCCAAGCGTATCAGCAGATGGTATTGGTCGCCTTCATATCATCGATGGGACCGTGAATGCCATAAAATGCATCGACACCTTTCTGGAACCAAAACTTCTACATTCCATCAAGGATCTATTTACCAACAATGCTTCATTTATTTTTCAGCAAGATTCTGCTCCTTGCTACACAGTAAAATAATTGAAAGACTGGTACCATTTTAAAATCATAGAGTTGTTGTCCTGACCTCAATCCTATCGAAAACTTGTGAACCCGTTTGAAAACTCTTATCCGAATCAGGTACCCATGAAATAAAAAGGAACTAATTGACGATACAATTGTTTCCTGGCATCATGTAGTAACGAAGGAAGAGCTTAAAACTCTTTTCAGCTCCATGAAGTATCGATGTGAAACTGTAATAAAGAATAAAGGCAACCTCACTAAGCCCTGATAACTCACTGTTATAATCAGTATCTAATGTATATCGACAGTTATTTCTACATAAATTTTTTTTTGCGTTGAAAATATTTGAATTTTGATTTTTTTGTATTGATTAAATTATCTTTAAAATGATATAATATACTTTGAATTTTGTGCAACGTAAAATTTTCTATAAGCATACAAACTTAAAAATCATAACAATTTTAAAAAGTGTCTACAATTTTGGCGCCCACTATATATATATATATAGAGAGAGAGAGAGAGAGAGAGAGAGAGAGAAAGAAAGAGATAATAGCTGATATATAAAGAGAAAAACAAATCAGTCCGGTTACTTTAAGAGGGAAAAAACAATGTGTGTAATTTTTTTTTAAAGAATTTCAAACGAATAGGCTTATTTTCTTTTTGGTGGCATGCTACATATTTGGATTGACTATACACCTTTTGATATGATTCATGATTTTGTGAGTTACAGGGTGCTCCGCTACTCAACCTCTAGTGGACACGGGGGGGAAAGAAGGGGTCAGATCAATTTTGGGAAAAATAAAAATTCCATATTAATTGGTTAAGTCATGATTAGCATATTTTTGAAAATGTGGAAAATTGACACCCACCATCACATCATTAGGTAGCGTACATTCCACAATTTTGTTAAGATTTTTTCACCAACGTCATCTTACATAGCTGTGGTATTACTCAGAGTCTTTGTTGCTTTAATTAAAATTAGCGTAGTTTGTCTCGATTTGAGAAAATGATGCCGCCTAAATTTAGTTCTCCATAAAAAGAAAATTTTACATACAACCCAGGCAAGTTATTTCAAAGGGTGCCCATTTAGCTAAGATTTCAAAACAGTACAACGCTTTTATATATATATATATATATATATTACGTTTCTATTCATAACAATTACTGCTTTTTTTAAAAACAAAAATTACTTCTTTTAAAAAAAATTAATCTCAAGTGTGTAACTCAAATACAGTAATAAATTTAAAAGTAAAACGGAAAACATTTTTGTAATTCTTTAATGAATTAAATGTTTTATTTTTTTCGCCTTCTAACTTATTTTAGTGGCCATGGTAGCCTGGTCTTGGTTGCGAACTCATGGTCAGGAGTTCAAGCCCCAGAGCCACTGAAGACTCTCTGTGTAGAGATGCTGATGCCCATTAAATTTGTCGAGGTTCAAAGTCATTCCTTTGACGGTCTGAAAGTTCGGAGAGTGGGTGCTGCCTCAGGAGTCGTCCTCGTCAATTGACCTTGTTGTAAAATTACAAGGTTCGTCGCCAATAGCCCGAATGTTGCTTCTTAGTCGACGTTTATGAACACCTTCTCTTTCTTTTGAGCGAATCAAAAGCATAATCGAACTGTGCCAGAAGAACTGCTGAAGCAATGGAAGAAATAAATTTAGCTAGTTATGGCGCATTCAGCGATCATTTTTCAAAAGGCGTTCACTTCAAACATTTAGTTCATTAGAGTATTATTTTTCGTTTTACTTTAATTTTATTGCTTAGTTTCTACTTTACTTATGTTTACGTTTTTTAAAACGAAGTCCTTTTGTTAAAATAAATTGGCAATAATTGTTATGGACAGTAAATTACTGAGTGCTGTGCCATTTTGAAATCTAAGCTAAATAACTTATCCCTTGAAACAACTTGCCTGAAATAGTATGTTATTTTTTCTCTTTTTATAAAGAACCAAATTTAGGCGGCTTGATTTTCTCAAATACAAGTCAAGCTACGTTAATTTTAATTCGACCAACAACGTGTTTTGTTCGATTTGTGACAGTGATGACGTGGGTGAAAAAATCACTGCAAAAATGTGAAACGTGTGGTCACAGTACCTAATGATGCGATGGTCCATTTTTCACAATTTCTGCTAGTCATTGTTTAACTAAGTGATATATGGATTTTTTTCCAAGAACTCCCTCTTTCCCTCACTTGACGTTCAGTTTCGGGACACCTTGTGGAAAGAAAACAATCATTTTTAAGGTATCCGACTACCCTAAAACCATGATTTTTTTCAAAAATTGGCAAATTTTTTTATGACTTTATGTTATAGACCATTTTATTAACTTAATAACAATACCAAGTACTTCATTTTCCCTCCACTAGAACAAAAACTACAAGCGTTTTAGTAAAAGCAAATGCCATAACTTTACACAAGATGTCAAACTTTAAAATGCGTTTTACTCGAAATGTGTTTTTTTCGAAAAACTCAAACGGGGACCACGATTGCTCAAAAAGTTTTGAAAATAATTAGCTGAATTTTTTTGCTTATGTTCTGCATAACAGTAGAAGTGTTTTGATCTTCAGATTTATCAATAACTGTTTTATTTCAAAATTTGCAGCTCTTTATGTGAATATAGTCAATGTTTTTTTAAGCAATTTCGTATAATGACTTAGATAAAGTGCTCTAGTTTTTGTAAAAATTAAAATATCTCTTATCATGAAGATCACTTTAAACAGGAATAACAACGTAACACATTAAAATTGAAAAATTGAGAATTTGTTAATAAAATCTTTGTAGAGAGCGGGCCCCGTTTATGTAATTTTTTGTACATTTTTACTAGTTTTTTCCCATTTTAATAATAATAAATTTTTTTCTTTTACCAATTTTAGGATTTTTTTCTTAAAATATACTAATTAAATTTAAAAATCTCAAAAAGATCTCCATATCTCCTTTTTTTCAAAAAAAAGTTGTCGCAAGTAGTCGGATACCTTAATTACAAATCCATTTTCTTCGGTTTACAAAGATTTAATAGTTTTTGTCCAGCCAGCAGAAGCCTTAAAAATTGTTTTTGCCTTAAACTTCACAGAACGTCAAAAATCTTTCCCAGTGAGAGACTCATTTAAAACTCGTTGTCTGATGACGCTTCGGTTTTTTCGAGTCAGCACAGAGAAATAAAAAGAAGTCACAAAAGGAAAAAAAAAGACAATTAAGGGTCGGGTTCAATAGGTAAAATAAACACCCCGAGCTCTCCATTTAGAAGCCCCCAATTAACGTTCGTTAAGGCGGCTCCTGGGTGTCGCGTTGCTCTGCCCCATAACTCCCAATTGTTCCCAGGCTCCGAGCAGCTCGATTTACGTGGGAATCTCCACTAGACGAGAGTTTTATTTTCCACCACAGTTTCCTCTTGTTCAAATCATTTGCCATTCAACTACTTTATTTTAGTGCCTCTCCTGGTCTTTCTTAATCTCGGATTCCAGTGGACAGCTTAAAAGACACCAGATGGTTTGATTTTCGAGATGATTTTTTTCTCCGTGGTTACCCTTTCATTTTGAGAAAGCAAACTGAACGTCAATAAAAATTAAAGCTCCCGTGTTTTGTTAGAGGCCCCTTCAATAAAGATTCATTCAGGAAGCTCACATAAAAAATGCAGTCAGCATAGCATTGAGTTGTGATATTTCCGTGTACAGAGTTTCCCTTTCAACTGGCGATATGGTAGCGTTAAAATTCTCTTTATAGATAAAAGTTTTCAAAATATCACCAAAATATCATTTTTTTTTTTTTTTTTTAAAAAATATAATGTGGTTTTGAAATCCAAATAATTTTTTTTAAACTTTTGTGTGGTCTTATTGTTAAAAAAAAAAACCTCGTTAGACTCCTTTGACTCAGGGCCAATCCTAGCCGGTGTGCAGCTCACGAGGGCGGTGGAAACAAAGGGCAGCCGCATAGCGTTCTGTTAATCAAGCAAAATTTTGTGCAATTTCTCAAAATAAATCTTATAATAAGTTCAATAAATAAGCTGAATTTTAAATAGCTTTTGAACAATCAAAATAAGTCTCGATAGCATAGCATAGTTTAAGAAAAACAGATGTTAGTGCCCAGTGTGTAGGTTCACACACATTGTCCATTAATGTTTACTTTTTACATACATCCTTCATTTAATAGCAAAGTTCGTGACAGAGTAAAGCCCTCGTGTAGCTGAACAGTGCAACGTTAATCTTCACTCACTCACTCATGACAGAGTTGGCTTACCGCAATAGAAAAGTTTTTTTTTTATTATTATCAGCGACACACCGGCAACACACTGTGGTTTGATATTTAACAAAAGCGTCTCATAATTGATTTTTGTGAAAGTTGCTTTACGAAAATATTTAATATGGTTAATATTACCTAATAACATATAAGACATGGGAGTATTTTTTTTCAATATGTATTTGGGGAAATTAAAAGTTTTCAGTTTAATAATAGCCTCAAAATTTAGAAAAAACAAAATAAAGGAAAGAAGTGATTGTTTTACTTTTGGTCTTACAACGCTCATTAACAGCGCCCATTTTCCTTTTTAACAAAAATGTTATACTTTGATTAAAAAAAAGGTAGTTTTTGTAATTATATTTAGTATAAAAATATTTGAGAAAAAAACTTGCAGCTCATTTTGATTAAATAATTTTCATTAAAAAGCCTGATTGAAAAACATTTCAATATTCACATACACTGGTGTGCAAAAATTAAGGACGAAGTCGAAAAATTAGCATATCAGCTGAACGAAGAGGCAGAGCGGACAGAAAGACCAATCAGGAGATTAAGTAAGGTGATGTACGGTAGCACATACGTAGATATGCAGGTAGACGTAATGGGGGAGTGTCTGAGTAGTATAAAGCATGTTGTCGGTGTAAGATCAGTATTTCTGGCAAAGAGATTGCACGCCGTATAGCAGTTAAAATCACACCGAGTTGCTGCCTCAGCGAGAAATGGCGAATAATCAATCTGTTAGACGACATCTGGATGCTTTTACCCGAGGTCGAATTATTGGGAGAAGTTGGAGGAAGGCCGCAGGGTGACAAGTGTGGCTGCAGAGTTCGGAATTGCTCACAGCATCGTTTCACGACTTTGGAGACAATTTCAAACTACAGGAACAGCTATCCGGGGGTTCAGTAGTGGTCGTCCACGAGGAACCACACCCGCAGATGACCGGTACATTCTCTTACAGGCCAGAAGAAACAGGCGGCAGACAGCGGGAGAAATCGCTAGACACACGACACAGGCGACTGGACGAACGATATCGCGTTTTACCGTGGCCAGAAGACTGCACGGTGGTGGTCTGTTTGCACGACGCCCTGTACGGTGTGTACCTTTAACGCCTGCCCATCGGAGAAGGCGTTCTCTGTGGTGCCGGGAACACCGGAATTGGAGAGACAATGAATGGAAACGAGTACTCTTTACAGATAAGAGCAGATTCAGTTTGAGTAGCGATTCTCATCGCATACTCATCTGGAGAGAGCGGGGAAGCCGCAATCATCCCTCGAACATCATTGAAAGGGACAGGTATGGAGGTCGCGGTGTTCTCGTTTGGGGAGGCATCATGCTTGGTAGTCGTACAGACCTTCACATCTTCGACGCAGGTTCAGTCAACGGGACCCGTTATTGTAATGAGATTCTTCTTCCATATGTGCGTCTTTTTAGAGGCGCTATGGGTCTGCAGTTCCTTTTCATGGACGACAATGCACCATGTCATCGCACAGTAGCTGCCGAACAGCTCTTAGAGAGTGAGGATATTGAACGTATGGATTGGCCGGCACGATCTCCGGATCTCAATCCCATCGAGCATGTATGGGATTTTCTAGGCAGACGCTTGGCAGCTCGTACCTCACCACCAGTAACGATTCGGGAGCTTCGATTGGCGCTGCAAGACGAATTGGCAGCAATGCCTCAACAACTCATTGACACCCTCATTCTCAGCATGGGCAGACGCTGTGAAACCTGCCTAGCAGTCATGGGAGATCATATCCCCTACTAAAGACCGGATGTTTCTTGCTGGACACCCATCACAGGGATGTTTCGGCCTTCAGTCGCATTGCGTTCCATGCTACTTTTTCAATCCAGCTTCTTTTTATTCCTCTGATTTCTCTTTCAGTAAGTGTTGCTTACATTACGTATTGGGGATCTTACGGTATTAAATGTGTTGATTTGGAAAGCTTTTGTACAAAGTTATATTGAAAAAACCGTCTCGTCCTTAATTTTTACACACCAGTGTGGTATTGTTAAGGTTAGCGAAGTTTACCGAAGTTCTAAATCTTATTTTATGTTGTAGGTACTTCGGTGCTATATTAAAAACATGTGGGATTTATGCGTTTTTTTTAAAGAATCCCAAAATGTATCAAGATGTAATTAAATAGGCGAATCAAAATATTCACAATACAGCACTAAAAACATTAATAAAAGAAAACATATTAAGAGCTCATCATGATCTACAGTGCAATACGTTTAACGTGAAAACGCTTAAAGCGAAATATCGAATAACACGAAATAATACAACGCTCCCGACAAACTGCTATGCAGTTTCATGCAATTTTTTTCATCTTAAAACGAAAAAATTTTCCTTCTGGGAATGAACAAAATACGGAAAACACCAGACATTTCAGATGGGTGTGTAATGAAAGAGAGATGGTTTCTCTCGCATTAGTTTTCTGTATTATTGGAAAGTCCTAATATATCATCGGAAGAATTCTTTGCAGTACATGATGATAATGTGTGTACAGTCCCAACCATGACTTTTTGGAGTGTGTTCAAAGTTCAAAAAGTATCCTTAATACAGATTCCGACAGAGAAAATGCATCTCCGCGGTTCTCAAGTCCTCCGAAATGTGGAACATCATGAAAAAAGTATCAGCGTTTACTTAGAGGCGCATTCCATTGGTGAATTGAATCACAAAATGGACGACATCGAACAATTTGGTAGTAAGAAAGCCAATGCAAAAAAATTATCAGATTATTCTCCAAAAACTCAATAAATGTTTTGTTTTACAAAAAACTTGAAAATTTTGTATTAAATTTCATTAAGCTCTTGGGAATGTTTTTTTCATTGATTTTAATTAAATACATGCATACATACATATGTATGTAAATAAATGTACTTAAATAAGCTTAATTTTGTTGAATATACGTTTTTTTTTATCCTTTAACTCGAAAAAATATTTCAGTATCTTCAGTTTCGTGTTAAACGATTTTCTCTGTACATAGATCTGACCGCTTTTATGTATACCCCATCGCCTAGTTGAAGAGTAATTTCATGCAATACACTGGTGTGCAAAACTTAAGCAACAGGTGCGTTTATTGCCATAACTTCACGAAAAATCATCTGAGAGACATGTAATTCAGAAATGAGGGAGAGTATTATGTACGTAAAGGATGACGAAAGCATCGGCGCTGAAAAAGGAATACAATGCATACGGTATGGAATCAAACAAAAACAAGCTTTATTGAACGCATAGTATCGTGACTCATGATGGTCTATCCAACAGGAAGAACACCAAGCAGATGTTCCTTAATATGGTATATGCCCTCCCCTCACTGCAATGGTTGCTTCGCACCGTCTCCGCATACTCATAACCAGCTGGTGCAACATTTCTTGCGGTAGGAGTACCCATTCTTCAATCAGCATCTGTTTGAGTTGTTGGGTGTTCTCCGGAGGATGTAAGCGTGCTGCAATACGTCTCCCCAAAGCATCCCACACATGTTTGATGGTATTTAAATCTGAGGAGTACGCTGGCCAATCCATTCGTGTGATATCTTCACTTTCCAGCAGCTTATCAACAGCAAGAGTCCGATGTGGCCGTGCATTGTCATCCATAAAAATGAAGTCTGGGCCAATGGCACCTTAGAACAGACCACATAAAGAAGAAGTACCTCCTCACAATAGCGATCCTCGGTTACAGACCCTCTATCGAAAATGTGGAGCTCAGTTCGCCCGTTCAGCATAATGCCTCCCCAGACAAGAACTCCAGGACCACCGTAATGGTGTCTTTCCTTGATGTTACTGGTATAAAACCGTGTCCCGATCTCTCTCCAGATCAAAACGCGTTGAGAATCGCTTCTGGTACTGAACCGACTCTCATCCGTAAAGAGGACACGATTCCATTAATCAGTTGTCCAGTTTTTTTGTGCTCTCTGCACCACTGTAAACGGTGGCGTCGGTGGTAAACTTTCAATGGGAGGCAGCGTTCAGGACGACGGGTGAATAGGCCCCCTTTGTGAAAGCGTCTGGCCACAGTAAACCACGACACTTGTCACCCCGTTGCTGTAGAGAGTTGCTGAGCAATGACGCTTGCTGACTGCCGTCGGCCTCTTTTCGCCTGCAGGATGATATATCGGTCATCCCCTGCAGTTGTCGTCCTCGGGCGGCCACCACCAACCTTTCTAACAGCTGTACCTGTGGTTTGGAACGCTTTCCAAGTGCGCGAAACGGCACTTTTGTTGATTCCGAGCTCTGCAGCTACACTGGTGACGGTACGCCCCTCCTCCAGCTTTCCGATCATTCTTCCACGTGTGATGTCGTCCAGGTGATTTCTTCTAGCCATATTTCACGAACTGACTCACTGGCACTTGCAGCGAATATGTTGAATTGCGTCTGCGTCCTTCATTTTATTTTACTGTTGAACAGCACGCGCTGACATCACGCGTTTTGCGTACGCTCACGTCGCTTCTGAAATTTGGTTCCTGATATTTGCATACTCATGACGTTTCTACTGACTTACTTAAAACTGACTTTATAATAAATGTTATTCTGTACTTATACGAATGAGTAATGACGAATAAAACTCTTATAAGGTTTTTAGTCATATTAAACACATTTCATTTCCAATTTATTTAAATTCCATTATGTATCTGTTAATGTAAAAATAGACATGAAATAAACTAAAAAATTTATTTCCTCTCCATGGACTCGAACCCGGCTCCTAGCAATGAAGAATACCGATTCGTTGCTGCTACGCTAAACCCATCACGAGCAATCATTTGCTGCAGAACTGAATTCAGCGAGTGAATCACATCTTCAATTGCAAATATCTAGAAAAATACTGAATTGTAGCCCCTATAACTATATACCTTCATCAGCAGAGAAACTAAATCTGCCATCCTATAAAATTTCAACTAAATCCATGAAACATTAAGACCTTGAACTTCCCTCGTAAGCAAATATTTTTAACTCTATATTATTAAGTGGTTTATAAAGTTTTCCGATTATGTTAAATTTGCAATAGTTGTTTTTGTTACTAATGCCACTTGTCAGACGATGCCAGGTCCAGGCCAATGAAATTAATCTCGGCAAAGGGCTAGTTGTACGCCTGTCGTAAGCCGTAGCTTTGACCATCATACAGTTGAAAATACGTTTTAGCTCCGTTCCACCCTAATTTTGAGGGAGAACACCATAGGGACTCTCAGGAACCGCCCAGCTCTCTTCCTCTTCCACCATCCTCACGAGAAGACATACGACTCGACGGCCATTTAGAGTACCCCCATGCAGCAAAGGCACAATACATTTTTCCTTCCATGCATTCTCCGGTATTCGAACCCAGGCCCTACGACACAGCAGTTACCGTCTCTAACCGCTATACCGAATGGGCAACATTTCCATTAGTATATTTTATTTTTTTAATAATTGTTGTGTTGTTGAGGTTAATGCCACCTGTCTGACGTAGTCAGATAGAGGCCCAAGAAATTCATCGTGGCAAGGAGCTAGAAGTACGCCTGTCGCAGGCCTTGGCCTTGAGCACCATACAGGTGAGAGTACGAATTAGCTCGGCAAAATTCTCCGAAGGGACGATAGATGGCGACAATACCTATCTCCACCTCCTTTAATTTTGGCATGGAACTGAAGGGAAAGGAAATATTCTCCAGTCCCCTGCACTCGTGATTAAGCCCACAAGACTTTCGGACCCACTGATTTAGTGAGCACGTACTCCGTGTGTACTCGGAGGGTATTTGGTGGCATGGGGCAACGAACCCAGGCCTTCCAGTCTGGAATCCGAAACTCTAACCGCTAGGCTACCCATGGTCCTATTTATTACATTATTAATTAATTAGTACATATTTATGGTATTTCCTCCTTTCCCTATGGCCCAGGGGAGAATTAGAAGGGAAGGTTAGCAGGCCAGTAAAAAATATTTAAACCTACATTCTTGGTTCATAAAGCCAAGAGTTTTCTGTTGTACTGCTGAGACTAATATTTCTTATTGCTCTGTATAGTTATATTTAAGCTTATTATAATTTGTAAATATTATTATGGATTATATATATATATATATATATATATATATATATATATATATATATATATATATAGTCTTATTCTCTACAAACAAGAGATAACATCCAACAATCACATTGGAAAAACACATAGACAGTAGGAAAATCACACAATGAAGGACACATGAGCAACCGAGATTAAAAATTATAAAACGGATGCTGCAGTATTACAAACATTGCTGACTTAGGACGGCTAATATATAAAATAATTTACGTAAAAGTGGGGTTAAACATGTTTTGGCCAGCCAACCTTCCCCCTTTATGTAAATAATGCTGAGCAAAAACCTGTTGAAAGTAATGGATAGGAATATCTAAATCCATTATAAAATAGACTTAACTTAAAGACAGACTTAAATGCACTTAAAAATGCAGAGTCCGCGCTAAATCTGAGTGCAATAAATAAGTTATTGCCAGATTCTGGACCCTAATGCCGATTTAAATCATGTGAATGGTTGAAATGTAGCACTTAACAAAAGTATAAAAAGAATAGAAATAAAAATTAATAAGAGAGTTACAAATTACCATAACTTTAGTGCCACTAGAGTATACATGAATAAAATAACAATTAGTAATTTTCTATAATATTAGAATATGGAGATAACTATAACTATGAAATATTTAAGTTTATAGTAATAAACTATTATATCAATCTCAGAATTTTTCATCCTTTTTTCATATAACTATTAATAAAATTAATTGGGTATTTCTGTGATTTAAGCAATATTTAGTAAAATAATATATATATATATATATATATCATGATTTTGAAGACAGAATCAGATTAAAGTTTAACAAGGAAGATCTTTATTCCGTCATTTCTACATCTCTTCCCACACTGAGAGCAGGGAGGAAAAAAACACGCCATGGTGGTGGTTTAAAGTGGATAGCACTTGAAAAACACATGTGGTACGTATCGCGGATTTTATTATTGTATTTGAAAGTTAATGCTAACACATATGGGAGCTGTTAAATATAACGATTTGGAATTGGACATTTTTTTTTGTTAGGCCATATGTTCGGAAGAAATAAATGGGTGATTAGTTTGATACTTGAAGAAGTGAACTGAGAAAGATGAGTCAAGTGCTAGATAGGGAATTTAATTTTTAATCTAATTTAATTATCCTTACATACACTCAGGAACATTGAAAATAGCGGCCTAAGAAGAAAGCATCAGATTGAAATGAAATTTAATACACATAATGACACAGATGAGAGATTTACTTGATCTAAAAAACAAGACAATTAAACGAATACAGAGTGTGCAACGACACAAATACTGGGCAACTTCAATAGCACGTTGGACCACCTCCACTTGCAATACATGCCGCCATACGGTCCGGCATTGAGTTGATTAGACACCTTATGTTGTCCTGAGGCAGATTGGTCCACAAATCTTGAACAGCCAACTCTAAATCATGTACAGAGTGACACCATGGCATCTGCCATTTTAGCTCATCCCACACGTGCTCTACAGGGGCCAAATCGGGGGAGAGGGCTGGTCATGGAAAAGTCCGAAAATGACGTAGGAAGTCTTGAGCAACTCTTGCTGTATGCGGACGAGCATTATCTTGCTGGAAAATTGCCCCTGGGAGATCATTTAGGAAAGGTCGTATATGGGGTCGAAGAATATCAGCAACGTAACGTTGGCCCGTTAAGGTTCCACGCATCACAATTAACGTGGACCGGCTATCTTAGGCTATGGCCCCCCAGACCATTGACGTAGAACAGTATAGGGGGAATTGTACCACTCACCAGGGAGCCTCTACACCCGTACACGGTTATCATCTGTCCCAAAAACAAACCGGGATTCATCACTAAACCCAGCCTTTTGCCTATCTATGACATTCCAGATTGATCTGGCTTGGCACCACTGTAGACGCAGTTGCCGATGTTAAAGGGAGTGCACGGGAAGGGCGCTTGGATTTAAGATTTGCTTCTGCAAGGTGTCTGGAAATTGTTTGTGGAACAATTGCTACGCCTACGTCTGCTCGTATCGTTGAACGAGTCACTGTGGGGTCCACAAGTGTTTGCCACACAATCCTTTGATCCTCTCTCCTCGTGGTCTTCCTGGTCGCTCCAGACCCGGTTTTCCACACGTGGGTACCTTCTCGTGTCCACTGCTTCCAACAATTTCTAACGGCACACTCCGAACCATCCACCTGGCCCGCAACACGGTGCGTCGACCAGCTTGTAGTTTTCATCCCGATGATCAGGCCTCTGTCAAACTCGCTTAACTGTGAGAAATGTCTTCTAGCACGTTTACATGGCACATGTTTCGCTTACCAAACTCTTCCTACAATTAGCGGGTAATCATCACGTTTATGAATCTTCGAATTTGTGCTGGCTTGTATAGCACCCTCTTCCTGATTGTAGCGCCACCTCGGCGTGTATGATCATGCGTATTGGCACAAAACTTGGATCATTTGCATATTACATTACGCTGTACTTATTTTCAAAGTTTCGCGATTGTACTTAGCGTCCTTCTTGGGTCGATATTTTCAATGTTCCTGAGTGTATATATATACACTCACTTCCAAAAGTTAAGCACGAAGATGTGTAAAATGCTAAAAAAGCAACAAATACTGCTCTGCTTGACACAAAATTTCGAAGTAAAGTAGCATATATATTTATACATAAAACAAAATCAATATCTATATGCAGAAATGAAAACAATATTAAATTTTTTATGTTATCAGATTATGTCATACTAGAGACTTAAACAGAATTATGTATAAAGTGAAAATAAACAGCATAAAATGAAAAAAAGGATATTAATAGGGTATGTGATCCCCCCCTCATCTGTATGTAAAGTTTACACCTTCTGACCATGTTTTCAATTAGGTGGTCAACCACCAGAGAATTAAGCAATCACCATTCTTCTTGTAGAGCAGTTTTCAGCTCAATAAGAGTGGCTGGAGGTGGGAAACGTGTAGATACAGCATGGCCGAGAGCATCTCAAAGATTTTCAATGGGATTAATGTCGGGCGAATATGCTGGCCACGCCATACCCGCAATCCCTTCACTCTCCTGGTAGTCATTGACGATGTCAGCTCTATGGGGAGGTGCGTTATCGTCCATTAAAACAAAAGTAGGGCCAACTCCTGCAGCGTACTATCTCACAATGGGTTCTATGACTTCATCTCGATACCGGACAGTCGTCGAAGAAACCCATTTAAAGATGTGTAGGTCGGTGCGGTATCTTAATGAAATCCCTGCCCACACCATAATGCTTCCGCCTCGGAATGCGTGATGTTCGGTGATGTTTTGGGGCTGATTGCGCGTTCCTTGTTTACGCCACATCCTTATACGTCTGTCATCTGGCTCCAGAGAAAATCTTGACTCATCAGTAAACATGGGATTGCTCCAGTCAGACACAGTCCGATTGCCATGCTCCCGGCACCACTTTAATCGTGACCCTCTTGATTGGACGGATAGAGGAACACAAACTCGAGGTACCCTGGCATACAGTCCATTCATATGTAATCTTCGGCGTACAGTAGCTGCAGATATAGCCTTACCAATGGACGCTGTAACCATAGATGTCACACGTGTGGAGGTCGCTCTGCGATTCCGCTTGGCTACAATAGCAATATATCGATCTTCCGTGGGGGGTTGTAACCCTTGGGCGACCACCTACGGGCCTTCGAACAACTGTCTGTGTGGTTTGGAATTGTTTCCATAAACGTGAAATTACAGAATGATGAACGCTGAAGAAAAGAACAACATTTGTGATCGACTGCCCTGCTTCAATGCGTCCCACAGCACGTCAGCGCTCAGAATCTTCCATTCGTTTTCTGGAAATCATAGAAACACGTATGTCTTAAAAACAAATTTTACGAAAGTTTTAAACACCTTCTATCAGCTCTTACAATCAACTTCTGTAACCATTCATAAAGCTGACTTCTTATAAGACTGCCCTTTTTGCATATTTCTTGACATGAAAGCACGATTGGCTGTTACCTAACATATATGCATACTTCCATATACCTCTGCAGCGAATTGCATCCTCTTCAATTCTGATTGGCTTCTGAAAATTAGCATTTTCCTCTCCGTGCTTAACTTTTGGAAGTGAGTGTATATCTATTTTGAAAAAGCAGTTACAATAAGAATTCTAAATATTGTATTTATCGTTAATTTATCAAAAATGATGACATAATCATTTTTGGCAAACAAGTCAATTTTATTTGCACCTGACATTAATTTTTATCTACAATATCTTAATTTAATATAGACAAATAGGAACAACAATGAAGCACATTTTTTTGACATACATATCAAATTAAAAGACAATGTAATACACTGGTGTGCAAAACTTAAGCAACAGGTGGGTTTATCGCCATAACTTCACGAAAAATCACCTGAGAGACATGAAATGAGGGAGAGTATTATGTACGTAAAGGATGACGAAAGCATCGGCGCTGAAAAAGGAATACAATGCATACGGTATGGAATCAAACAAAAACAAGCTTTATTGAACGCATAGTATCGTGACTCATGATGGTCTATCCAACAGGAAGAACAACAAGCAGATGTTCCTTAATATGGTATATGCCCTCCCCTCACTGCAATGGTTGCTTCGCACCGTCTCCGCATACTCATAACCAGCTGGTGCAACATTTCTTGCGGTAGGAGTGCCCATTCTTCAATCAGCATCTGTTTGAGTTGTTGGATGTTCTCTGGATGATGTAAGCGTGCTGTAATACGTCTTCCCAAAGCATCTCACACATGTTTCATGGGATTTACATCTGGGGAGTACGCTGGTCAATCCATTCGAGTGATATCTTCTCTTTCCTGCAGCTCCTCAACAGCAAGAGTCTGATGTGGCCGTGCATTGTCATCCATAAAAATGAAGGCTAGGCCAATGGCACCTCGGAACAGACGCACGTGGGGAAGGAGTACCTCTTCACAATAGCGATACCCGATTACAGACCCTCTATCGAAAATATGGAGCTCAGTTCGCCCGTTCAGCATAATGCCTCCCCAGACAAGAACTCCAGGATCACCGTAATGGTGTCTTTCCTTGATGTTACTGGTATAAAACCGTGTCCCGATCTCTCTCCAGATCAAAACGCGTTGAGAATCGCTTCTGGTACTAAACCGACTCTCATCCGTAAAGAGGACACGATTCCATCGATCAGTCGTCAGGTTTTTGTGCTCTCTGCACCACTGTAAACGGTGGCGTCGGTGGTCAACTTTCAACGGGAGGCAGCATTCAGGACGACGGGCGAATAGGCCCCCTTTGTGAAGGCGTCTGGCCACAGTAAACCGCGACACTTGTCGCGCCGTTGCTGTAAAGAGTTGCTGAGCAATGACGCTTGTTGACTGCTTTCGCCTGTAGGAGGATATATAGGTCATCCCCTGCAGTTGTCGTCCTCGGGCGGCCACCACTAACCTTTCTAACAGCTCTACCTGTGGTTTGGAACGCTTTCCAAGCGCGCAAAACTACATTTTTGTTGATTTCGAACTCTGCAGCTATACTGTTGACGGTACGCCCCTCCTCCAGATTTCCGATCATTCTCCCACGTGTGAAGTCCTCCAGGTGATTTCTTCTAGCCATATTTCACGAACTGACTCACTGGCACTTACAACGAATATGTTGAATTGCGTCTCCGTCCTTTATTTTATTCTACTGTTGAGTAGCGCGCGCCGACATCACGCGTTTTGCGTACGCTCACGTTGCTACTGACGTTTTTTTCCTGATATTTGCATACGAATGACGTTTCTACTTATTTAATTGTTCACTGTACTGATCTCCAGACCTCCTTTTCTGCAATTTCATGGCTATCTGCTAAATTTTTACATTGTTGCTTAAGTTTTGCACACCAGTGTAGTATTTAATATTTATGATAAAAGAGAAGATTTTAATTTCGATATTATAAAAGTTCCTCATTGGGAGAGTAGTGTACATGTTTCTATATTAAGAAATATTGTTATTAATTACATACAACGCAATAAATTTCTGGTGTCAAAAATCAGAAATAATAAATAACTATAAACATTTTACTAAATATTGCTTAAGCCAGAAATACCCAATTAATTTTATTAATAGTTATATGAATAAAGGATTAAAAGTTCTGAGATTGATAATATTGTATTACTATAAACTTACATATTTCATAGTTATAGTTACCTCCATATTCTAATATTAGATAAAATTACTTATTGTTATTTTATTCATGTATACTCTAGTGGCACTAAAGTTATGGTAATTTGTAACTCTCTTATTAATTTTTATTTCTATTCTTTTTATACTTTTGTTAAGTGATACACACATTTCAGCCATTCACATGATTTAAATCTGCATTAAGGTCCAGAATCTGGCAGTGACTTATTTATTGCACTCAGATTTAGCTCGGGCTCTGCATTTTTAAGTGCAATTTTTAGGTAAGTTACCTCTATTTTGTAATGGATTTAGATATTCCTATCCATTACTTTCAACAGGTTTTTGCTCAGCATTATTTACATAAAGGGGGAAGGTTGGCTGGTTAAAAAACACGTTCAACCCCACTTTTATATAAATTATTTTATATATTAGCTGTCCTAAGTCAGCAATGTTTGTAATACTGCAGCATCCGTTTTATAATTTTTAATCTAGGTTGCTCATGTGTCCTTCATTGTGTGATTTTCCTACTGTCTATGTGTTTTTCCAATGTGATTGTTGGATGTAATCTCATGTTAGTAGAGAATAAGGCTATATATATATATATATATATATATATATATATATATATATATATATATATATATATATATATATATATGTGGGAGACAACAAGGGGTCCAATACGTTTCTCTTATGGTTTATTTAACATTAAACAAAAATTAATTAAAAAGGTAGATAAGTTTGACAATGATATGCAGAAGGTAACGCCTGCTCGCGCACCTCTCGCGTTCTCCTTCGCTGCTTCTCTCTTTCTCTCTCTAATTCTAAGTTTTTTTCTCAAGAGTCTCTGTTTTTACAGTTTCAGTTCTACTTTTACTTTGATGCGCCTGCGCGCGAAGACTGTGTTTTGCTTTTGGCTGCATGCCATAACGGCCAGCCTGACTGTACGCTGTCCGCAGCGGTACTTCCATGGAGACCAGAGGAGAATCTGAAACATACAAAAAAAAACGGAACAGACAAGGACTATACGACAAATATATAGAGATTAAACATATCAAAATTTTGTTGAACTAGACAGTTTCTCCATCATGTGAAGGCACCTCTTCGACATCCGGAAGGTTCCACAGGAAAACATTGTTTCACAGGCATAAGAACGTCTTTTTTAACAAGTTGATCTTTGGTTGAACGCATCGATATTTTCCTCTCTAGAGTTCTGGACGTCTGTTCAAAACGATTTCTCTTTTTCCTTCGCTTCCACTGCCAAGGCTCAAAAATTTTTCGGAGCAACACAAACCGTCGATGTTCACTCTTCATAGGTAAAGGGTTAGGTGAGCGGGAGATAAATTCCACGGAACTCGTTTTCATGGCACCATTGGCTTTCTTACACAATACTATATCAGAACATTTTTCTCTTACAATACTCAATTTTAACTTAGTACTCTTAATTTTATTACATTTATAATCCTTAATTAGAGAACTCGAATCATTTCCAGTATTAAAGTTTTTAACATGTGGCAAATCATAACTAGAGTTTTCTATCACATTTGAAACAGAAACATTTGGAAAAGAAACACTTGAATTAAACTGAACACCCAAATCTGCACTCAAAGAGGATCCACTTTCACTCAATAAAACATCGCTCTTTGAGTGGCCTAGTTTCTCTATTTCAGAATATACACTGGGATGTATAATAAATTCTTCGGTCAAGGTCGGTGATATTGCCGTTCTCACACTTATACCAGGAGAATGTTGATCAAGAGAAATATTTATGGGTTTAACTTCTACCATACGCTGTTCGCCAAAACATGAACTTAATGTTATGATCTCTTCGGAAGGTGTTTGCACTCTAATTAGTGAGGAATTTAAAACTGGGATCTGGCAACCTGAATCAATCAATGCTGTTACGGGCTGATTTTCCACAAAAATGTTTACGTATTGAAGATTTGCGCATTCATCGCTATTTTGTTTTTCGCTCTCGATTTTCAAAGTATTCACGTTTATTTTATTATGAATGTGATCATTAGATTCTTTAGGTTTAAAACGCTTCTCACAGTCTCTTGCGCAATGAGATGAATCACCGCATATATAGCAATTTTTATTTTCTCTTTCATGATATTGGGGATAGTTCTCTTTAATCTTTGGTTTATAAAGTTTTGTGATCTATTTTTAAAGGGGTCTTGGGTATATCCATAAGTAATAGGAATTTCTTTATGTGATCCGCTTCTAGATGAAATATAAATATCACACTCTTTAGCTAAATCAATAGGCCTAAACCAATCTTCTGCTTCTCGAATGCCAATGTGAGTTGCAGTTTCCTTATTTAAAGTTTCAAATAATTTATCAGAAATTATAAGATCACATAGAGATTCAAAGGAATTAACTTTTCTTAACGAACAATAATATTGGAAGTTTGCCGTCAATCTTGCAGCAAATTGGATGTATGTCTCGCCTGATGATTTTACAGCATTTTTAAATGAGTTTAAACACTCGCGAGGGGTTAATTGGAATTCTCTGAGTACTATAGATTTTAGTTTTTCATAGTCATTTAATTCCTCTTCTTTAATATACAGTAAGACGTTATGAGCTCTTTCGCCCAGAAGATTTATTAAAATTTCAGATTTATATTCGTCATTTATTTTCTTGGTTAAAAATGCGCGTTCTAATGATTGGAAGAACAGATTAAAATTTTCAGATCTGGTGGGAACAGGAAGAGATAAAGTTTTTATACTTTTTATCATATTTTCTATGTTAGTTTCGAACTGTTTTTCTTCGACTTTAGCTGCAGGATTTAAACTTAATGCTTTATTTTTGGCCAATTGAAGTTCGATTTCTTTTTCTAATTTTGCTAACTGAAGTTTCGCGAGCTCAATTTTTTGTTCTGAAGTTACCTCTCTTTCGTTTTGCGATACTCTCTCATCTATACAGTTTTGAATTAAAGTTTTAACGAAATCTGGATCACTTTCAAATGTACTACTGTTCTCAATTTTAGTCTTTAGTTTAACTATAGTGTCAGTACTTTCGACAGTACCGTCTAGCTCCTCAACAACTCTTATGAGATCCTCTTTAAGAGCGTTTTTATACATTTTATAAAAATTTGAAAAGATCCTACCTTTTTTTTTTTTTTTTTTTTTTGGCTCCCTTGTTGCTCGCACGTACGATGTATCAATGAAGAAAAAATTTCGATTCCACTGATTTCACCTCTTCGCAGGTAATATAGTTGAAATTGTGGTTCCGGCCTCTACACAGGCGGATTATTCACACTGAGTTAGTTCCAACCTCTACACAGGCGGGATTTTGAGGGTTCGTTGAAAAATACACCTCTACACAGGTTATTTTGTTATTTGTTCCGACCTTACACAGGCGGAATATTTGTCGATGGTTCGTTGAAAAATACACCTCTACACAGTTATTTTGTTATTTGTTCCGACCTCTACACAGGCGGAATGAAGTTGAAAAAATCCAACCTCTACACAGGTTGAACGAAGTTTCGAAAAATGGCGGAGCGTCTCCTTCACGGACGCTGTTGTTCATTGTCCAGACTTTGGTTCAAAATCGAAATTTTATCTATCCCGGCCGAGTCCCCATAATTTGTGGGAGACAACAAGGGGTCCAATACGTTTCTCTTATGGTTTATTTAACATTAAACAAAAATTAATTAAAAAGGTAGATAAGTTTGACAATGATATGCAGAAGGTAACGCCTGCTCGCGCACCTCTCGCGTTCTCCTTCGCTGCTTCTCTCTTTCTCTCTCTAATTCTAAGTTTTTTCTCAAGAGTCTCTGTTTTTACAGTTTCAGTTCTGCTTTTACTTTGATGCGCCTGCGCGCGAAGACTGTGTTTTGCTTTTGGCTGCATGCCATATATATATATATACATAATGAATAATAGATTGCTTCTATTTAATTGTACGTATGATATTCTTGTTATTGACGGTGAGTGAAAAGTTGTGTGATTTGCATTTTCGAGCCCGTTCAGATGACGCAAATATAGCACATTCTCCACATTCCCGCTTCAGGAACTTCTCTGAAGTGATGGATATTTAAAGGGAATGGAAAACGAGCTGCAATGGAAGCATTGAACTCGAGGCTGAGACCTCTCAGCTAGTACCTCGACTATATTTTACACAGAAAATGAATAAATGGCGATGTCTCGAATGGCTAAATAAAATCCTAAGATTATAAATAAAATATGTATTGCATGTAATACTTTGATGAATACGTTTTTTTCCCCTGTATGGGCCATCTTTGGGAGACCTTCAAATCGTCCCTTTTTCCATCAGAGCAGGCGTCCCGAACTATCGCGCGATTAAATTCGGGAAGGGGGAGACGAGGAAAGATTGATTCTGCTGTCAGAATTACCCTTTTTTCAGCGACCCAGTTTGCCCGGGTATGTTTACGAGATGGGGAAAGCACCCATGGGGATTGGGGGCAAGGTCCTGGGAAGCTCTGATAAGAATCTGTTCGGAAGGGGAGAAGGTGGGGTTGATTGGGATCTTTTTAATGAGCCAGGGCTCCCAGTTAGTTACAGAGGAGCCAAAGAGGCGCGTGGATTTTATTAAACTTGATTTTGGTGGGGTCGGAATAGAACAGAAATTGTTCACGTTCTTTTAAGTGGAGCGATGACAGAGATATTTGAGGGGGAAAACCTTAGCTTTTGTTTAATTTCGTTTTTCCTAAAATAGGTTATATAACAAATTTAAAGTGTACACAGATTTTCTGTCACAGTTTTCTCGATAATCGTTACAATTTTTTATCTAGTCAGAAGAGGCGGTGGAGTTGTTTCAGATAACCAGTCAAGGACGAAATAATGAAACTATTTTGTTCCATATAAAATGGGGTTTTTGTTTTGTTTTGTTAGGGACGATAAATAATACCTGTTCGAGTTCATTTTCACAGAATTGATTGCTGCTTGTATTGATGTTTGATTCTGTATAGTATCGTAACTGTTATATCCATACGATCATTAAGGGACGCTTGAGTCCAAATCACGTCTTCAAGAGGCCTCAACACATTCAGCTTCTTTACACTGTGGCTCTAGTAATCGACAGAAACGGCTTCACTCTACGTAAGGAACTGTCGATGCGTATTAAAATGGAAAAATCTTTGTTATAATTTCATCTATTAAATCAAGATCTGACATCCAATGAGTTGATACCACGCACAGATTATCATTCTTTATTTCGTTATCAATCTAGATCGCGCCATTCCTTTCTTTTACTGAGTCATATGTTAAGCGCTCTTAGTCCATTTTCAAGGGGGGAAAACATTCCTACACAAGTTTCCACCGTCTAAATTGGATTGCATTTCGTACTTCATTAGTGTCTTATTCAACAAATCTTCATTTGAAAAACGTATAGTATACGTTTAAAAAATAACTATTAAACCTTTTTTTTTTGGAAAAAATACTTTGTAATTTTCTGTTATTTATTCTGTTGGTAATTTCCTACGTCTTAGAACCATTGGAAAGAACTGAAAGCACAAGCTATCTGTATAAATTTCTTGGTGTTTCCATGTTTCGCCTCTATTTACGTTGCAGCATGTCGAAAGAGGGCATCGTTCATTATGTAACCGTATGCTTGCAACTTTCACAGCAGCCAACGGTTCTAATAGATTGTTACTAGTAAAAAAATCTAGATGCATTACTGAAAGAAAATACACTGCTGGACAAGTGCTAAGGACGGATAACACTATCATCCATAGCAACCACAAAATGAAAGGAAGCAAAATGTGGAAAATTAGAATAAGTGCGGGATATTAGTAAGAAGAAGTATGTGTATGCAAATTTTTTTTCCACGTCTGTTCATCACGTGATAGCGTTCATAAGAGCTTTAAAGGTTTTGACGCGTGTGGACAGTTGTTGTTTCAAGTCAAAGTTTTACAGGAAAGATTTAATAGACGAACTTAAAATTTTTGGCATGTCTTCCCGATATAACATAGATGATTTTATGCGTGGCCGAATTATTGGAAAGATCGAAGAAGGGCGAAAAATAACAGATGTTGCCAGGGAGTTCGACATCGCTCACAGCGTTGTTTCACGGCTGTGGAAGTCATTTAAAACTACTGGAATGTGTAGTAGACGGCACGGGGGAGGTCGTGTTAGAAGTACGACGCTTGCAGAAGACAAATATATCGTCCTATCAGCAAAAAGGAACAGGCGCACCACAGCTCAGCAGGTGGCAAATCAGTTTCTTGCTGCCTCAGGAAAGCAGATCTCCCGAAAAACTGTTGCCAGACGTTTGAGGGGAGGAGGACTATACGCACGCAGACCTGTTGTGTGTGTCCCATTGACCAGACATCACCGTACTGCCCGTTTGCAATGGTGTCGTGAGCATCACAATTGGACTGAACAGGACTGGGCATGCGTACTATTCTCAGATGAGAGTAGGTCAGTCTGTCATCGGATTGTAGACGCCAACTGATCTGGCGCGAGAGTGGTACTGCTTATCGTCCAGAAAATATCCAGGAAAAGGACCGATATCCGACATGCAGTATCATGGTGTGGGCCGGCATCATGATCAATGGCCGCACGCGCCTACATGTGGTTGCGAATGGGACTATGACATGCCAACGATACATTGATGAAGTTCTACTTCCTCATGTTCGTCTTTTCCGTGGTGCTGTCGGTGATAAATTTATTTTTATGGACAACAACGCAACATGTAATCGAACACTCGCTGTTCAGGATTGTCTAGACAGCGAGGGTATTCAACGTCTCGTATGGCCAGCACGTTCTCCAGATCTAAACCCCATTGAAAATGTGTGGGATGCTTTGGGGAGGCAAGTTGCTGGTCGAAACTATCCTCCGACAAACAAGAACACCCTCATCCGTGCACTCACAGAGCAATGGGATAAATTGCCTCAACAGCTGCTGGATAATGTTGTGCAAAGTATGGTACGACGTGTGGAATGTTGCATCACACTCCACGGTGGAAATATCCCGTACTGATACCTTTCTTTAAGGTGCCTGCTGACTTTTAGATGCATTGTTCCATTTCTCCGTACGCAGATCAAATGAACATTTTTTTCTTCTTTCAGATGTTTCGCAGCTTTTGTACTTTCCAGAACAATAAATATTCTTTATTCTAATGTCTGAACAGTGTGGCAACTCTATTTTATCCTACTAGGCCTCATGTCTCGCTTGATGTTATGCTACATGGCAATTTGTGATCCGTCCTTAGCAATTGTCCAGCAGTGTATAAGAAAAGCAGGCTCCAGACGATTCAGAAGACCCGCCATGTAGAGGGTACGCTAAATCTGTCGTGTTTCAAAGTCATCTCGTTAGTTGGGTGAGGAAGTTTGGCAAGTGAGATGCCAACTTAAGTGTTGTTTTTGTCACTTGACCGTGGTTAAAATTTATCAGCCTTCATGTGGGTGCAAAGTACGGCGTTGATACCAATGGTCGGTCCAAACAAATATGTACATTTTGGCCAACGTTATATATGTACACGAGTCGGCTGGGTGGTGTGGTTGATTTGTCACTGTCCTTCTGTACCCAAGGTTGCGGGTTCGATCCCGGGCCAAGTCGATGGATTTGCATGATGCAGAAAATCGACAGCGGCCATGTCGTATGATTATACGGCATATAAGAGATCCCTAGGCAAAATGAAATGCTAGTACAGGTACGCATCGTCAGAGCTCAGCTTCTAGGGAGGAAACTAGGCGTCCAAATGATAGGCGCCGCACTCAAAAGAGCTTTCGGTCCTGTAGGGAGACTCGGTTCATAATCTGCCATTAAAAGTGAAATATATATATACGCGAATGTAACGAAGAAAATGTTCTAAAATTTCTTTCGCAGACTCTTTTTGTTATTCTTCCGAATTTGAGTTGGATTACTGCTTAATAATTAAAAAGAAATCTCGGAGACACTTGTCCCTTATCCAGGATCTTTCATCCTACAAGTCTCTGTTGGATCATTGTACTGTTTTTAACTCAGTACTTTCGCCTCTTGGCATTTTGCCAGGGACGTTAAATTACGCGGAAAAACCAGATGGCACTTGATGTTTTTCTTCCTTTTATCGGGCATTAGGAGGACAAAAAACATGGGATCCACTTGCAGGATCATGGAGAGGCCTCAATCACAGGGAAGATCAGCAGCTGGTCATTTCATCAAGGGAATTCACCTCACACTAAATTCATTTAAAAAGAATCCCTCTTTTTTTTCCGAAGAAAAAATAAGTAAACAAAACCGGATGCTGTTATTTCGGCTGGAGAGTGAGTTTTGAATCTTAAGTGGTCAACAACAGCTCATAATGATCAAAAATGGGATTCACATAGAGAAAAACATTTTCAAATTAAAGGGGGGAGACTATATCGTAACATTAAAATCATATTCTGATGTTAGGATAGAAAGAGCTTATTGCATAGAAACTGAATCCGTATTAATACTGCATCCAATCCCTCAGGGCTCATTTGACGGTTGATGTTAAAATAAAGTCTCTTCAAGGTGATAAAAGTAAGGGATTTTGAGCTGTTTGATGAAATAATATTGTCAAGAGTTTAAAAGTGTTTATTTAACAAATAGGGTGCATTATTAAACATAGAAGTAAGTAATACACCAATAATCAATGAAATACAAATTATTTATTCGAAACTAAATAACAAATAATTAGAAAATTAGGCTGGTATTTCTCTTGACGTTTAACATCTTTCCTCTCAGTTGCTTACGCACTAAAATATCAATCCCCATGTTAATCCTATGGTGCTATTTTTTTAAAGATATGGGGTTGATACTTAGGGGATCGATCCATAGTACTACCTGTATGGTAAGGAAGTACAAGGACTCAACCCCCAGGTGTCTCCCCCCTATAGCATTTTGCCAATGCAAATCCTGATTAGCTCATTTCATCATTTCACTGAAACAGTTGAGGGATTGGATAAAATCTCATCAGGGAAATGACCTCGAAGAGAAGTTTTTTTTCCATCTCCTGTGAAGTGATCATCTCCCATAAGGATTTGATGAAATTCCTAATTTCGCCATTTCTCTGCGACATTAATACGGATTCTGTTCATTTGAAATCAGCTTCATCTCGACAGACCATAAAAAGAAATTCACAATTCATAAACTTGAATAAAAAGCCGAGCTAGGAACTGATTCCTTGCTTATAAACGGGGTTTTAACTACGTTAAGATTATTGGTGATGGACCTTTTCCTTTTGAACCACGGTCAAGTGACCAGGACGATAGCAGGTACTTTTCTATGCATTCAAAACTTCCGTAGGAAATCACAAATGACTGAAAAATAATCCTTCAAAGTAAAGATGAATTAACTGCATAGAAATTAGCCACCGAACATTTTTAAGGACATTTCAAGCTCAGGCGTTTTTTTTTAAAAATACAAGAATTTGTTCCATTTTTTTTTCACGAAAATTATTTCGTAGAAATTTTAACATTGCCAAGTTAAATTAATAACTTGTTTGTTATAAGTCAAGTTTAATATTCAAGTTAAACATAAAACTTATTTGAGAATAATTTAAAAAAAAATGTTTGGGCAAAATGGGGATCTTTCCTGAGTCAAATGATTAAAATATGTTTATTTGCATTTATATTAAGTAATATAAAAAAATTAAGACAAATAGAGAAAACGTTCTCTGTAGTCATTTTTACAATTCTATTGGCTCGAAAATTGTTTCAGTCCATAAGCTTCTGATTTAGTTCATACTTCAATAGTATACCGCATAAATAACATAAATTCGTTTTATAACGCAAGATTTCAAACGAATAACGCAGGATTACGTTCTTAGAAAAAAAATTACTCATCAATTGTAAACAGAAGAAATTTTACCAATCCTATTGGAAGCAATTACTCGTAAATAATTTCTAATTACGAAACTAGATAAATAAAAAATAAACTAATAGATAAAAAAATCTCTAACCTATTGTAGCAATAGCAAAAGAGAAGGTAAAAGGGGCATCGCCACGTGATCAACGTTGAACTCAGAAGCAACATGAAGGCTGTTAAAAAAAAGAATGTCGTCATTTTGAGCCTTAATCAGGTGACGAGTATGACACCTGAGTTAGTACTTGGGATGCCGACTCTTTCCTAAGAAGATCTATTTTTAAAACGACTCAAATCGTAACCCGATGAATCGATTCACAAAAAATCGAGGTCCAAAAGATCGATTTCTAAAAAATCGATTTTTTTCAAGTGTGCATTCACAATGTAAATATAAATCCATTTTATGAAAAACAAGAAAGATACTATAATATAAACGATCTCTTATCAGAAAAATCAGGGAATTTTTAGTTCAGGGAATTCGACAGTACAATTAATTTTATTACCATATCAAAGTATAAGGTATAAAAGAAGACATTTATTTTCTAAATGTATTTGATACATTAAAAAAATTCGAAAATAGATAATATAGCATATAGTTCTCAATGCTTAATATCTAAGCTTTTTAAAAACAACAGTCTGTCAAGTCTACAGGGATCCAAGCGGTTTCGCTTATGACTTGCGATGTTGCCGGCAATCGAAAAAAGGCACTCACGAGGAACATATGATCCCACGGTACTTATTGCACATCATGACTATTGAGTGAACGTGATGATAGAGTTTTTATGTCCTTGCAGTGAAGTATAGGATCATACTTCAAGTGCACAACTGCCTGTGATAAATAGTGTTTAAATTATTCTTTTAAGCCCTGACATTACGGTGCATTCAACTAATTCTAAATAATTTTATGGTTTTTACCAAAACAGAAAAATTCGAATGTCGATTTTCTAGGATGAAATATCGATTCACTGAATCGATTCAGTGTTCCATATCGATTTAAAAAATCGATTTTTTTTGTCCCGAAAAATGGATTTTTCTATTAATTGATTTCAAATCGTCATCCCTAGTTGGTACCCCATTCCCAAGCTTCCACATCATGTCCACTTGAAGATATTAAGGCTCAAATGATTTAACGTGTTTCCATGGAAACATTGTTGAGGCTGCTTTCGGTTAATGTTAAAGAAAAAGACCCGAATTTGGGGAACAATTTTCAGATATAAAAGAAAGGAAAAATTAATATGATACTCTGGCTTCACTATCCTTTAAAGAGCAGTATTTTTTTTTAAATCATACTTCCCATTTTTAACCGAGTGGATTCATTTTTTCTGGTATGAAATGTGTTTCGCTTTTTTTCTCCTATACTGTAATGTTAAACGGGCTGTGCCATCACGTATTAAAACGAAAAAAAAATATATTCATGGAACATTTTGCAATTTTTAAAAACACTATATTATTAACAGAGGTATGAGTTATGATATTGCAAATTTCCATGGAAATTGAGGCATTTTTCTGTTTGAAAATGTGCTTCGCGTTTAGTTCAAGCTCTCATGCTTTTACCGAAGACAGCCTTAAGTGAAGGTAAGAGATCGAGACCAGATGAAAAAAAAAATTAAAAATGGGTATGTGCTTCTTATCGCATGATAGAAGTGAATTTTTTAATTTGAATACTTATAGTACATACATATTTTACAAATGCCAGGCCATTGACCATCAGGTCATTAGGCAGTCCTGGTCATTAGGAGTCATTAGGAGTGTCCTGGGGGTCCAGACCCCCCCAAAGCCCTTAGTTTTTTTTCGATTGTTTATAATTCTAAGTATATAGTATATAAAACTTAATTAAATATTTGTTATTAATGATTAATTTTATTGATTAATGCTAATTATTTATTCAATAATTAGTTTGTACTGTTTTTTGTTCTGGAAAATCGACAAAATCAAAAAGAGTGTGATGCAAGAATTGTGGACTTTCGACCTTGCATCCCCCCCCTTGATAAATTCCTGTGTGCACTACTGCATACAGTCGAACCTCCATTTAACGTAC
This sequence comes from Trichonephila clavipes, assembly GCA_019973935.1. Taxonomy (NCBI): domain Eukaryota; kingdom Metazoa; phylum Arthropoda; class Arachnida; order Araneae; family Nephilidae; genus Trichonephila; species Trichonephila clavipes. Next base: position 3,310 of record BMAU01020860.1, on the reverse strand, counting down.
CTTTATTTTGCGAATTTTTTCCTCGAACCAAAATCAGAAAAGTATATATATATATATAAAAATATATATATATATTGGAAGATGAATCTTTATTTACCACATAAACGAACTTTTTTTTCGGGATTTATCGACTTCGTTATATAGATGTCCGACTGTAATTATATTTATATTACATAATGGATTATTTCGGTGAATTAACATTGTCTAATATAAAATTATTTATTCTTGTACCTGTACTCATAAAGTGATATTAGTTACAAAATATACAATCACAGATATTTGTGCATTAATTGCATTTTAAGAAGGAATCAATAGGTTTATGGTAGCTGAAATATGTTATAAATACTTTATGTATAGATTCAAGTTTATTTAAATATCTAAAAAAAACCAGTAACGCGCGTTGTTCCAAACTTTGTTGTGTTCTCATTGGGGTCACTTGATCTAATTAAAATAAATTTCGGTTTCAAAAATCCAACTATAGGTTTTGATTTGTCTTTAGAAAAATCCAAATTAAAATCTACACTCAAAATATTGGTAATTTGTGTAGATTCCGATTCAGAAGAACCGATCCGGCTGTAGGGCATGTAAGTAAATTCTCGCAAATGAATTCGATAGTTTTCTTTACACTTTGGTTTGGTGAAATGCAAATAGCAACCATTACGATTTCCTGACCATTTTATGCTCTACATTTCTGTGTATAAATTTCTCCAATACATGACTGATTAAACCCAAATGATTCTGTACTACTGGATGCTGCATCCATTTCTGAAGTGCATAACACGCTACCTTAGGTAGAATTGACAGGCTGTTGGCCCCATTCGAATTTGTTCAAGTTTTTTCAATAACTTGGTCTTTGGAAAGACGACAAAAATATTGCAATATATTTTATGTAGATGAAGTAATTGTATTTATATTACTTTATTTATTATTGTTATTATCCATTTCATTATTTACCATTATTTGTGGTTATTGTTTATTTTTATTATTATTTATTTATTTTTCAATTTATTTCATGTTCAAAAAAAAAAAAAGAATTATAACATACATTATATGGGATACATAATTATTTTGTATTTCAAATGAACAGAAATACCAAGCTTGATTTTCGCAAAAATTAAATTTTAATGGCCCACGTCTCAATGAAATCATTCAAATTAACAAATAATTGTTCCCGTTTCAACTTTCAGCCTGCTGGTAGAAAGATTGTGCTTCAAAGGGGACTTCTTTTAAACCTTTTTAAAGAGACTAAAATAATAAATTGGGTTATTTTTAAACTAAGCATTCAATGTTGAGTGCGCGTTTTAAAAGGGATCCAAACTCTTTGCTCCGTAGCCTTTTCTTTCCTCTCATGATCGGATTCCATCCACGGCTACTATTAGTTCACACTCTCCCTACATATATAAATTTTCCTTAAATTTGAACAAGATATATATATATATATATATATTTGCATGTAAGTTTTTATCCTAATTTTTTCTATAGAAATTTTTTTTATTATCCCTCTCCTTGAGAGATTCATTATTGTTCTTAATTTCATTTTACTATCTTGTCAGGTGTATCCTTCACGTGGAAGAAATAGGCTTAACTTTTCAACATGGCTCTATTTTTTATTTTTTCTATTATGTCGAAAATTTCTGCTGTACAGGGAAGGTTGGACCCATAAAGCATTTCTAACCCTAAATCGCTGGCCTAGTTCAGCGACAGCTTTAGAAATAATAGGTCTCCAGTTTAGTCCAAAGACTTTTTTGTACCTACATCTGTTGTGTCTTGTCAACTCCAATTTCTTCCTTCTTTAGCATTGTAGGATCTAGAACTTTTTCACTTTTATTTAATATACATAGTTCAATTTTCAATCGTTATCAAAATGCTTTCTATTCATGCATTCAAGTTCAAATACATTTTTTAAACATGTAATGGATGACACTTGTAGTTAATACAGTTTTTCAAATATTAATTCATTAATTAAATTTAAAAACTAATAAATAGTAACAAAAATAATAGTCCAACATCATATATAGAAAGGAAAATCACTCGTTGTGTCCTTGCAGTTCAATGGATAGCGCGTTGGACTACTCATCCAAAGGTCGTGGGTTCGAATCACACCTAGTATGACCTAATTTCTGAAAATGTATTTTATTTTTTACTATATTGTATAATTAGAATAATTAAGTTTAATTATTGAATAAATAGTAAGAATAAAAAAAACCAACACCCTATATATAAAGGAAAATCGCTTTCTATTTTTCTTTTTTTGTCCGTGTGATTCCGTCATATGAATTTCATATTTATATTAATAGTAACCATTTAATAAAAAGTAACTAAAATAAAAATTTTCTTTGTTGACCTATGTATTAATTGACTTTTTTTATATTACTTGTTTTTAAAGCGAACCGAAATGCCTTCAGTGGATGGAGATATTTCAGAATGGTAGCAGGAATGTTCTTTGTCTCGTTTTGGCACAACTCTTCTCAAAAAAAGAATTCCCGCCTTCCCTGTTCTGAGTAGGTCTATGTGAAATTTGGAAGAGAGAGAGAGCAGGGTGGACACACACACACATGCACTGCGAAAGAGTGTAGTCGTTTGGTAGAGAAGGGGGAGGGCTCCCCATGGCCGAACAGGCACGTGCCTTTGCTGATAACAGTGCGTTTTGTCCCCCCTCTTGTTCCCCAAAAGGCCTCCCCCTTCCGCATAATTTCGATTTCCGCATCAGCCTTGAGGGGATGAACCCCCCTCCCCCCGACTGTACGGACGATTGGGAGAAAGAAATAGCTTTTAAAAATTTTAATTAAATAGACATGGAAAGGGGGCATACTTTGTTAATGTATTTTTCATCATGGTTTTTTTTTAATTAGCGAGGCTTTATTTGTTTCATTCAACTGCGATTTAATTGTGAAAAACAATTTTGTGCAATTTCTATAACTATTACAGTAGATGATAGAATGCAATTTTCAGTTTTGCATTTATGTATAAGAAAAATGTTATATATTCAAATGAAATAAAATTCATTCGCTTCCATCAGCGTTTCTCAAACTGAGGGTCACACCTCCCCAAGGGAGCATGAAAGTCCTTCGCGAGGGGTGCGAGCGCATCGAAAAGTTAGAAATGAAATATTATTTTTAAAAAAATTGTTAATTTACTGAATGGAAGCAAAACAAAGTATATTCTGAACTGTGGGAAGTTACAAAATACTTATATTACTTAAAAGCTACTTAAAATATTTGTTACTTAAAAGTAACATCACAAAGTATAAATCAGTGCTTCTCAAACTGTGGGGCGCCCCCCCCCCCGCGATAAACCTACAAGGGGCGCG